>JABSTQ010010261.1:1470000-2049549 GCA_013358835.2 Ixodes persulcatus
AGTGCTCACGCAGTTCTCGTGTACAATTCATGAGCCGCGCTCGACTGTCGTCAGGCGGCTGTTTTAGATCCCGAAATTACGTCATCAATCTGCGAAGTGAAACTAAAAGCAATACTCCTCTTTTATCTTTGCAATTTCACTGCGACAAAGAAGCTTCTGGATCAGTGGCGGTCTGTGCGAGTATACTTTGGCAAAACTAGGACCAGTGCACCTCTGTAAATTCACTGAACATTCCAACCCGATATCGCTTTATGACCCATTTAAAGACAAAATATTTGCACCTTTAGGATAATGAACGTCAACTGCAATATCAACAAGAGAGATTGCCGCTTATTTGATATCATGTACTACACAAATGCTTCTCGCGCGTTATTTTTAGCTGATCTCCATACGTGTGAGGATTTTCGTCACACAGTATTTCACGTAAATTCAATTCGTTTCTATAAGCCAGATGAGCTTTTCTTACTCTTGACATGTTCCCAATAAATACAAGATCAAGGTCATATCATTATGGAAACGATTCAAACTGTTGCAGACGGATATACTTCACTCATGCCCCATGAGTTCGTCGTCCGATGGAGGCATCTCGAGACGTCTCGAGGAACGGAAGTTGGCGTCGCAAATATTTCAGTAACAGTCGATTCTCGGCAAACGTCTGTTACGGTAACTGTGGGTTCGAAGCTCTCTATGTATAGTTTTATTTCGCCACTGTCACGGCCTAAAGAGGGCGCCATAGTTCCTATCAAAATAACTATCATCGAGATGATTGTCGTAGGACAGCAGCACGGCTTTAGATTTGCGACACGTAAATAAATCCAATTGTTAAAAATACAATATATATAAGAGTTTTATCTCATATGCAGGGTGATACAAAGAGACGCCAGGCTCTTTAAATCGACCGGAAGCCGAGGCCACAGAAGGATGGTGTCAGCCATCCTTCTGTGGCTTTAACTGACAAGGAAATTGCCTTTTTACAATCGTTTGAGTGTGGTTGATGGTGCGTGTCCTCCGCGTACTCGGGTGCCCCCGTGCGAGTGTGGCCTCGGCTCGAGCTGATACCGCGGGCTGTTCTTTTTTCTTCTTCAATACATCGAGTTGTGAGTTTGCGCTTGTCTCTTCTCTCTTCCCTCTTTTCTGTTCCTTTCTGTTTGTGCGCAATTTTAACCATGTTCAATCATTACCAACTCGCCCAACTAAACACAACTGCCCTGTCGGTCTGAATTCCGATAGAGCTTTAGATAGTTCTCCCGTAAACAAATTCGCGTTGCTGGACGATAGATGGCAATCAAAATGACAGAATAATCTTGCTTATCTCCAGACCTACGTGTTACGCATGCGTCGTCGTTATCGCAATATTAGTTGTGAACCAACTACTTTTTAAGTACACGCGTATTCCCCCTCCCCTTCCAGACCCTCTTGGATGCACTTGCACGGTGGAGGATCAAGAGGTGCCGAAGCGTTACCGAGAAAACCAAAAACAATTTTTCTTTCTTTTTTTAGAGCGCAGCACTTAGGCGCCCGTTTCCGGCTTGAGCGGCGTCGCCGTCGGCGTCGGCGTCGGCGTAACCGCGCGGTGCATTATGGGAAATATCCCATAATTCACCTCGGGGGGGGGGGGGGGGGGGGGGGCTCGCGCGGTGATGTCCCATAATGCACCGCGCGAGCCCCCCCCCCCCGGGGTCACGTGACCGCCCCCCCCCGAGGCCACGTTACCCCCCCAGGGTCACGTGACCTCGGGGGGGGGTCACGTAAGCCTGGGGGGGTCACGTGACCCCGGGGGGGCTCGCGCGGTGCATTATGGGACATTTCCCATAATGCACCGCGCGACCCCCCGCCCCCCTCCCCGGGGTCACGTGACCCCCCCCCCCCGGAGGAATTGAAGAATGAGGGGAGGAGGAGGAGGAGGAGGGGTATACCCTCCCCTGAGTACCCTTCCCTCCTCCTCCTCAAGAGCTGCGCTCCAATTCGGCGTTACAGGGAGTTGTAAACGGCTTTCACTTTTTTTTGCCATTTTAAGGGACGCAAAAAGCGCGTTTTTATTATCAGCCTGAACACGCGTTCAAAGTTCGGCTATGCGACAGAGCTAGGTTCTTCCCGTGACTTTGTAGTACCACTAACGAGAAGACTTTCCGCTCCTTGTTGTGAAACTAGGGGGATCGGTTTGCGCATGAGCGGACTGGGTTGCGCTATCTTACTGTCTACAAAATGTAAAAATAAAAATGGAAACAAACTGAGCAAACTCCAAGTTTGAAGGTTACAGATGAATGTTTTTTTGTAGATAGAGCAATCAATAACCAAATATTTACTCACTTGAGAAGGGGGAGGCTTTTTGTTCATTTAGTAACAACATCGCGACTGCATGATTTAGCAGCTGTTACTTCTTCCTTGATTACTTCAGATGTGCATCACAGAGCATGGGAAACTAAGAAAGCAAGTTTGTGCACACCTCCCGTGGAAAACCACTACACTAAGCAGACATATTTCCAAAACCGTCAGGCACACAAAAAGTAAACCAAATGAATGCATGACAACTACCGCTTACTGAAAACTAATTAACAATTGTACTGCAAAAGTTCTCGCCTGCCCTTCACCGCTACCAACTTCACGAAGCACTGCTCTCTGGGTGACTATGGAGTGGGTGTTTGACTTGGTACCCTCCAAAGCGTGGATGACGTAGACGAAGTATTTACAATATAAATATTCTCTTATGGATAAATAATACGTTGGTTGCAACTTTTTTTTCTAATACGCAACTAACAAAACATTTAAAAGCAATTTCAAGACACTTTCGGTAACT
Source organism: Ixodes persulcatus (assembly GCA_013358835.2). NCBI lineage: Eukaryota > Metazoa > Arthropoda > Arachnida > Ixodida > Ixodidae > Ixodes > Ixodes persulcatus. The sequence goes on from JABSTQ010010261.1 coordinate 1,472,798, forward strand.
TGTAATATTAAATATCTTATTTCGTTGTTAGATTTCGTTCGGTTAAACTGCTATTTTGGCGGTAACCAAATTAACTGGTAGTGTATTTAAAGTACGAAATACATGTAATTCGTCCTTTCGGACTGAATCAGATAGAGACTTTTGAAGGTTGTTCAATCACGTTGGCGTAGATGGGCATCGCTTTCAGTTGCAAATTTTTATTCAGAGATGATACCGAATAAAAGAAGCTCGAAGTATCAAAATTTAACTAAATATTCATTAACGATCTACTCCTTAGGCAAACGCTTTTGATTTTGTTGTCTCTAACGATTGGCCTTTGGATGCTTTGCTGGACAGGTGCATGTTTGTTCTTTTATTCAAAACCCTCCAAATCAACAGGAGAGGTTAACCCTTCAATGTAATTCTTATTGGGTTCAGTCTACATGAACTAATACAGGCGCAAATAAACGAATGAAAACATTACCAGAAGCCCAAAATATATCATTACATTGGCATAGGTTCTATACAAAGGTCTTGGTAGGATAAAAATTTAAAGCTCTATTCGCAGGTACTACGGTTAGCTCAAGGTTAGCCATTTGTGTCTCCATCAAAGTCGTAATTCAGTACCGAGGCTTGGATATTGCGTATGCGACTTTTCCTCTTTATGTTATTTGGCCTTTGATGCACCAATTGATATTGATAATTTTTCTAATGACCTCTAAAATAAAAGCAAAACATATGTGGGCACTCTCCCAGGCAGAGGTCGCGTGCGCCTGAAGGGCCCCAGAGTCAAGAAATTTCCCATAATAATGTGCTCTTTTCGTTGCGGAAAGCGGAGTCTTGGAGAAGATAAAGAGCGCCAAAACTTTTAACTTGGACACTTACTAAACATTTCATTGCTCTAAAATCGAGAAATTCTATAATTTGCACTACACCCCATCTGCCCGTAATGCACGGGATTACGCTTTATTGGCATAATGAAATGCATATAATTCTGTGATATAATTGAAGTCCGCAATAGTCGCAAATGTATTCCTAATGATTGTTGGAGTGTTAACAACTATATTTAAAGCTTATAGTACACTCCGCAAGTATATTTTGATCATAGGACTTCTGGAGCATCGACACATTATTCGCCTTTTTAGATGGCTTGATTCGTTTCCCTGCCTCACAGAACATTATTAAAAATGTGCAAATAGTGGTTCAAATTGAATAGCGCTGCGTGATTCATAGTCTTTCCATTTCAAGCGGAAAGCCACGATAGCTTATCAGTGTTAAAACAAGGGACGAGACTGCACTCTTCGATTCCAGCCATTATTCGCAAACCCCTAAAAATATTAGTATACAGAGCAGGTTCGCATTTCGCTCTTTTCTGCCGAGAGTGGTGTTCCTGGAAATGCTCCAGATCTGTTGATCTAACAGAGACATTGAACGCTGGAATTGATTACGCTGTGCGGTGTCCAAAGCGCTGTCACCGTTTGAGGTCAAGCATGCTACATAGAACTCGTGCGACATATGTCGGTAAGGAGGAATCCACAGCATGAAGGGGATATTACTCTAAATCAAATCTTCCTACAGCAATCCTATGGGAATGCTATTTTAAAATCTGACGAATTTTATAGCAAAATATAATCACCTAATGGGGCAACAGCTTCGATATAAAAAGACTGTTCAAAAATAATTAAAAAACAAGAATTTTCTTGTTTCATCAGGCACAAACGTATGTTGTTACGCTGTCCGAATTCCCTACGGTCCTCTTTCCAAGATGCCCGAACTAGGGCTTTCTGTAGTGTACTCACTACCCTCGCTCTAATTATTCATTAGTCTACGAATTACCCTGAGTTAGACAGCCCGCCCCTTTGAAAATTAGTGAGGAAATTGCTCCTGCATGTGACGAAATTAAGCACGGCCCCGAGATAATTAGCTCGCGGCTTTTATCTCTGCACTAATCTCCCTCGGCGGAGCCTCGCCGACTCGCTTCGAAGAGGACGAATGCTCGGCCGGCAGCTGTGAAATAATCACTCAGCTTCCAGGCTGCTGTGGAGCAGGTGTACGGGATTCGCTGACGCGACTCTGCTCTAATTGACTGCAGACTCGGAGCTCACGGTGCGTTTTGGTTTTGTAACGTCCCGTCGAGAATGGTAGGCCTCTTGTAGGATTAATGTTACGTCAAATTAGCGATTTAAAAAAGAAATTACACGAGCTTGATCGTGCTGACAACCACCAAGAAGCGCAGGATATGTTGAGCGCAAACGACCGCCTTGCAGAGCCACTTCGCAGATATTCGGGTACGGTGACTTGAGGTAAGTGAGGTGGTCACGTCACGTCAATTGCCCCGCTAAATTTACTGTGCAAATGGACTTCACCTGACTTTCTGTCACATCATGTCACGTGACTTGGTCGCATGACGAGGTCACGTGTTGTCAATTTTCCCGGTAGATTTAGCGAGGAAAATGACATGACAGTTCATGACGACGGTCCTTTGTGGTGTTTTTTTTTACAATGCATTAGGCTGATAAAACATTAAAAAGGCCTCTGCGTTTGTGAGTGAAGATACTGGAGTCCACTGTCTGGTTATGAAGTATATCGGCATGCCTGGAATTCTTAGGTGTACACTGAACGGTACTCCTGAGGGCGAGATCGGTCAGCGCACAAACATCGCAAATCCTAAAAAAGAAATAGGAAAACAACAAAAAGACAAGACGCAACCCAACTTTGTACCGAACCTACCAGAATGTATGCTTTGCCTAGAAAAAAGAACCATCCGACGCCAAAAAAATATTTTGGAGACCGCGTCGACTTAGTGGAAGAGAGAAATGGAGCAATAACATCGGTGGACGAAGAAGCCCAGATCATTGATGACTGCATGATACCGTCGAAAACGAAAACCGACGTCGGACCATGCTAAATCTGTAATCTCCTTCTCGGAGGTTTCCTTCTTTTTCTTAAAAGGCCCATACCAAAGCGTAAACGATCCCCCACTAATGGGATTTTAATAAACGGTTATCCATTCATCGACTCTATGCCATATGCTGACAGCTTAAGGGACCACTAAAATAAAAACAAAAGTTTTAAAAAGGTTATTTTGAACACTTTTTGTTTTTTCGCAAAAGAAAAAAAAAGAAATTACGCAGTATTTACGCCGTTAAAATAAACTTAGGTGGAAGTAGCCCGCTCTTGGCCTCGCCCAGTAATGTAGCTAGCTAAGCTCCATTTCTGGGCTCTCATTGGTTGGAGAGATGAGTAACGTATGGATTGTTTGTTGAAAAATTGTTTCTCCATGCCACGGCAGTCTTCTTGTTGTTTTTTTATGTTTGAAAAACAAGCTATATACAGGGTGTCACAAAAGAAAATTTACAGGATTTCTTTTACCGAAAACATAAACTAGGCATCGCCGAACGCTCATTCTCCGCTCAAAGGTAGCCCTAGTGGTCACAGACAGATGCCAAAGTTTCAGCCCGATCCAATACCTTATTCAAAAGTTAGAAGTGATTTTCTGAAAATTTCAATTGGAAAATAGAGCCCATTTTTGCCCGTTTTCGGTTTCTGGGGCCATAGAGCCCCATGTATTCGAAAACTCCGTCGGCCGCCATTTTTCCATTGAAATGTTCAGAAATTCGTTTATAACTTTTGATTAAGTTATCGGATCGGGCTGAAACTTTGGCATCTGGTTGTGACCTCTAGCGCTGCCTTTGGGCGGAGAATGAGCGTTCGACGATGCCTAGTTTGTTTTTGAGGTAAAAAAACACTGTAAATTTTCTTTTGTGACACCCTGTACATAGTCATCATTGTTTTAAGAGATATCACGAGATCGTCTTTTCCGCTTTGGTTTCATTTAGACATACTGCTGGCTCAAATTTGAGAGCCATAGCAGGTGTACGTGGTACATAAGAGCAGTACACAAACAAAAACATTTTTAGTATATTATACAGAACTTAGTAAAAGACACAAAGTACACTTTGGGACAAAATTGAAAAGGTGACATTCCAGGACAATCATTTATATGTTTCCTGAAACAAATGGCGGTAGCATCAAAACACGTGGGAGTAATTCTTCTGAATGCTATTCCTTAAAAAATTTAAAAACTTATCCAACACTATCGCGGTCCGTGACCTCTGGGGGAATCTTGTTCCAATTCTCAATAGAGATCGGGAAGAATGATTGCTTGAAACACTTCGTACGACCGATGAAGGGCATTAACGGCCTACTGTGGATGCCTCTAACTATGCGAGACAATCTCAGTTCTTAGTATTCAAAGAAGCCAATAGTAAAAGCGTTGTTAAATAACGAAAATGAAAAAAACCATCCGAATGTGGTAGCGCCTGTTCTTTAGCGTGTACAACTTGGCTTGTGCGTAGAGACTCCAACTTAGCTTCTGCGTAAGGATAACAAACATATGGCTGTTTGCGGTTTCGGCGGGCGTATGGCAACCTGCGTATAACTAGTTGAGCTCGACTGTTTTTTTGTGCGCGAGTCGTTTCGCGCTCGCCGAGGTGTTTAGCGCAAGGTATCTTCAACTGAAGTTGCTTGCAGCAAACAACTGTCGCAAATAGATGCCTACTAAAGCGCTGTGTGGGTGCTTATTTTCGTAGCCGTACTGGCGTAAGCCTAGCGTCCCACGTCACCTCTTTTGCTTCATCTGGCTTGATTTGTTCGTTTGCGCGTTTTGATGATGAATAAATATGTAGTTTCTAATAAAAGCAGCGCCACTACCTTTTCTAATAGGGAGTTTTCGTAGATGGTTTTCGCTGTCCCCTCAACGCCCTCCGCAACCCGCTACGATACCCGGAACTCTAGTCAAGGCCATCGGCGCGCAGGCGTAACAGCGGCTTCTTCGGTTGAGGAGGGCTTAGCGGAAAGGGAAACGCGGTCTACGAAAACTCCCTAATGTGTCGGTTCCCGTTCTCGTTAATGCGGCGGTTCCCGTCGGCTCGCATCAGGTTTGTCCAGGTACGTTTTCGTCATTTCGTTTCGGAAGGCCTTAGCTCTCAAGTTTTGAGCAGTGCACCGGGATAGCTGGGATAGCTAAAGCGAATGGTCGGGCTTCAATTGCTCGCCATAATACTCACCCACCTTGTTCACGGATGCTATACACAAAAACAAGAAGCAGAAAAGCTGAAAATACTGCATATTTATTTTGTTGATGGAACGCTAGAACACCATTTTAGGGTCGCTTCTGGCGATCGTAGCAGACAGATTTAGACCGCGACTCCGACGGTCTATAGGTGGCGCCACTTGTTTTTCAAAATGGCGCTTCTAGCGAGGGTCGGAGATGCTTCCTGGTATGTCAGTTGCTGAGCCTCTCCGGTGTGTTGGCTTCGCTGAGCGACACAAATTATAGCCCGCTTATTTGAGGGAGCTAGGGTGTCACGCGAGCAGGTAATCTCTTTATTCTAAAAACAAAGACGGTGTTTCGCGCAACATACACGCCAGGAGGCACGTTTAAATTCAGGAACGAAATCGAAGCTAACTTGTATTTTGAACTTAAGTTTCTTGATATAGGTAATAATTTAATTCTCTCCTAACTCAAGATGCGTCTCAGAGCACAAATGTTGAGCTACAACAATTGTTCGCTAAAACTTTATTTTGTGACACATACATGTCCGTTCCAGACACATCAAAATATTCTAGAGAATTAAGTGTCCTTTAGAGACACGGTCTTTCATCAGCCTTAGACGTAGCAAAAAATATTGTATTTGTAGAAAATATCAGTGCTGATATTTTGTGTTCTTGCAAACTTTTTTAACTTAGATAATTGTCACGTTAAATAAGGAACCGCGAGCCCTTTAACGCTTTGACGGTCATCGCAGTAGATATGTACGGCGGTGATTACAGATTTGAAAGTGCGCGCCTATACACGAAACCGCGAAGACCGTGGTAGGTGTTGCTATTTGTCATGTCTTTGGTGAACTACAAAACGTTATATTCGCACATTGTTTCGCATTGCTGGGCTATTTATAGTGTTCGAATTAGACGCTCCGCGCACGTAATCCTCACCTTGCATACCGACAGCTCTGGCGGTAGAGCCAATGGGACCCTTGGCGCTTCCGATTCAGAAATCGAGCGCCCTTCGGAATACAATTTAGAGAATGAAAGCTCATTATTCGACAGGAATAGTTCTGTAAAGTACCTCCAACTAGGAATATGAAGCAGCTGGAATATTGCGGAAGCAGATGCGCCAATATGAAACCGAATGGAAGAGAGGTGAGGATGCAGTGAGTGCCGAGGCGAGCTGGTGGTAGCTAGTCATGTCGTTTAACACCTGAAACTGTGGTGCAGAACGGAAAAACTCTTAGTCAAAAGAACACAAACGGAAGGAAAGAAACGTGACAACTTTTAGGCCTTCAATATTTCCATTTGACGCTTCTAAAGCAAAAAAGCTTGCCAACTGCTGTATGTGCTCCCAGCTAGATGATACAAACAAAAAAAAAAACTTGTGCATTGACTCTTTCTTCATACTATTCCTTGGCAAACAAAACAGGGCCCCTATGAAACATCTCTTGAGGGGAAAAACTCTACCGTCCCAGGGTTGACGTTCTGGGGGCATAGTAGATGATTAATTGCTTTTGCATTATTCCGAGCACAATAATAAAAGAATCAATCCAAATTTCACGAGATAATGCTATGGGAGATGAGTTTAGAAAATGTTCACAAAACGTATTAATTAATAAAAGCTGTTCTAACTACAAAAACTAAAAAATTGAATCCGAGTCCTTCAACAATGTATGTTTTTTTTAAGGCAACGCGTGAGGCATGGGACGTTTATATGGCATCCAGTCTGTGTCTATCTTGGTAACGATGTCACAGATTTTCATATGCTAAAACAAAAACAAAATAAAACATTTCTGTAAAGACAATTATGGTTAAATGCCGTAGTTTTTTTTATTGTGGCCTTTATTAGGGGCCTCACTACATTACCGCAATTTGCATTATTAATGATACAATTAAGATATTTTAAAACGTAGTTTTTCAAGCTCTAGTATAACTTGTTGCTTATAATTTACTTTAAAGCGCGCGAGCAACTATGGTAATCGAAAGTTGGCAAATTATCTTGACTGGTGCCAATTTCAGCATGTTGAATTCACAAGTTATAAAATAAAATTAGCATAAAATCAAACAGAGTATTGTAGATAGTCTGAGAAATTCATGCAAAATTACATTAATTCTGGACAAATTCTATTCTGCTATGAAAGTCGCAGCATTTGACATGCGACAAAACTTCCGAATTCGTCGCCTATCCGTCCAGATCAAAAGCAACCCCCCCCCCCCGCCCCTCCCTAAAAAAAGAAAAAAAAGAAAAGCGGGTTTCGTTGTTGTTTTTTTAATTATACGCAACTTCGGAGAACATCTATTTTCTTTCATTTTTACTCCCCGTCGTTTTCCCAAAATCAGCCTTTTAAGTTGGAGGGAACGCCAACCCCCTTGCACGTTTGCTCACTGCAGCACGTTTCGTTGGCGATGGAAAACCGGTGAAAGAGTAGCGAGGTTTTTATTGCGTGTGCGAGCGAACGCAAGCTCTGTGTGTTTGCGTTAATGTTGTGTGTTTCACATTGCGCGTGCGCGGAGCCTGAAATTGCGGTTTTGTATTGGCGCATGGCAACGACGCACATGCGCAGCGTGAAGCACACTAACGCAAACACACAACGCTTTCGTTTGCTTCCATTCGCAATACTAAAACTCTATAGTAAGGTACAATCTTATACAGGCTGTAGCACTACAGGGTGAAACAAGGAGACGGCAGGCTCTTTAAATCGACCGGAAAATTCGGTTTCTAAACCTATCGCGCTACGACTTTGTGCAGCGTTGCCCACAGATGGTGCATTTTTTTGTAAAATTTGCAAAGAACGAACTTTCCTGAGAAAAAAGTAAAGAAAGAAAAAGTCTTAGCTCCTATGGAAACGCAGCGACGCCACCGGTCTTCAAACAACACGGCGCCGTTTCGCACGGGAGACAAGAGAGGGCGCAACGAAAGCCGCCAACGAACGAGCATACGCCTCACTCAGCGCAGGATGGCAGGCGAGCTCGGAGGCCGTCGCCTGAACTCCGTTCGGAAGCGTCGGCGGACGTCTTTCGTCCTATGGCACTCCCCGTACCAAAGTACGACCTTAGCTCGTTCGCTGGGAGTTAAACGCACCATACCGACGTCAAACGTAAGAAAACAGTGCGAATAACAGTCGCAGAACCAAAGACAGACGCGGTAGTAAAGACGAACTGCAAAGCAGCTACGACCTCAGTACCCCGAAAAAAAAAAAAAACAGTCAAAATAACCCGACAAACCATTTTTTTAATCGATTATGTGTCCATTCAATGTGTTTTATTAGTAAGGATGATAAAATAATGCATTGCCAACTGATATCAGAAAAGCTCGCGCCGCTTTTGAGTCGAAAAGATTGTCTGCTAAAGGGCCGGCTCTCGGCGTCGTCTGCTCTTTCGTTGGCGGCAGTTGGCGTCGCGACCGCTTGCGCCATCTCTTGACTCCCGTGCGAAACGGCGCCGTGTTGTTTGAAGGCCGGTGGCGTCGCTGCGTTTCTGTTAGGGATGCCGCGAACTTTTTTCGAGTCGAAGTTTCGATAATCGTATCAAGCAATTCGGAAGGTTCGAAAGATTTCGCATTTTCGAATTTTCTATATCGTAAAATTCGACGGAAGTCGAATTTTCGAACTTGTTAAGCTAAGAAGTTCGACGCTTTTCAAACCGTCGAACTTATTACGCTAAAAAATTCGATCCTTTTTGAACTTTGGAACTTATCACACTGCAAAATTCGATGCTTGTCGAACTTCCGTACTTGACTGACCAAAAAATTCGATTATTTTCGAACTTTCGAATTTCTTGCACTAAAAAGTTCGAAGCTGTTCGAACTTTCGAATTTCCTATGCTAAGGAAATTGATAATTTCCGAACTTTCGAACTTATCTATCAATAGAATTCGAAAAGTTTCGAACTTTCGAATCATGAAAAGTCAGAAGTTCAACGAACGTCGAACTTTTAGGGTAAAAGTTCGACGTTCGTCGAACTTCGAAAGACCGGCGGACGGTTTCATTTGAATTCAAGTAGTGAGGTACATTCGTAATTTTTTTTTTTCAAACTTTTACATGCGGTGTTCCGTTTTTTACGAAAGACAATGCCGTTTATTTCAATGTTCTGGCATGCTTAGTTTTAAAGAAATAAATTCCCGAAGGAGCGAGGAAGGACGACGGGTTTTTGACGATTATCGTTTATGCCAGATTTGAAGCGCGATGTAGCCGAAGCTATTTATGGTAGAGATGTTAAACTTTTTAAGAATGATCTATGTATAGCCTAGATAAGTGTCGTCTTAAGATATGACTATTGTTATTCAAGGTGAGTTTCCGAAGAAATGTCCAAACATGTATCTACATGCAATTATGCCCTAAACTTGGTATTTATTTTCTTCTAAGTTGTTTGAGGTATCGCATTTAAATTAACACCACAGACAGTACATATCATTGCCATCTGCAGAATACAAAATAATTTATTTATTGTTTTTTCACGTTAAGGAATAAATTAACTCATGGGAGAAGATTTCTAATATTGTTCAAGTTCAGCACGTCAGTAAATGAAAACATTTTTTTTTTTTTTCGCTTCACGTTCCTGGGACGTGTTTCTTTTAGCCTGTACACATTTTGGTAGGAGAAAGTTGTTTCGAAGTTCTGAACCTCTGAATATGCAAGAATACAACACATCTGGCGAGTTCTTGATAGTTTTTTTCTTTCTCCAGCTTTTTATCCCCGCATTTATTATTATTATTTTTTTTTTTTTTTTTACCATTGGCACAGTTCTTTAGGTCGTAAAGACATAGCTTTGAACTTCCGAACCACTAAGCATGTGGCGAGTAGTGCCTTCTGACAACGAGTTTCTAACAATGACCATCTACGCGATCTTTTATGCAGTGAAGAGCGACAGTAGCTATACATAGGCATAAATAATTTCAGATTAAAATAAGCTCGACCACGCCCTTTTTCCCCGTTGTGTTTTCTTTAACAGTCCGAAATATCTGGAAGGGGGGAAGGGGGGCTGAGGCCCCCCCCCCCCCCCCCCCCCGCTCCCCTCTTCCCTCCCCCGTTTTTCCTCTTTCGACGCCACTTGTATGGTAGAACGTTCCTCAACCTCGAGTTGTGTCGGCTTCTGTGCTTTTTGCGAGGCGATTTCTCCGTCCCAGAAAATAAACCTCCAGGACAAATACAAACTTAACTTACTATATGCCAGCGTCACTCGGGCGGCGTTCGATCGGATTACTACCAGCGTGCAAGGGGTGGGGAGGTAGTTTGCCAGGTCGCTTCAAGGTTTTACTGAGCCTCAACCTTCCGCCCGCCCCTGACCATTTCGAACTGGATGAGTATCGTAAAACAGTGTGTTCGTGTGATCACTACTGCGTGATGCACGTTAAAGAACCCCCCCCCCCAACCCCCCCGGGGCTGGCGGTCACAATTACTGATCTATGGTCACACGTCACTCTGCACTGGCAAATATTCCAGCACATCCGGGACACTTGTCGTCTTTTAATTGCCTGACCAACTTCGCAGAGCCTAGGTATCACACCCTAACTTTTCTAAACTTGATTTCGTGAAAACCAGTGAGTCGTGAAAACGTTATTTGAAACTGAAACTGTGGAGGAACTTGAAAACTGGACTTCGAACTTTGAAAACTTGGACTTGAAAAAAATTCAAAATCTTCGAAGTTTTTTGGTTTTTTTTTTCGAATTTAGCGTTAAAAGAGAATCGAAACTTTCGAACTTTATGCAGAAAGAAAATCGAAATCTTCGAATTGTTCGAACTTCATGTCTATTAAAATTCGAAGCGTTCGAATTTTATTTCCAAAGAATTTCGAAATCTTCGAACTTTTCGAACTTCAGATCTTAAGAAATTAAGATTTTTCGAATATCTTGAATTTCAAGCTAGGAAAGTTCGAAATCTTCGAATTTATCGAACCTCAAGTAAAAAAAAATATTCGAAATATTCGAACCCTAAATTTTAGAAACCGTGAAAGCTTCGAACTTTTCGAATTCGAAACTCTACTGTGATCGAAAGTTGCGAATTTTTCGAATTCGAACCGTGGTCGGTACGAAAATATCGATCGAAATCGAACCTCAGTTCGCTTCGCAAATATCGAAACCTTTCGAAATCGAACCGAGGTTGGTTCGCGACATCCCTAGTTTCCATAGGAGCTAAGCCTTTTTCTTTCTTTACTTTTTCCTCAGGTAAATTCGTTCTCTGCAAATTTTACAAAAAAAAAATGCACCATCTGTGGGCAATGCTGCACAAAGTCGTAGAGCGATAGGTTAAGAAACCGAATTTTCCGGTCGATTTAAAGAGCCTGCCGTCTCCTTGTTTCACCCTGTAGATTGGGACAATGAAGAGTGTTGTTTTGCATTCAGAAATCACTGTTCGCGAGCCATGATCGCTGGCAGTTTCGCCTTGTCCGCTGAGGGGGACGCCTTTTTGGAGATCGATACGGGGCAGAGAAAAAAAGCAGAGTTTTAGTTTGACGTCTATGACGTCATGCCAGGTTTTCGTCAAAATAGAGCAATAGTGTTGTATGTACATCTTCACCCCTTCACTTCGCGCATTCCTCCAAAGTGTGCTCCCAACTCGTTCCTCGGAAGTCAATCCAACTGTCATAGTTAGTAAAAGACGGCCCGTGCCAGTCGTTTGCAAAGCGACATAGATGGAAACATATCGCCGCGGCGTTTTTCGCGGCCTCGGCGATGCAGGAGCTAGCCGACGTTAAAAGTTTTAACTACGAGAGTGGCAACAAGAGCCACGTAAATACCTGTGCACACTCGGAGCGGACGCGCGCGTTCGATCGAAGTGCTTCGGGACCGATCTTTTACGATTACCACTCGATACTGACGTGACACTCGGCAAAAAAAGGTGGGAAAGGCATTGCGTAGCTCCCACAAACTGTTATAGCTCGACAGTGACGTACAGTCCTGTCAGAATAAAAATGGCATACTAATAACAAAGTGTACGTACATACCGTCTTGCGAAGGTAACCCATACGGCGTTTATTCGAGCTCCATATCATACAAAACAAGGAGATAGAATCGATGAGAGTCTCTTTTCGACGACAGCGTTCGTCACCGCTGCCTCAGAAAACAAAGAGATGACAAGGGGGAGAGTTCACCAATTAACCTAAAATTGAGGTCAGCGATCAAACTAGAATACGGGAAGGGTCCACAAGGGTTGCGCGGGCGCGTATTCCATTCAGCAAGCCAGCCGGTCGTGGGAAGACGGTCTTGGCAAAGAACCGTCGGAGCAACGCTGCGGCGAGTCGGAGTGCCAGCTAGGCCTAAATTCTGCCGAATTCGCTCGGTCGGGGTCATCGTTGCCATCGTAGCTTTTCCTGGGTGTTTGTGGATCCAGCGTTCGTGTTCGTCGTGGCCGGTTTCGAGTACTTCCTTCTTTTTACTTGCTGCTTGAAATCAGGACCCGCGAGAAGAGCACGTAGAAAAATAAATGTCCGTTGGTCGTCGCGACCAACGACGTTGTCGGTCATGTTGATTTGATCGTAGAAAGACGATTCCGGAGCTGTTGTCATACGTACATTTTTGGCGTAAAATCGTTTCGTGCATGCCTCTGATTTTGTTTCTTCCGGCACTCACACTTATGAACTTCAAGTATGATAAAAAAATGCACCACCAAAAGACATATTTTTCAAAAGTACCAGTGCACTAGTTCATATTCTTTAGCGCACGGCACTGCAACAATAACACACCGCAACCGCCGCGTCCACTTTTCCCAACACTGGACACAAACAACCCGCAAAATGCAAAACAAAATTATATATTTTTGTTTGCTTTTTGCGTTTCCGGCAGTGACGTCACGGACGTCACTGCCGGTATCGACCTTCGAAAAAGGCGTCCCCCGCTGAGGAGGAGAACGGGGGGCCCTCACTAGAGCGCTTCCCGTTTCCGCCGCGGGAGGGTGAGCAACGAGCTAGAGACGCGAATAGCAGACGGACACAAGCAACGGCGGACGCAGACGCGCTGCTTTCATGTCCGCGTCTTATGAGGAGTTTACACTTGCGGATTCGCGGGCGGATCTGAGCATGCGGAAAGTAGATTTTGGATTCGGGTGCCGGAATCGACTCGTCGCTTGAGGACAACCTGGATATGGGTCCTGAACTGATTCAGATATTCTGCCAGCCACTAATCGATTTCATCATTCAGATTCAAAATCCAATTTCCGCCTGCGAGGATCCGCCGGCGAATTCGCAAGTGTAAACGTGCCATCACGGGCGTTCCATGGGTGGTAGTAGGATGTGTTTTAATGCGGGAACCAAGTCTTCTGCTTCTTGCGCAAAGGTTGCGGTGACGTCAAAATGAAGCCGAGTTATGATTGTCTTTGATTTAAAGGATGGTGGGTAGACCTCAATGCTAGATGCGCCGAGGTCTTCGATTGGCGCCTCAAGGCATCCATGCAGGTGTTTCAAGGCATCAATGCTAGATGCTTTGAGGGCTACCCTCTATTTGTTTTCAATCGGCCATAAGAGCTCGGGGCTTTGTCATCATCGCAACCCCTGTGCAAGAAGCAGCCGAACTTGCGCTCCGCATAGCAGACGACGCCGTACTCTCCCACGCGCCTGCCCGCGCGACTACCAGACGGTGTCATAAGGCAGACTAGACACACCGGACATCGCAACAGGGTGACATGATGCTTTTGAGCGTGTTCAGCTCAGCAGCCAAACCAATCCACTAGTGATGGGCGAGACCACCATTCTATGGGCAGGGCCTCGAGTGGGTGGTGTCGTGATTGAGGGTTCCGACGAAGGCTTTCAGCCCGGCGACGCTACCTTGTGCCGGGTAGGAGACAGAACAGAGGAGCCGGGAGGCGACGAGCTCAGCAAATCAGAACACTCTATATTTACATTAATTACAACATCGTTTCAGTGTTCGTTCAACAACCACTTCACGGGTGTCCTTTCTTTATATCCGTCTCGCCATCTCGCCGTCCACTGGCTTGTCCAATCGCAGGGGCCTACGTGGTCCTCGGCAGCCAATGCGAAAGAAGTTCGTGTGCCAGCGGCCAGCCAATGGCGAAGAAGTTCGTGGCAGGTCTCTCGGCGTGGTGGCTCGCTCGCTGAAGAGTCACCCACACGCACACGCAGACACGGACACCCAGCTTGTACAAAGGTTGCCTCGAGAGCCCCGTTCTCCAAAGCTCCCGCACGAGCCGCCGGTCGGTGCGAGCGCGTGCTTTGGTCGACGTGAGCCAGGGGCACGCGCCGCTCTCGTAATCGTGGTACGGGTGTGTTGTAGCCTTTCACAACAGTGGTAAATCTAACCTAAATTGCGACTAGCGTCGTAAATACTGCTTTCTTTTTAGTAAAAAAAATGCGTATTTTATGTAAACTTCTTTTTTGTGTTCTTTTAAGAAACGAAGGAGGCGGTGATTCCCGAGCGTCAAATAATCACTCCAGAGCCATTAAAATTGCTTAATCAACCAATAAGAACGCCGAGAGACGAATCACGAAGACAAAAGGGTGAAGTAAGAAGCCATATTCTGCGTGTTTTAAACTGTCAGTGTCTATAGGTTTCTATGGAAGCCAGAACTGCGTCTTCGGTCACCTTGATACTCCTGACGCCAAGCCACTGTGTACAGAATATAGCTGCACGAATTATGTTTTATGCGGAAAGAGCCGCCAACGTTTTTATTAGCTTTCCATCGCGGACACACTGCGTTACGCACAAATATGCGCTTGGATGGCTACCCCGAGGATAAACGAGCCAGGCGGCTCACCATGGCAGCCGAACGAACGCTGCAGGATCTGCGGCGAACATTTCGTCACTCGGGTAGCGTTAAAAGTGCGCGACACTTTTAGGGCGATCACGACATCGACGCTTTTCCTGCATCTCTTCCTGCTCGAAGACAGTTGCGACGGGCACCGAAGTGTACCACTTTCGTTACTGCCCCTAATTATAAGTTTCCGCAAGGTTAATACTCCTTATAGCAGCGAATAAAAAAAAATAACTGAGCAATCCGGAGATTGTTTGATCGCGCTAACACAGTCGAGGTGTGTGCCCCCGCGAACTAAATAAACGCAAACACCCTATTCGGACTTTTGTTTTTCACGTCTGCAGTTTTTACAAGCGGTATTATTTCTCAAGTTTCTAAATTTTACAACTACTGGCAGGCACGCCAAATGAGAATTAAGCACTTTTTTCAGCTCGTATTGTCCGCGATAGTATACGTCGATTTTGTAAGCTTCTGACAAGTTCTTCATCCACCAAACGGTTTTGCTGGATGAAAAAGGGTCATTTGCCATTTGCGGCACCAATAAATTACGCAGTCAATATTGTATTAAAGTTGCAAGTGATCATCGGGATTGGTAATATTTCTATATAGCTAGTACAGAATCGTCGGCAAAAGACGCACAGATGATTTGATTGACTGTTGCAATATCGTTAATACAAATTTGGAATAGAAGAGTGCCTGGCACGTTGCCCTGACTCACCCTAGAGATAACGTTAGTGAGATTAAATTTAAAGTAGCCCGTCGCTCTGAACTGATGTCTTAAGTGGGTGCCTGAAGATATAAAAATATATTATGCTTTTGTGTTTTTCTTTCAGTTTGGCCAGCTGTTCTCGTACACGTGGACGCTGGGAGAGTTCGGGTGCAAGTTCATCCTCTACGTCCAGCACGTGTCCATGATCTGCTCCGTGCTCAACCTTACCTTCCTCAGCATCGAGAGGTTAGAAAAGCACCCACTGTTTTTTGTTGTGAGTGTTCTCTCTATAGGACGAACCTGCCTCTTATAAGGCTCGAGTGGTGGCCTAACATCATCGAATCCAGAAAGGTTGTCTTGGACGACATCAACCTTCAAGACAGTTGTAAGTTACGTGTGCCTGTAATACAGCCAGAACAAGCTCCAATCTATTTATTTCCAGGAGGAGGATTATACAGATAGAGTGGTTAGAAAGCAAAACTTCCTTGTGTTAGGCTTCAGAATAGAGTATTATATACCTTTCTTTGACACAGTGAAACCACAGTTTGTGCATGCTCGATGTCTGTGATTGCAGTGTTGGAAGTAGCGGATTACAAGTATTCACGTTACTCTAACGGGACAAAGTCTTTTTCAGTGACGTATTAACTTAAGTAGTTGAATTTTAAAATCACCAGAGACAAATAATGTCTTTACTATATATCTATGCCTATTGTCTATTAACCTACGTTACTCGTTAATGTTGAGTAAAATTAGTCGTATTTTCGGTATCTTGAAAAGGCCATCGCGCCAGCGGGACATCACTATATTCCACATATTTGATTACATACGAATAAAAGTAATATTACCTCTTTTTCCTCAGTCTCTTCTGTTTCTGTTGTGTCAAGGATTTTTTACACCCAGTCTCAGTGCCAAACTTACACCAGCTCGCCTGCGCGCTCACTGTCTTTTCCTTTTGTAACAGTTATCAGAGTTCATAACTTCATATGTTCGGCTTATGCTCTGCCAAATGATTGACATTGAAATCCAAAGTATTGCAAACTAGCACAGAAGTAACGTTCGTTAAACTTTGAAAGTGAGGGTAACGAAATATTGTTACTTTTGCAGGATGGTAGCAAATCTATGTAACGGGTTAGTTTTGGCGAACTATAACAAGTAACATTAAATTGTTGCTTTTTTTGGGTAGCCGGCGCAACACTGCGTTAATTAAACTTATCGAAGACTTAGTATCTGCGTGAACATTTTTATGCGCCGGGAAATTGAAGGGGAGGAGGAGACTAGAGCGCGCCGGAACGTCAGAATGCCGAATTCTTGGTTCAAATGATTAGGGGGAAGAGCTAAACTCCTCGATGTGTTCGCGTTTGTCTTGCATGCAGCGTCAAATGCGCCAGTGTACGAGGCCCGTGTCTCGAGCGGCCATTCGAAGCAAATGGCGGCATGGCAGCCGCTCGCGGCACGTGTTTTGCTCGTTTCCGCAGCAATGGTTGGCGGTACTTGTAAAGGCCGGTTCAGACACTTGCGGTTGAGTGCGTTTGACTGCGTTGCGGCGAGAACCGAAAGCCAGTCACCGGCACATCTGTGCTTCGTATGAAGCGTGGAACCCAATTTAAGGAATCTCTTGGCACGCGCTATGAGCAGGAGGAATGTCCTGGTTTCTCGCTGCCACAACGCAGTCAAACGCAGTCAAACGCAACTGTCGGAACCAGGCTTAAGTGTGAACTTTATCAAGAGATTTTAGGTATACAAACTAAAAAAAATGGTGTAGCCCTTACACCCCTTGTCACATATACGACACCCCTAAACTTCAGTTTGACGTACTACACACTGACGTTCAACCGACGCTACTAACTTTCACGAGAGGCTTGATGGCCCAGTTGTACAACTTATTAAAATAGCTTAAGTAAGTGTACTTTACTGTAAAAAAGTAATCGGGGCTTTCTAGTCCGTACTGCAAACGCCAGTTTTATTTTCTTCTGTACATTTTGATGCGTACTTAATCTGTTTAGTATCTTATATCGCACCGTCATCAAGCCTCTCGTAAAAGTTGGGGCCGTCAGTTTGACGTCACCGTGCTGTACGGCGAACTGAAGGTTTGGGGTGTCGTATAGGTGACGAGGGGTGTAAGGGGTACACTTTTATTTTAGAATGTAGAGCTAAATCTAGCTGACTTTGTCTTCATTTCACTCGTCGATCGCGTTCGAATGCTGATTTATGTTGTTGGTTCTTCTATTGTTGCTAAACAGTTTTTTTTTGCTGGTTAATTGTTAATTTGTTTAGACGCGTTCCCGAGAACCTGCAGTACCGCCGCCATTCTCATTCAACATTATCTGAATCAAAAAAGCTTTTAATTCGACACGTCTAGACGTTTTTTGACTGCCCACCCGAAAAGGTTGTACACATGTCTTATCCTCAAAACAATTGTCACAACGAAACGCTAGAGTGCATAGTCTGATAAATAACAGCGCTCGAGGAGAAACTTTCTAGATTTCTTTAATGGAGCGTGTTTTTTTTTTTTTTTTATTACTTCATCAAAGCGTTTATAGACATGTGTGGTTATTCACTGCAGTTCTGTTCCATATAGCGGCATCCAGGCCTCGTCAAACCGACATGTTTTGCATGGATTCTGCAGAGAGTTTCGACGGTATAAGGAAAGCTGAAAAAAAAAATTTTTTGAAATTCCAATGTGTTTAGAAGTATTCGTCCAACAGTTTTCGCGTTTTTGTCGCCTAATTCCGAATATTGACGCACAGAGAGTGCAGGATCTTCCGTCCATGATTGCGCGCACACAACTATGACGTAGTCATTTCGCGATTCTCGTCTTCAAATCGGCACCGTGCCTTAGGCGAATGCGCTAGACCAAGGTGCTTGAAAAGAGTATCTCACTCCGGCGGGCGCGTCATTCTTGATGTGAGTTCCGACGCTCTTCCTGCGTCAGTTTTCTAAATAATGTGGCAAAAACGCGATTACCGACTGAAGGATATCTCGAAGAACGTCGCCGCGTTTCAAAAGTGCTCAAATCGCTTTAGCCTCTACTAGTAAGCGCCGTCAATACTGGAATGAAACATGAGTCACTTAATTAACACTTAAAAAAAGTTGTTTACATATATTTAGCTAAATAGCACACTTGCTGTGTCCGTTATTTTCTAATCCAATGTCTGCCAAGACTGACAAAAACATGGTGAAGTACGCAGTCGT
Organism: Ixodes persulcatus; assembly: GCA_013358835.2. Lineage (NCBI taxonomy): Eukaryota > Metazoa > Arthropoda > Arachnida > Ixodida > Ixodidae > Ixodes > Ixodes persulcatus. The sequence goes on from JABSTQ010010261.1 coordinate 1,491,430, forward strand.
GTAACCTTCACCCAGTGCTGTACGAAACGGAGTAACAAGGAACGTTTCCTGGAAGGCGCTCCATCTAGGAGGAACCAAAAAAAAAAAAACACCACCATTTCATTTTGCACTTGAAAAACGGGTACGAGAACTTATTACGTTTCGAGGGAACGGCAGAAAAAACAAGTTTCTTGTTTTTTTGTTTTTTTATTTGCAATTTTTCTATTTTAGTAAGCGTTTTAGGTTTTTATTATCGACTATGTGAACCTCCGACATCAAGCGATGGGGAAGTGTCCGAGTGATAGTCGCAAACAAAGAACGGGAACAATTGTGATCATCGTGGCGACTCGAAACGTAGCCCTATCTGAATATTTTCAATGACTTGCTTTATTTTATCTACGAAACTATCCTGCACAATATTTTTGTAAAATACGCAAATGTAGCGTTAACGTAACCGCATGTTCTAATTTTAGAAAAATAACGGGAACGCCTTTCTTTCGAACCCCCTGGAACTTATCACGGGAACTCGGACAAAAATTAAGAAGGAACGAGGAAAGAACCTTCGTTCCTGGTTGAGGGGAACGTGTACAACACTGACCTCACCTCATCTTTATATGTATTGGTTTGAATGAAAATAAACAGCCTGTTCGTATCATGATACCCGCGCAAACACTGTCAATGGCACGTGAAGAAAGAGCCATTTCATTTCGTCAATCTCCGCTGTACAACCACCACAACAAGAGCTTCGAAAAGTTTTTTTTTTCTTTTTTGCAGGTATTACGCGGTTATTCATCCCGTGCGGTCCCGGTACTTGTGTACCTTCAGCCAGGCACGGAGAGTCATCATCTTCATCTGGCTCTCGGCGTTCCTGACAGCACTGCCCATAATATTCGTCCAGGTGAGCGCAGGCTTTTATTAAAAATCAAGCCCCTCTATCCCAAATGTACTGTTGTGCATTTGTACTGAGCGTTACACCTTGCCAGCACCCTCACCCTCAAATATGTCCCCTTCCGGCATGCGACTCCATTTTATTGAGCGCGTATGGACGTGGAAGAGACGACTGCTGCCTCAGCGTTCGTGTCGTCACTGATTGGTGACGAGTCGCTGCCGAACACTGCTGCAACGCTTGTGTCCAATCATTGTCCGCGTTCGCCTCTTTAGGGGACGCTAATGATTCAGACATCCGTCCTTCTTATCTAGGTATTGTTGCAGGGCAAGCTTAAAAATGGCGTCGTCTGCAGGGAGTAAAAACAAAGAAATGACCCCCCCCCCCCCCCCCCCCTTCCCGTTGTGGAGGGAAGGGACTGGCCTGTGGATGGGAGGTTCATGTCCCTTTTCCGAACACGGGATCTTTGCATTGAAGCAGCAAGCTTTTTTCTTTCTATGCTTGCCTTTTTTGTTACTTAAATTTGGTTTGTTACATTGAACTTCTGTACTAATGGTCTGTATAATGTAGTGAGCTTTTACCTTCCAAAGTAACGATTAGTTTTACCAAGCGTGTTTAAACATTTCTGTTTGCATTACAATACTTGAGTATTTTATAAATAATATCTAAATCATTAAATTGATATGAGCGAATAATATGTTTAGCAAGTTATCGTGTAAACGGAACCGCAAGAATAAAGAGGTAGAAACTGACTTTTTTGGCACGACTGCAGATAAATTGTAGATGGAGCAGTGACCACCATTTAATATTACCTTAATATTACCATTTTCCTTCAGAAGGCTCTGAGTCCAATTTCCCGTCAACGGTAGGTGATGAAACGCTGAGTTATATCTCAGCGTTCCTTAAATTATTTTCACTTTTCTCCATAAAGTATTTTTAGGCGCCTAAAGAAGGTTGTTTCCATGCAAATTTAGAATTTGTTTCTGAAGATGGAGGAGAAGGCCAAGGTATAGCCTAGTTCGTTGGGCCAGCATTCGGTTTTTGACTGGCAATTTAAAACCTTCAAAGCCCCCCCCCCCCCCCACCCATCCCCCCCCCCCCCCCCCCAAAAAAAAAATCGCTTCCCCGACTGGTGTGTTTAGCGTCCTATTTCGCCCATGCATCGAACCCAGTCCCGAAGTGGCAACAAATGGCGTCACCCAAGAGCCTGAGTGTCATGCTGTCGGATGCCGCGATCCTGGCGATTGGTCGTAGGAATGCTGGCGAAAAGTGCGAGCGAAGGCGAGTGTCGCTGTTGTTCCGCCGTCCCAACTCCTGGCTGCCGAAGCTTCCGTGGACTGTCAAGTTGTATAGTGTCCTGCAGCAGAACAGGCGTCTGCCAGATCCAGCACCGCTGCTGTCACGCCGCCAGGATCACGGCCGGCGATAGTGTGACACTCGTATGACGTCATCAATCTCAAATTAAGAGAAAACTTTTTTTTTTACGTGGTGAACATATCAGTCGGACATTAGACGCGATCCAGGCACCATAATTAGACTTCGCTTTTGGGTGTTTGGTTGATGCTTAGCATCTTTGGCTTATGTCGGGCAATTTATGGCGAATTCGGGTGGTCAGTCGTCGGCAACCTATTTTGCCGAAAAACCGGCAATAGTGTTCGCGTGGTCAGTTTCCGGGCGGCGCGCACCGTTCGAGTGGTGGTTCTCCGGCAAACACCCGAGCTCCAAACGGCCGGGCGAGCAGGCGCCTGACTGTATCCCGTGTCGTCACTTCCGAAATGGGAGAGAAGGCTAGTGAGAAACAATGAACGAAAGAACAAAACAGATCTGAGGTTCCTTCACCAGTCACTACTCGAGTCAATCCAAGCCGCTGGGACATGGGTGACGGCGGCGACAGCCTCTCGCTAGAGGTGTCGCGCGGGCAAGAGGCGAAGTAAACTGCCACCGTCTGGCGTTTCGTGTTCGGGTGCTGAGGGTCACGTGGTGTGCCGCCGGTGCGTTTCTGGTTGCCGGTTCCGCCGGCTCGGTCTAGCCGGCGATTGACCGCCCGAATTCGCCATTAGAAATTTTGTGGCGAATTAAAGAAAAGTCGTAGAAAATTTAAAAATAAAGTACTTTGGCATTGACTAACTCCTTGAAGCAAACCCTTATAAGACCCAAGTTAGACCCATAGGATTTCAAAACTTGGGCGTAATTAGGGCTTACTCTGGTGTACTGCCTGGGGGGAAAGAGGAGAGGGGGGGGGGGGCGGAAGCGTTTGATCACCAAAGAAGCTATCGTGACATGCAAACTCCCAGTTTTTTACAGAAATGAGTATAGGGCGACGATTTTATAATAATTATTTTGTCAAAAAGCAGAATGCAGATATTTTACGCAAAAGTGCAACACGTATGTTCCCCTCTTTCACTTTACGGAAACGCCATAATTGTTGTATAATTATACAACAATTCAATTTCTATGCTAAATTTATTGGAGAAACGCTTCCCACAAAGTTTAGGGACATGTAAGACCGCCATATTTATTGAAATTTAGCGCGAACCCAGAGCTCGGAAAATCTCCTAACTCAACAGCCAACGCAGCTTAAAACGATTACACATTTCGAATCTCGGTACTTTATTTATAAAACCAAGGTATTTTTGTATATTTTTCAAAGGACGATTAGATGTTTAAATTTTCGTCTGATGATTCATCTAGTCAATTAAGTTAGATAAATTGTAGCTTTGTCATATGCTCAAATATTGATATGTTCACTTTTTAAGACACGTTTTTCATTTTTCGAAATTACCTCTTGGGAGGGCAGGTGATTCATTAGGGGCAGTAACGTCGCAAAAAAAAGGCAAGGACCACAGGGATGCACACTCAGAAAGACAAACGAGGGAGCTAGCTAATATAAGTCATCAGTATACCGGGTGTTCATTTTTAATTCGAACAGATTTATTACAAAAAATCCGTAAAAGATGCACTAGTACGGTTTGTTCAAGTGAGTTATACGGCCAGGGGGACATATTATAGGGGGCTAATTGTAACAATCAGTCGGCTAATGAATTAAAATGTGTTAATTAACTTTTTAATTAATGAAAATAGACATATGGTTCCAATTAGAAATTTGCTCAGGGTCGGCGAAAACCTCTAAATCAGTCATTTTCAGAAAGACTTTGAGCGCGTGAGAAGCGTAGTAGTGAACTGAAGTTACCGCTCGTGGAGCAGGTACAAAGCTAGAGGTTGCGATAAGGCGCCCGTGCGATTTTTCCGTCTCTTATCTAGCCCCAGCCTTGTACCTGCCCCACGAGTGGTAACTTTAGTGCACTACTACGCTTCTCACGCGCTCAAAGTCTTTCTGAAAATGACTGAATTAGGGGTTTTCGATGACGCTGAGAAAGTTTCTAATTGGAACCATATATCTATTTTTATTAATTAAAAAGTTAATTAACGAATTTTATTTAATTAGCCAACTTCTCGCAAGGATTAGCCACCCACATAATGTCCCCCTAGCCGTATAACTCACTTGAACAAACCGTACTAGTGCATCTTTTACGGATTTTTTGTAATAAATCTGTTCGAATTAAAAATGAACACCCGGTATATCTTGCACTACTTTGCACCATTATTTCTTATTTCTACTACTGGATCAATATAGCAGTCTTTTTGTTTTCTGTACCGTGCTCTTGCACTTTTTCTTGTCTTCGATCTTTATGTAAAGCACAGGCACTGTTATTTGTGAACCACCTGTTTGTTTCGTTGCTCAGTTGTGTCGTTACTTTTTATGTATCCCTTCCTGTTACGTAATGCCAGTTAAGTTGGCATTTAAAACAAATAAAATAGCTTTAAGTGCTCATATTTATTTATTTATTTATTTATTCCCTCAGGGCCCAAAGGCATTATAGAGGGAGTGGACACACACATCTAATTGCACTCAAAGACAAACAGTAATTAGGCAGGAAAGCATAAAAGCCCAAAGCAGAACATTGTTAAAATAAAACACAGTCAACCAAAATCCAAACAATATTCGCAAAGTGCAGCTTTGAATCCGGCACTCTCGGCTATGCTGGCAACAGGTGTGGGAAGGCGATTCCAGTCCAGTGATGTCATGGGTACGAAAGACTGATGAAAGCTTGAGGTGCGACACTGAGAGATGCCAACTTTATTTTGATGGTCGAAATGTGATGAGACGTATGATGGTTGTGTTAACAGATGCTGACGAAGATTTGCATTATGGTGGTAAATTTTATGAAATAAACATAGACGAGATATTTTTCTGCGTAGGGAGAGGTCAGGCAAGCTTAGGGTAGTCTTCATTGCTGTTACGCTAGATGTGCGATGATAGTTATGTAGTAGGAGTCGAACAGAACGGTTTGTGAGCAGCTTCTAATGATAATGTAAGCTTTACACCGGGGTCCCAGATACCGGAAGAATACTCAAGTTAACTGCGGACCAATGATTTGTAAAGAAGTAGTTTTAAGGACAGTGGGGCAAGAGAGAAGTTCTTTTTTAGAAAGCCCAGCATGCGGTTAGCGTTTTTAATTATATATTCAATATGAATGTTCCATGAAAGGTTGTTAGTGATATGAACAGCAAGATATTTATATGAGGACACGGATTCCAGCTCAACAGTCCTTATATGGTACGAGGGACACGTGTTATTTTGACGTGATACTCTTATGGATTTGCACTTGTTAATATTGAGTCCCATTTGCCATTCATCACACCAACGCGAAATACTGTCAAGGTCAGACTGGAGTGCGAGAACGTCAAAATCGTTAGTTACTTCAGAATAGATGACACAATCGTCTGCGAAGAGACCAACTGAGGATGAGTTATGCGATGGAAGGTCAGTAATATATATTAAAAACAAAAGAGGGCCGAGTACTGAACCCTGGGGGACACCAGAAGTCGCAGGAGAGGGGTGTGGATTAATGCCATTAACATGAACAAATTGAGAACGGTTAGTTAAAAAAGCGTTGATCCAAGTCAAAACATGAGAGTCAATGTTCAGTTTACTGAGTTTATACAAAAGGAGCCTATGTAAAACCTTGTCAAATGCTTTAGAGAGATCTAAAAAGATGCAGTCAACCTGAGATAAACGATCGAGGGAAACGTGAAGGTTCATACCCCGAAATAGCTTACAAAATACCCATATATCAACGAAATTAACTATGCTAAGTGGTTCAAGACACTCGTCCCGATTATCTACACATACTAGTCAAATAAGGCACTCGAAAATTGTCGAAGCTGTGTGCCATATATGTATATAATTAAAATATCACTCACTGAAAATTAATAAAGACGGAAGAAAGAACACAATGTTACTCGTGTGCCATCTGACAGGGATAGTATGGTAGAACGCCATAGTCAAACAACAAATTTATATGTGCATTTTTCATTGAAAACAAAGCATATAATATGAAAACGTACCATAGGCAACGGTACAAAACACGGCACCAAACTTTATGTCGGAAGTCCTATAATACATGGAATGCAGAAGTTAAAGAATAACCGCTTACATTTCTTTCGAAGAAAATGACAGTCGCTTCGGCGAGTGAAGAAGCAATCTATTTGGCCCATTTCGTCAGTAAATGTTGTGGGAAAATTAAATCGGTGTATAGGTGAGGTGACGTCCATCTCCGGGCTACATTTAGCGAAGAAACGAGTCTGTCCCTGGGTCACGTGACGTCAATGTCCTTCCTAAATATGACGGGGAAATGCACGAACGGACGGACGCGCAAAGTTCTGGGATTGGAGGGTTCCGCTAAGGTACATTCTAGGATTTAATAGAATATTCATGACCGTCTCTTCTGGTAATGAGCAATCCAAATTAAGTATACCATTTTTTTTATACTTGCGAAACAAGAAGTGCACTGTAGGTATATTTTTTGTTATATATTTGTAAACTCTTAATATACGTCTAGGTTTAGCGTCTTTCCACTTTTAGCGGTGTAGTCCGAGCTTCGAACCCAGTTTGGCATTTACGGTGTCCACACTACGCTCCGTTTCACCTTATGTTGCACCGCAGCGAAGGCTAGAAGCGCGAGCTCATTGCGTTGGCAGCTGCCCTTACTGCACGATAGCTTGTGCCGCCTAGATCTGCCCAGAGCAAGGAGCTCGCGCTTATAGCCTTTCCTGCTGTACAACATAAGGTGAAATAGAGTATAATAGTCTCCTGCTGTTACGCAGACTTCGACGACCGCGACGCTTTGTTGTTGTCCTCTGTTTCCTTTTTGGTTTTGGGCACAAGTTCGCCCCATTAAACGTTTCAGTTTCCTCAGTTATTCTTTGTTTCGTCACCTCATCATTTGTGACAATATATTCATTGGACATTGTCATCACAAGCACCACCTTTCTTAGTCCCCTGTTTTTTATTCGTGTAGCTACGCATGTCAAAATTCCTTTGCGTTCCGATGTATATTGAGCTTAGAGTCCTGTATCGTTTCTATTACACATTGTCAGCGTCAGTTCTATTCTCATCATTAGTCTTCGGCCCGTCGTATATATATCAAAGTTCCTCCACGCTTTGATGTATGCCTTGTGAGTTTTCTGGGCCCCAAATATTGTGTAATGTCACAATAAGCTAAACATTGGATTTAGAAGAAAAGTATATATTTTCATCCACTTACAATTTTGTTTAGCATTCAGTTCTGTATTTAGATGCTGATCTATCACTATTTATTACGCTTATTTCTCATTTATATTTACTTATTTCTTTTCCGGTCCTCGAGACAGGAACAAATCCACGATCCGGCCCCTTAGCCAAAAGGTTTGAAGAACGCTGTTCAAAGCTTAACAGAATGATCTAGACAACTTTAGATTTATTCGGGAGTGGGCTGTGGCACAAGCATGCCTTAATCAGAAGCTTTCCATGGGTTCAACTCCTGTTGTGGAGGCGTGGAAGGCCTTGAATTGATTGTCGCCCTGGTGTGCGAGGACTCCCTTCTGGTAGATGAACTAGTCGCGAGGGGAGGAGGTTTATTGCGCTCACTACGCTATCTATTGACTGCTGTCTGAAGTTGTGATGTCATGCACCCGCTGTGATATCCCTTGGTACGTTATAATCTACTCCGTGATGTCGTAAGTTCAGGGTACACTTCGTCATTCGCGAAACAGCTGAGTGCACCAACGGTCACTAGGTGACTGGGTATGCTTGACTAAGTATGATTCCCCCCGAAGGTCCCCTGCTGACAAACTATGCTGGACTAAGTGGGACTCACTCCCGACGGTCACATGCTGTCTAAGTACGCTGAACTTAGTATGATCAGCAGCCGCTGGTTCTCTGCGAACTAAGTTTGACTCGCCGCCGAAGGTTGCATGAATACTAAGTATGACTCACCACCGTCAGTCGTCTGCGGACTAAGTATGCATGATGGGCTAATCACAACTACCCGCCGACGGTTGCCCAATGTCTACGTATGCTAGACTAAAGCACTGCGTCGGGCCTGGGCCAGCCCGAAAACGCGAGCACGGCCCGGCCCGCGGGCCGGGCTCGGGCCGGGTGGCAGGCATTTTCTCAGGCCCCGGCTGTGGCTGGGCTGTCGTGTGCCGCAAATCATAAATTGTTAATAACAAAAAGTGTGCTCATTGATCTTTCAGGTTCAATTAAAACAAACAAGCGAAATGCAAACAGACTACAATGCCTCTAAAAAAAAAAAAAAGACGTCTTGCATTCGGAAAGTTTCTACATGGATAAAAGGAAACGTATGGAGTCCTCCAGCATGGTGGGAAAGTGTGGTCAAGAAAATGAGGGCACTCCAGTCACAGGGTGTTACATAATTGCCTTTTTCCTCTGCTTTTCAAAAAAGAAAAATCAAAACAAAAAACGTGAGCTCGACTTTGCACTTTGTCCAGAGGGCCTTACTATGCCACCAAAAATAAGCTACCTACCATGGATATTTTTATGCTTATACAGCCTTTTGACGATGCACTAGCGTGATTGTGATTGTTTCTGAACAAAAAAATGTAGAGAGGAGAGTTATCTGTTAAACGAATTGAACAACGAAAAGTCCAATATCTCTTCGAGCAATGCATAAAAATATTTCCCACATTTTTCCCCTAAAAATCACTTAGGAATTTTATATTTCGCTTATATTCTCCAAAATGTATCGTCTAAGTCGGGATATTTATCATGTCAAAAAACTCGGTACAAGTTTTAGAGAAATTTAAATCAAATATGCTCACTTTACGCTTAAGTACTTTTTAGGTCAAAGCCTGCCAACCTTTCCGGGCTCATGTATTTTTTGGGTTGCAAACGTTTTCGGGCTCAGTCGGGCCTGAGCCCGGCTCAGGCTTATATTTCAAAAATATTGTCGGGCTCTGACCGGGCTCAAGCTTCGGTCTAAAAATTCTGCCGGACCCGGGCCGTGTCGGGCCGGGCATAGAAATTCCGGCCCGTGCAGTGCTCTATGCTAAACTAAGTTTGCGGGACTACGTATGCTGGACAAAGTATCTCTAGCTGCAGACAGTCGCGTGCTACCCCAGGCGAAGTTCGGCGGCAAGTCATACTCAGTCCAGCTGCTTGCACTCTCCTTTACTCCCTCCTCTTGGCGCCAAGCAAAGACGTCCGACTGTGAATCGCATGGTCCAGAGTTCGACTCCCGCTGGCCGTCTTGGTTAATCTTGCTGGTTGCGTTTCATTGTGCCTGGTTTTGATTTTAGCTTAAATACCGTGACTAAGTGTACCTTCTATATGCTTTCCATGCTTGTGCATTCCTTCCTCTGGGCTATGCATGCTTTTTGTTGCCTTGGCCCACGTGTAACGCTTTTCCGTCACACTTGAGCGTTACAGTTTTCATGCAAAATCCAACCCATAAACGCAATCTTTGTTGAAACCTGACAACAGACATGTTCGAACCATGTACGTGGTCGAAGCTAACATGTTTCGAAAATGCTTGAGACGTGTCCGCAGATCAATCTGTCATCATGTGTGTCTCTTGTACGAGCAGTGTGTGTGAACTTAGTGTAATGCTTTTTACCAAGAACTGTTGTTTGTTCGCGTGGATGACCTCCGTCTTGAATGTTCCCGTCTTTCCGCACGCGCCCTTAGGTCCATGTGGAGATGGGGCTCCACCGGACGGCGTACTGGTGCATGCGCGACGAGGACAACCCGACCACGTGGCGCTCCTTCGAGATCTACATGCTCATCCTGGTGCTCTGCGTCCCCGCCCTGGTCATGAGCTACACCTACTCCAAGATCTGCTTCCAGCTCTGGATGGTCGTCCGGGAGAGGGCAAACCTCACCTCGGGGACCCTGTGAGCACTTCTTCAGATATCGCGACCACGGCAGAATGGTTTCAATCAATTAAGCAATCATTTTATAAAGAAATCATTTTTGTGCCCCCAATATCTGGCAGGCCGTAGGAGGGGTGCACTTGCATGAGGCCAAAGACAAAAAAAAAAAAAAAATTAACACCAGTAAAAAGTTCTAACATACTCCTCTTTAACTCCTCAAAATTACCAGCGAAGAAGTTCATATCAAAATGATCTAATATGTCCTACATTAATCTGCATGAATGTATATGAAGAGTCAGATTTCATGTTCACTTGCATTTATTGACTGAAGAATATTGATTTATACATTATCATATGGGTTCTTTATTGGGAAGTTGTATTTTATATCAAAGGGTAAATAATTTAACAACCACCGTTATCAAAATATGTCACAATAGAACCGACCAAACTTTGCAACATATCTCGGAAAACAAGCCTCAGTATTTTGACAATAGCTAATCTTTTTTTTTTTTCGGGAATTAGTTATTAATTGTTATCATTGTTCATTGGTCTAAAGCACAGGTTCTCGAATGGGGGCTCGCGTACCCTTTCGGCTCCGCGAAGGCATTTTAGGGGTCCGCGAAGCCCTGCGTCGTAAGTCAAGCCCGGCTATAAAAGTTATCTTTTATTCGATTGAGAAGAAGCATTCCAATTTTCGGTAAGTTTTCTCGCGTGTATGTCAATGGGCGAAGTCTATTTCACGCCAGCCCTTAGTTTTAGGCACTTCTTAAATCATTATCATAATTAACCTAGAGCTGTCACTTCCCCTCACCACGAACGGGGTCCTCCATCATTTCCGCCGATCAACAAAGGGTCCGCGAATCTTCAGTGGTTGAGAACCACTGGTCTAAACTATGAAAGGTAATGTGTGACAATTGAGTAATTAAAGAAACACAAGCGTGAAAAGAAGTCGTGAGAAACCAAGATGCTAGATGTCTCCTGCGAGTGTTTCCCTAGCTAAAAAAAAAAAAAAAGTTTTTTTTTTTTGTTGTTGTTGTGAAAAGTCCGATATTTTATGATATAGTGCGAAGTCTGATATTTTAACCTAGGAATGTAGAAAGGTTGTGCTTAAGAAAAGTAAAAAGAAACAAAAAAACGCCATTTTTATTTTAAAATTTTTTGTATGAGAATGCACATATGTTTATTTTTTATATCTTATGTTTTGCCCAGTGCCTCACGTTGCCTGCCGCTCATATCCGTCGTCATCTCTTTTGTTGGACCTGCCTTCATTTTCGTTCTTTTCCTACCAATAGTCAACTATTTTTAGTACTATCGATAGCTCACCTTAACATTAGTTGGAATGACAAATTGAATGGTGTGCGTAAAAGCCACATTGAAAGCTCGAATTATCGCATTCTTCGAGCCAACACCGTCGAATTTGATAGTCTGCCATTAACCTTATTGCGTCAATGAAACCCGAACCAATGCCACTGTAAACATCGTAGTCAGCGGTTAGCCAGTCGTTAAACACCTACCACAGCGAAGCGATAGATCGGTCTCACCAAGTGTTTCACGCATGCTTGACGCTGCCTTAACTGTAGTTTACAAGAGGCAGGCGCCAGTTCCCGAAACAGCGTGTGCCGCCTCGTGCTCTGCTCGCGCAAAACCTCAGCAGGGTCGTCACGCGTACGGAAACACTACATACAGTTCCCACGATGCATGGCGGCCGCGGTGGCGCAATGAAGCTGGCTGCGAGATCGATTTAATGGTCGCGCACGTGTTGATTATATTGGACGCTGTGAAATCCCTTCATAATGGCAGACACAGGAGGCACCTCCTACGTGCAACCGGGTATAAATGCCGCTAATACCACATTGCCCTCCATCTCTCGGGGTATTAAACTTCGCCTTTGTACAGTTATTTAGACCTCCTAACAATCGGCACGTAACTTTAGAAATGCTTCTATTGTTGTAACACGAGCTTTGAATGCCCAGCGGCCAGCGTCGGGTGATCATTCTCGCGCGCTGCGAGACGCTGCCCTCGGCACGCGGTTGACGTCATGGCCTTGAGCCCATTGTATCCCGTTTCACATCGAGTCCGACCCCCGACGACTCTATGACCTGATGGAGCCTATGAAGAAAAGCCATAAGTGCATTGTCACAGCGCTCCTCTTTTTTGTGTGTTCGTTATTACCAACTAAAAAAAAGCATGCACAAAACAAAAAAGCGCTGGATCATGGGGTATCACTGTGTGTGAGTGGGTTTAGCCGGGAATACCGAACGCACAAAGACTGCGAGCGCCATGTCGATGCGCTTTTGAAGCCGCTTGATTGTTGACAGTAGATCGTAGAGACGCCTGCGGTCGTACTACGTGAAGCGAAATGTAGTATGGAACAGAACCTCTGGAAAAATGACCGTTCTTCTGTAGCTGCTGAACAGGCGTCGCACGTCACCCTTAGTGCACAGTATTAGGTAGGGATGTATCTTACTTTTGTGGAACCCCAAGTCTGACACCAAATCTCGGTCGGTTCGACTGGTTTGGAGAAACTTGGAACTTTTGGAGAAATGTTTACGAGGTTTGACTTTTGAACAGTGCTGCCCTACCTCTACTCTAAAATTTAGAATTTGGAGAGAAAATAATGTATGCTCTATGTTGCTCTAAGTTTTCAAGAATAATTAGCGATGTTGAGAGGATATTAAATCAATTGGTACGCAAATCGTAGAGATTAAGATAGTCTATTAACGGGAAGCAACAGCTCCAATGAATACTGCACCCCATCCGCCAGGTGGCACTGACTGGCTTTGAATATTTCGGGCATGCACCTGATAGTGGAAATATCGTCGAGCTTCGCGTTAAAAGTCTAGAGCAGTTGAACATAGTCGAACTTAAACCTGAACAGCATCGCGACATCTTTATAATAATAGGCATATTTTATCGCGGGTTCACATGACTCGTCCTTCTCTTCAAGCTTTGGCTGGAAATTCAGCAATTCGCTATTGTGAGGCTGCCATTTTCCGGACTGTTTTCTCCAAGATATCTTCCTTTCAAAACCACATCAAGCAACAGTGGTGGTCGCCATTTTTTGGGCACGAAGTGTATTAATTGGATCCCAGTCCTCGCCTAACGCTAATTAAGCTCACTCGTTTTCGATACGGGCTGTCCAAAACTCACGCTGAACGCTGAGCCAGCCATTGCGTTCAATAGATGCTCAGAGTAAGTGCCAACCCTATCAAACATAACCATCAGAAAATTTCTGGTTCTTCATGAGGCTGAGTATCTGTCGTATTTTGGGGCATCAATGTAACGATGGTCTGATGGTTTGCGGCCTGATGGTGTGATGATGTGGTGATTTCATGGTTTAATGGTTTGATGTTCTGTCATATTTTGGAGCACCTGACAGCTTATTGGTTTGATGGTCTGTTCATTTAATTGTTTGTATGAATTTCTAACCACACATATGTGTCGGAAGAAGACAAAGATTGCATTAGAGACTATATGAACTTTACTTCGTGCACATTGTTGTTTTAGAAAGGAACAAGCGGAGTGTTGAAATATCTTACGAAATTCCCGTAGAAACTTGAAAGCAAAGTTTGTATTTGTTTATCGTGTCATTATTTCTATTACGAACTATTGGCCGTTGAGTTATTAGACCGCAAAAGCAAAACGGAAGGGAAAATGCACGTAATCAACATGCTATTTCCTAGACTCCACAGCGTGCAACCTTAGCGGTGTCTATTGCGTGGCTATCTACACTCTGTCCGTATTGTTCATGCTTGGCATGACGGCATCGTGCGACAGCGGGCAATGCACCAAGTTTCGTCGGGCCCAGAATTCCGATAAGCCTCGTCTTACCGCATTCGCGGATTTGAAAACATTGCTTCTTGCACACATTTAGTTCACACTACACGTTCGTTCAGTAAATAAATTTTCGACGGAGCAATGTGCGTCTTTGAGAATATTCTCTGCCACCTGGTTCACCTAGTACCACATGATCTACTTGACGCACAAAGCGGATCAGCAAATTGTTTCTCCAACAAACCAGAACACAATTCGAAACAAAACTATGGTTCAAAAGCATACCTCAGTCTATAAGAAGGTGTCTTTGTGACTTTTCGAGTATCCAAGGATGATGTTTGAGGCGAATAATTACGGATCGAACACTTCGTTATCGAGCCACACCGCTGTCAGCTTTCCACACCGGATGCAATTCATGAGTCCGCAACCATGTGAGATCCTTGGCGTCCCGTCTCGACCACTGCTGGAACGTCCCGAAGATGGTCAGGCTCTTCCCACCACCGAAAGATGTCATGAGAAGCATTATCAGCTTTTCTGACGTTCTAATGGTCTATCGAGATATCCTGGTGGTCTGACCAGGGCAACATCAACACGTTTCGATGGTACGTCAGCCGCCGCGAGAAAGGTTTCGGTGGTTAATGAGCTACCAACAAAATAAGTTGATGGTCTGTCAGACACCATCAGACATGTTTGATGATCCATCAAACACCGTCTAGTAAGCCTGTCGGAATATCAAAAAAGTTTGATGGGCCATAAAGAAGGAATGTTGGACCATCAAGAAGGTCTGTTGGGCCGTCAAGGAGTTGTGATGGGGCATTAAGAAGGTGTGATGGTTTATTAAGAATGTCTAATGAGCAATCAAGAAGTTTGATAGACCATAAAAATAATCTTGATGGTATTTTCGATCGGGGCGCCAAACAATGGACGTACTCGGATGATTATCGCAGCAGCTACTAGATGGCGCGAAGTTTTGAAAAGGGGGCATTCACGAGTATCGACCTTCAATTGAAGGTCAATACTCGTGAATATTATGGTTTCTCATTTCATAGCAAAGTCCGAGGTTTTTTCATTTTATCGCCGTGTTATAGGGCTGGCGATTTCATAAGATGAGCTGGACGTTAGGAAAAAAACGCCAAAAGAAAAACGTCGCGCCGGCACTACATTTAGTTAGTCCCCCTAATTAATGGCAATTAATTATTAAGGGAAATTAGTTTATTATAAGAGAGAAGTAAACTCGTCCTTCCACTGCGTACTATAAGTCCCCCAACTTCACGCGTAAGATCAAGGTTATTTTTATTTCTTAATTTGTTTGGTGATATAGATGTGGTGCGTTGAATGGAAAAGCATAAGAACTTCAGCTTAGCCGTAACCTTCTTATTTTTAGAGTACCTACTAATAACATTTCGTTTGAGTCAACACAGGCTTCATTAAAACGTCGTTAAAGAGACTATACGGACGTAAGTAGGCGGTAAGGATCTGATGGTTCTTCTTCCTAATGGGATCACCTGATGGCGGCGGCGTTGCGACTATTCCCCGCTCAACCCCTGAGCTCAGAGTGTGGCATGAAGCTGCCGTCACGCCGAACCAATCAACCGCCTCCCTTTCATCACCTGACCCCGCTCTCTGCGCGTGGGTATGGGCAGGAGCATGATCCCGTTGTGAAAGATAGACGTACGACTGGTCCAAAGCAGGTATATAGCTTCCACCGCACTGTCAGCTTAGGGGTGAACGGAGGGTGTACAGTGGCACGTTCGATGTTGCTGCAATTTCGGTACATCTTAAATTATTTTTTGTTCCGGCTTTCTTTTTTTTTTCCAGTTTGAAGCTCATTTGCTCATGGCACTTCGCCTGCTATTTCCCCGTCACCGATCCTGGATAAGCGGATTATTCCTCATCGTCAAATTATAATCCCTTTTTACGCATGCTTCAGTACAGAAACTGTCTTAGCGGCACTCAAGCGGCACCTGCATGTGACCACCTGCTCGCGGGAGAAAAAAAAATAGTCAACAAACAGGACTAATAAATTGAAGTGTCGGTGATGCCATCTTCTTTGTGGGCTGTACGTGTTAACAAAAATTATGCCCCCTTTAATATCAGTGTGTGCTATCATTTTTAAGGCTCGAAAGCAGGAGCAAAGTGATAAGCTGAGCCCGACAGTGACTGCGTCTCAACATAGCTTTCTAGAATTGCTCGTTCTTTAATAAATTTTTCTAAAACTCACGAACACTGATTAATGCGGATTATTGGAAGCATAGCCGAAATTGGCTAAACGCGTACATGATCTACAAACAGATGTTGATGTAGTGACTGACAATTTAAGAAATGTAGAATGCGGCGAGTCCCGATTATAATATTTTCGCTTCGCAGCCAATGAGGTTGAGGTACTTGCCGATAAGGACGCCGAAGAACGACTCACGAGGTGATAAGAGCGAACACATCAAGCCAGGCCCCACATTTCTCAACCTTTGACTGACTCTAAAAACAGGCCAGGGGCTCTAAACTCGTCAAACACAAAGATGGGGCCGAAGTTGATGGAGTGCGCCGATTGGCCTATCACGACGATGACTTCGCGCTTTTGCCGCCAGCGTTCAATCGGCGCGCTTCGCAAACTTTCGCCACCAACTTTGTGTTTGACGAGTTTACGGCCCCAGTACGATTTGGGTCACGTTGCAGCGCCGATTGTCACGATTAAATAGTTAGTCGAAGTTTTTCCTAGCTTTCTCGTCTTGATTTTCAAATGTGACTTCACTTTTACACGTGACGGTTTTGGAGTCGCAGATGTTACTTTCGCTTCTATGTCATAAAACAGCAGTGTCGGTTCTACATGTACACTTTTTTATGAAATGAATCAATATTCCTTGATGTCGTTTTATACTGATGCGAAATAAACAAAATGCAGTTCCTTCGTTTCAGGAGTAATTGTTTGTCTTCGGTTCATTTTCTGGAATTGAACCTAAGTGATGTAGGAAAACCCGAGTTGCTCAATTGTGATATCAATTAAGTGATCGACCCGGTGATTCTCAGGGCGACATTCTGACTCCGCAGGGTTTCCACCGAGATGACCGAGAAGACCGGCACGGGAGCAAAGAAGGAGCTGGTTGCCACGTTTTCCAGCAACGGGGAGCACAGGACTGCCAAACCGTCGCGAGCCGACGAGGACACTGTTAGGCAGGTAAGCGAACGCGGCATTTCGGGTACTCAATTTACACAAAATACGCTGCAGCCATAACTTAGCCATGAATCAGTTGTGTCTGCACGATTTTGAGATTCGTAACGTTAATAAGGTACTTTGTAGCAAAGCGCTCGTGCCTTTCGGTAAGAAACCTCTTTGGCCGATTTGAGAGTAAATATGTGAGTTGTACCGCTTTTACAACAGCTGGGATTGAAACAATAAAAATATTGTAGTTGACAATCTTTCAAAATTAAAAACAAAAATGTATTGTAATAAATCAGGATCGACATATAGCTACATTATCTGGGAATCACGTTTCAAATTTAATATAAAACTTGATACCCCTTTTCAGTCTATACCATCGTTAATTACGGGATATGCCCTGCTTTTTGAGGAAAGGGTTTTCAGTTACGTGACAGTGTTGGTGAAGGATACAGTAATAGTCAAAATAAATACAAACAGTGGAGCGTGTGCCGCGATGAGGCTGCGGAACCTCTTGGCGGAACTCGGTGGTACTTCCAATTGGAAATTAATATGGGTATTTCCTGCCGTGGAATTGTGGTCACTCTCGGTTGTACTCTCTTCCACATTAATTCCCGCCGCAGCCAAAGGTACATCCTCACGCCGTTCATCGCCTTTGTGCGTTTCCTATCGCCGGCTTAACCGATCACGCAGAAAATAAAACGCAATAAAACGCTAGGTCACGGAACATCTACTGTAGGTGATTGACTTAGCCTGGGATATCAGAAACGCACAAAGACGACGAGAGCCCTGACGGTGCACCTTTGGTGCTGGTTCAATCGGCTCCGTTAATGTAACTGTACATAAACCGCCTACGAAGGAGCACAGTTTTCGAAACGGTTTCGGATTTTGTACCCCAAATATTGTGAGAAAGAAGCGACCAGAATTGCGGTTCGAAAATACGGATAAGAGACGGAAAAACGGCGCGGGCACGCGTCTTTGCACCATCATGCAGCCATGCGGCTATTGCACGAGTGGTAACGCTAACTCACCACCGCGATAACGCTCTACAAGTTTCTGACGGAAACCGCATTTTTAACTTCAATAATTAGAACGTTAAAGCACACACTTTAGCTAATCAACTGACTTACCGTGACGCTTGTCCCCCCATATTATGCCCCTCTTTCCGTGTAAATCACCTGCACAGATCGCATTAGAGCAGCTTTCACGACTCTTTTTAAACAAACTTTATAAAGCCTTAAGAAGCCTTGTATTTCATACGGCCACTAAAAATATGCACCCTGGCACAAGTGTTCAGTTCCAAATCTACCTCCCCACCCATTCTCGTGCTTACATTCGTGATGTCACCTTGTACCCTGATGTCTGAGCATAAAGTGTCTACACAGATTGTCCGTTAATATTATCTACGTTTACGTTCGATTTAATAGGTTTCAGCCTCTATGAAGTTGATGACTGTTCTGCACTCAGGTCATCAAGATGCTCATCCTCGTCGTGGCCCTGTTCGTCATCTGCTGGGCCCCCATCCTGATCCTGAACGTCCTGACGGCGTTCGGTGGCGTAACGACACTCAACTACAGCTACCTGAAGCCCCTCCGGACGACGTTCCACCTGCTCTCGTACATGAACAGCTGCGTCAACCCTCTGGTCTACGGCTTCATGTCCAAGAGCTTCCGGAACAGCTTCAAGGACGCCCTTCTGGGCTGCCTACGGCCCAACCGGTCCCAGTTTGTGGCGCGTGGTACGACGAGACTGAGCCGTACCAGGACAACCAGCGTCAGCATCGGCAGGTCCACTTATGTCACGTGACGTCGGCCTTGTCATCCGGACAACGTGAGGTGCATTCGTTGGTCAAACACCACCAGTTTGTGAGAACTGCGCCAGAGGCCTGGTCGTGTCGATGGTGGGAAAGAGTCTATTGATTATATATAGTATAGTGACGCCACCCTGTATGCAAAGGGTCATCATCCAGAGTGTGGCAATTTTTTTACAATGGAATACGTCTGTATAATTCACTATGTGTAACAGGTCTTCAATCATGGGCATTATTGTGAATAACTGAGACGCGCTTATTCATCGCCCGCGATGTGACAAGGCCGTAGATTTAAGTTGTCTACGTCATTTGCAAGAGGCCAGTGCGGCACATAAAATGGGCTCGTGTGTTGCATACGCTCTCGGCCGGATTCGTATTCTCACTGATTGAACCCGAGCCTCATCCGATCGCTAAAGAAGCGCTCGCCCCAACCTGTAACCTTCGCGGGCCTTTGAAAGTTGACATAGAAACCCCATGTCGTAACCCTTTGTTATCTTGGAGGTGTTGGTTCATTGTGGCTTACAAAATGTCTCCACAACTTCATTGATGCAATCTGGAGTCGACAAACACTCTCTTTCCTATGTGACATTGGGACATTCACTCTGTACGTAAAAATGACGTATTTTCTACGAAGCTCTTTGCATCAAAATGCGTGGTATGGGTTTTTCTGAATGTCGCGTTTAAGCAAAGCTTTTCAAATATTACGACGGCCCTGTATCCCCGTGCAGTTCGAACTGGGAGGTCAGGTGTCACTATAATTACAAAATTTAAAAATGTGCTTTTTAGTGCCATAGGGTACGGTAGTATAGCCTTTATTCACTTTCCAGCTAGCGAAAACCCCGTAGTGCCATTTAACCTGTATCACAAAGGGAAGCTCGCCAAGCTCTATCAACCTGGCCATCACTGGAAAAAGCACAGGCAGGCTACACTGAATTTGAGAGCAGAAAAATCATCTCGCAATATCGAGGCTCGTGCATTTTCTGTTATTCGAGACAACGGCATCGAAGAAGAAAAGCAGCCGATGCTACAAGCTGATGGGACCCGGTAAAGCGCATCAAAAGTGCATAGCACTGGGCCTTTCCTATACATGATTGGTTCAGCTATAATCCAACGCAGAGAAACATGACTAACACCATGTTGGTGAACCTAGGGCGATACTTGATTGGTCCCTCCGTCCGGAATTAACATAAAATTAAGTATAATATCTCAAGCCCTGAGTGCCTCCTTTCATATCTTTATGGGAAGGCATATTTTTATATGTCCTTAAGTTCAGTCAAGGTGGAACCATCAATCTACGTGAGGATAGCTTTCTGGTATATGTGACCGGTGATCTCGGTCAGCATGCCTGCACGCAGTGCAGTGATGAAGGTCGTAACAGATGTTACCGCATCAACCGCCTATCAGGCACCACACTGTGTAGCATAGTATTTGACAGATATTGTTGAAGAATTTCCTTCGTAACTGGTACTGTGTGGCAAAGCAGGGTATCAAAGATGAACAAGAAGGCGGGACGAGGTGGAACCGGGACATCGCCGCCTACTGCGATTGGACAGCGGCGTGGCGGTGACCAATCGCAGCAGGCGTCGATGTCTTGGTTCCTTCGTCCCGCCTCGTCCCGCCGTCTTGCAAAGCTCTCCTGGTAAAGTTGTGGTACTTCCGAATGGCCCTTGTGAGAGCTAAAGCACGGTATGTCCCGGTTTTCAGAGCTTCGCCGTTTTGTCAGTTCTTCGTTCGCCCCGTGTTTTCTTTGTTGTTTTTATATGTTTTAGTGATTTATACCTTCTTATTTTGTGCTTTCATCTTGCCTAATTTAGAAATAAATGTTCGTCCCCCTTGTATTGGCATGAAGTTGTTCGAGTTTTTCTTTTAGTATATTATGTCAGGAACTGCTACAAACGGTGCAAATAGCGTGTCCTGACAAAGGGTCACGTTTATATTGCCTTCGCTTCTCATTCTCTCGCTGATGAACCTCTACAATCAGTCATTCAGCTTACAGTGAGGTAAGAAGTTAATAGGGAGTTTTAGTAAATCGTTCCGGTAACTGCGATAACGATACCCGATAACAATACAATGCAATAATTCATCGGCGGAGTATCAGGTATCGTTATCGATTTAATGGAACGATCCACTAAAGCTATCTAATAGATGCTTCGCGAGAAGGTGTTGTGTTTTTCATGTTAATTCTTTTGGTAGCCTTTTATGCCGCATTGTTTTAAAGAGCTTTGACACTCTATGCTTTAAATGCCCTTGCCTCAACGGTCCTCAGTTGAGGCAAGCGTATAAATAACGTAGAATGTCCCTTATTCTCGAGACTGTCCCTTATTCCCGAGGTAAAATAGGTGAAAGTATACTTTTACAAGCTTTATTATATCTCAATATGGCCAACAGTCCGTAGTAAGAGCCCCCAGCTTTGCATTCCATACCTAGTTCGCACCACAGCTCTCTCAAAAACTCGCAGATATGTAAAAAAAAAAGCACGAAAGGCTGTTTCAGCTCATATAGGCAGTGCTCGTACATACAAGCAAAGGTCACTGCAGCGTCAAGTCTCTTATTATTTATGATCGAATATCACTGATACGCTACCGCGGCTTCGAACCCATAACTTTTGAAACAAAAACCGGATGGTCGCATGTGCGGTTTAAGTGAAGCTTGACCTAACTTTCACGTGCAACACGAACACTGGAAGTCTTCGGTTCTGATCGATCCGCGGTTCTCTTTCCCTACCGAAAGCAGCCCGGAGGTTTCTTATTCCGTTTCACTTGACGATGTACCACACCGGACGTTAAGAGGCCACTTCAGCGAATCTAGAATTCCACGCCTGCCACGTGACTACACGCTCCGCGCGTCGCTCGCCCTAACCAGAGCACCACGTGACACTTCCTGGTCCACAGATTGGCCCCGGTTGTTCGTAGCGCGCGTTGCGGTTCTTCGCAAAGTGAAACGAAGAATAGATTAATCTTTGTTCGAGCTAATCTCAGGGGCCCCGTGCACCTCTATTTCTGGCCAAGCCTGGATCAAAGGCTTCGGGTGCCCATCTAAACTTTTGTGCCTGCTAATCCGTGCCTTTGTCCGGGGTCGCTGCCTGCTTCGTGCTGATAGGCGTTGCTTAAGGGTAGAGTGGTCATTGTTGTTCTGTAAGGATCTGATAAATAGAGCAAAAGGGTCAGCACTCGGTTCAGAAAACGCAGGGCTTCTTTACTCCAACGCGTTAGATGTTCCACCTCACACAGAAGTGAGAAATCATCTTCAACCGAAAGGTTATTACTGGCTACCTTAGAAGAAGGATACATTCATCTATTCATTCATGCAGTATTTTTTTGTGCTCATGAACAGTGAGATTATATATTAGTCAGAAACAGCATGTTTAAATTCGTATCAGTGAGATACGTCAATATCGTCAGCACCGAGAGTGTTCATAGACGCGTTGCACAAGATCACATAAAGTTTTGAGTCTTCCTAGAGGTTTCTCGCAGGGTAATTTCTACCAGCATCTGTTTTAATCGGGCTTTGTTTCGAAGTAACGCCTCTGCCAGGAGATGTACAAACGAGAACCTTTTTGCTATTTATAAGTGAACATCGTGGTCATACGCATGTGTACGAGCTGTGTTATGTCGTTTGTTTTACAGCAAAAGCTGTTAGAAACTTCTTTCCCGCGAAATTCGGCTGCGTCAGTACGCAAACATCCGCCTGATCAGATGAAGGCCCCGTCGCATGATCACGCGACGCGGCACCCCTTGCGCAACCACGTCATCTATGGTAAGACGCGCTATCGCTCCCTTTCACTCTCGTCGCCCCCCCCCCCTCCCCCTCTCGCCACCGCCGCAAGTTTCAGAACCAGATGACAAAGATTCAGAAATTTTCTTGAGAAAACTGTCGTACCCCGCATTTCGCTCAAGAGAAGCAATTAACTAAAACCTTGTTCTATCAAAGCATTTAAACAAAAAAAAAAACAACAACACATCTCTGCTATTTTTCCGCAAAAAGTATGTCACGCAAGATCACTGTGCGACAGCGGACATCTCCCAAAGCACATCTACTCAACGAGTGTACTAAAAGTAGAGCACTTAAAATTAATATTATAAAGCCCGTCGACTAAAAGCAAATCTCCTAAAGCAGATATCTCCTAAAGCACAAACGCAACAGCTTCCGCTCTTAATTGCATCACACTTTTTGTGGTTGTTTTCATTTTTTTACAATAAAGATTTATTTGTTTACACTAAGTTGTATAATTGTGGTGAATGGGGGCCAGAAAAAAGCTGCAGGGTTACAGCCTGAGGAAGCTTCTTATCCCCCAATAACACAAAATGCCAACACAAAAAACTCAAAGTATTATGTAAGCTGCTACACAGAGCACACGTAAAGAGGAGATATAGTTGAACAAAAATTATAGCGATCAAAACCATTATACGAACGGGGTGAAATAATAAATACATGAAAGCTATCTGGCTGCATGTCAACTGCCCAAAATGTATACCTTGACTAAAGTAACTATATAAATTAAAATTATGGGCATGGTCTTCTTTGCTTTGCATAGTTGGTTTCATTTAGGGTGTGAAATATAGCCGAACAGGTTTAAATGCGTAGAAGTTACACTTCGGCACTAGCTAAGATAATTCACCAGTCTCTTCTGAACGTTTACGTATCCCGTGCAAAGTATGTATATGCAATATACAGAGTGTAATTTTCATTCAACCCGTTTTGTGTTTGTTCTTTAAAAAAGTTGAGAGTTAGTCTAGTGTCGTCTTTGCCATATACGATTACTTATCCGGCTCGGCGGACATTAGATGAAGGGGTAATCGTCTTGTTAAGTCGACCAATTAACTAAAATTTCATAATGAATTTTTTAAATATTGGTTTCAGGTGGCAAGCCGAAATTGCAATGTAGACGGTGATTACTAATAGAGGCCGGATCAATTAAAAAAAAATTGAGAAAAGTTAATATTTCTTTAGATATTAACCGATTTTTTTTCATGGTTTTTCGCTCAATTTAGAAATCGCGCACAAAACGAGTGCATCATGCCCAATGACGCACAATGACGCTGGGAAGAGTGACGTAGTCGTTGAGGTTACGTCGTCCCTTGTGTCGTCGGCGCGCCCCCCAAGGACACACTGCCGAGAGAGTGATGAGTGATGATATAATTGAAACGAGACGTCACTCTTCCAAGCGTCATTGTGGGCAGGGCTTGAGTTGGCTTGAGACACTCTTTTCGGGTGCAATTCTTAAATCGGGCGAGAAACACAAACGCTTATCAGTTAATAGTTCAAAAGTCGGTAGCATCGGGTTTAAATGAAATGCGAATAGCGAAGTGCGTGGCCGTCGGTGCATGCTGCGCCTCCTGGAGGCCTCTTGAAACTGATAAGATTGCGGGTTGGAGAGTAGGGCGCTGCGAAGGTGTGCGTCCTACTCCGATGTATCTGACCCTCGCCCAGCACAGCCCAAGCTTCGACGCTGCGCCGGTGGTGCGTTGGAAGTTCCGTCACGGCCACTTTCGTTGGCTCGGCATGAGCCGTGCGAGGGAGCACGCCGTTAACACCACCTATATAAGCAGAAGGCCCCCGCACCGCCATCACAGTCGATCGATCAAGGCCTGAGGTTGGGCACGAGTGCTGCGTCAGTGTTAGGCCGGGGCTCGTGTTCAATCAGCGCGTCGAAGGTAGAACTCGAGCCCAATAGCCGAGTTAGAGCGATCCGACTGTGATGACGTTTCATGGAGGGGGAAGAGGTGATGCGGACGCTTTGATTCTTCTAGGTAACATTGACGCCGCTCGCAGCTGAAGTCCCTTGATACTTCTTTTACAAGTAAAGACAACCCATACAAATGACAGAGCACATTCCATTGGAACAAAATGGTGGCATTGAGTTCAAACCTCTGCTGTGCGCCGCCATTCGCTTCCTTAAACCTGCATCGTCACGCAGTCGGCGCTTCGAAGAATGTCGCTACTTGTAGGAAGCTCCTATCTAGGGACTTGACTCGCAGCAGGAGCTGGCTGCTTGAGCGCGCGCGTCCGTGGAACATTAACGCAGCGTCATGCTCCCTCCTAACTTGAGTAGCTTTTTTTTTTCTTTTCTTCATATGCGTTGTCATTTTGTTGTGAACTGTATAGCAGAAACTGTGCGAATTCGAAACAAAATAACAAGAGGGGAATCAGGAAGGCTGCTGGCGTCTAAGTGAAGTCAGGTACTTTGCAAACCTTTATGTATCACTCCCAGCCCGCGTCTTGTGTCCACTATAGTTCTTGTGTCTCGTGTGTGAATTCTGGATTGCCAAAATGCAGGTTTGTTAGCTCCCGTATTCACCAAACATGTTAACGAAATTCAGTAACTTCGTCGTTGACCTTTTGTAGACAGCCAGGTTCTCGTTCAGCGCACTCATTAAATTATCACCCCGTGTTTCTAAAGTGTGTACAATAAGTTAAATCAGTTTGTTCGTGCACGGAAGAACTGTAGAGCTTGATTAACGTCGGGTATCAGATCCACACAGACGTCTTCGTAAAGAATTTAGAGCGCATGGCTCCTGCAAAATAGTGAAACAGCGTGGACGAGAAATTGTTTTTTTTTTTTTTTAAGGGAGCACTTGTGCAAACAGAAATATTGAACAACAAGGGAACAGGAATGCTACAACCGGCAAAGGCTCACACCTCAGGCAGCGCCGCAGCAGTAGCTGTCTGGGCCGACTTGCTTTCGTTGCTGTATTTCACTAGCTCGTCTTAGTGGGAGCCAATTAATACTTCGTTAAGTCGCGTTCAGCGTCTACAACGGCAGCCATCCGACGAGGTAGAGCTTCCATCACGCGGGATACCAACCCCGAAGCTCGCAGTCGCCCCCACTCAACCCCGACCACCGACCACAAGACGTCCGCCGATTCACTCTGCAGAAGCCGGTGGGACAGGGCTTTCTTCATTGCCCCCAGACGTTTTCTATAACGTTCATGTCGGCCGCCTGGGGTGGCCGCTCGAACGTCATGCCTCTTCCTGTCCAGCTAGTGAAATACAACGACGAAAGCAAGTCGGCCCAGACAGCTACTGCTGCGGCACTACCGGAGAAGTCAGGCTGTTGCCGGTTGCAGCATTCGTGTTTCCCTGTTCATTATTTCTGTTTGCACAAATCCTCCCTGGCAATAAACATATAATTTCTCTTCCACGCTGTTTCACTATTTTGCAGGAGCCATGCACTCTAAATCCTTCACAAGGACGTCTGCGTGGTTCTGATAACTGACGTCCAGTCAAGGTCCACACGTGTTTTGTGCACAAATGCACTGATTTAACTTCTACTTCACACTTCTGACACGGGGTGATAATTCAATGAGTGCGCTGAACGAGATTCTGGCTCCCTGCAAAATGTCAATGCCAAAATTACTGCCTTCTGTTAAAATGTTTGGCGAATGCGAAAGCTCGTGGACCTGCATTTTGGCAATTCCAGCGCCACACACAAGGCACAATAACTTGGGGGGGACACACTGCGGGCGTTTGGGAGCTTATACATAAACGTTTGCCAGGTAATTGATTTCACTTAGGCGTCAGCAGCCGTCCTGGGTCCCCTTTTGTTATTCTC
Organism: Ixodes persulcatus; assembly: GCA_013358835.2. Taxonomy (NCBI): domain Eukaryota; kingdom Metazoa; phylum Arthropoda; class Arachnida; order Ixodida; family Ixodidae; genus Ixodes; species Ixodes persulcatus. The sequence continues at coordinate 1,517,798 of JABSTQ010010261.1, forward strand.
TCTCGTATTTCACACAGTTTCCGCTATATTGTTCACAAGAAAATGACAACGCGTAATAAGAAAAAAGCAAGGAGCATGACGCTGCAATACTGCTCCATGGACGTGCGCCAGGCGCGCGTGCTAGCAGCCTGGCCCCACTGCGAGCCGCGAGCTTCCTCGCGTGGCCTACACCGAGTCAACGAAAGTGGCTTTGAAGGACTCCGAGCACGCCACCGGCGCAGTGTCGAAGCTCGGGTTGTTCTGGGCAAAGGTCAAACACATCGGTTTAGGACGCACACCCTCGCAGCGCCCTATACTCTCCAATCCGCAGTTTTATCAGCTTCAAGAGGCCACCAGGAGGTGCAGCATCCGCTGTTCGCATTTCATTTGAACCCGATAGTACATCTTTGCAAATTATTTATAATAATTTGGCCCTAATAGTAATGGAGGTTAATACTGCACTTCTAATATGACCCCTAAAACCAGGAATTAAAAAGTTCAGATATTTTAATTAATTAGTAAACTTACTGTGACGGTTTCTACCTCATTTCACCGAGCCTGCTATAGACCTTTCCAGCGGCAGTCTCGAACGAAGCGCCCGAGCGGAAAATGCTGAGTCACTGAGCTGTGGACCATGCGCAGCATCCGATATACCGTACAGCAGACCAACAGCGCATACTCAGAAGGCGTTCCACAGCTCAGCAGACAACGATGGGAGCGCGCAGAAGGCGCTTTTTGGAAAGGTCTATATACATGGTGAAAACGGAACTCGTTTAACTCTTACCCCATCTATTAAAAAAAAAAGTATCTTTTGATTGAAAAATTGGAGGAAGATCCATTGGTGGATTCTTAAGGTATTCGTTAACATGACCGTTAGAAACGCCATACACGTCCCGCTTTGGGAAACGCTAACACTGACGCAATCACTTTTCTCTTTTGGGTTTCTCTATTCGCTTTCTCTTTTGCTTCCCATATTTCTTGCTGCTTTTTTTTTGGCCTTGTTAGTGGATCAGTGTAAGCGTTTCCCAAAAAGGCACGTGTGTCGCGATACCAAGGGTCATGATATCGCATTCGATAAGAATGCACCATTATATCTTCCTGTAATGTTTTCACTCCTTTTCTGTACTCTGCCTGTCAGAGTACGTCGACGCCCTTGGATACGGTCATCCATACCACTCGTGGAAGAAACTGTATCTATATCACTCGTGGAGGAAACCACATTCATCGTTTTAACTGCACACATATATCACAGCCCACGCACCGCTACTACTGAAACCCAAAGCAAAGAACAACCGGCTACAGCAGAGCGGCAACCGAAAACACCTGCATCCCACCGCGCCGCGGGGCAACACCTCTTAGATAAGAAAACCGTAGTGCTGAATAAGATGGCGTCATTAGGGAAGGTCAACGATCGGCACATATCGGACACGACGATTGCGTCAACGTTCGACTCAAACTTGACTCGAAGCGAAGTGCTGACGCGGCACTCGTTTCCAATCTGTGCGCAGTGTTGACCTTCTCTGATTAAGCCATCTCATTCAGCACTACGGCGTTGTTATCTAGGAAGTGTTGCGCGGCGCCTCCTCTCCTCTGGATCCGCGCCAACTGTACGCGTGACTTTAACGAACACGAAAGGGATCGTTTTGACGAAAACCCGGCGGTGTCTGTCAGTTTGTCAGCGCCGAAGAGAGATGGAGAGATCGACGGCGTGCTGACGCCAGCGCTCCGAGCCAATCGGAACGTCGCACGCGTCACCATCTACCCTGCTTTTTCACTTTCTAACTGGCGCTGACAAACGAAAGACACCACAGATTTTCGTCAAAACGAGCGTTCTAATGCTGACGCATTAAAAGGAAAGTATCCCGTATACTATATTATCAGTCGTTTACAAACATACGAGGTGTGATGTGAAATTGAACAATGGCTATGGTGAAGGCAATAAGCATGTTCTGTTATTTCTACATTTTTTTTTTTTTGTGATGATACGTGATTGTGAACAGGGCTTCCGGCACCTTTTTTGTGCTCAATTGTGAGTTCGGACAATTTTCGCCCGTTTAAAAAATCCCCTGTTCGAAATAAAATCAAACACCGTCTATAAACCTTTCATGTTTGTTGGGAGCATGTACTTCGATTTCTTCCAGAGTATGGTCAATTTATTAAGCTTGGGACAGAGGTACTTTACGTAATATTTATTTAACATGTTAACGAAAAACGTCATTGCAAACGTTTTAGTGTTGCTCACAAATTCAAGGCTTAGGGATTCATAATTTAGCAAAGAATGTGGCCTTCCTCTAAAGCTTTGTGCACGGAAAGCTATAAATTTTGTTTTGGGGAAGATTAATATTTATACAACTCATCTCGGCCGAAGCTTTTAATGGAAGAGGGTAGTCTTCTTTTTTTTTTTACATGTAATGCTATTCTATGGTTAACCGGAATAAACATGCTTGTGTCACTTGCATGTGTACTGAATTCGAGTATATTCGAACAACGGTGTCTGTGTGTAGTAAAAAGAGTAGACGTCCTAGAATACTGTTTCGCTGCACGCGTCATGGTATGTTTAGAACAGTTCACCTACATTCGTTTATTCGTGCACCCTCGCAACGATGTTGTACATCAGTACTAGTAAGGCCCGTTTCAGACGGGGCTATTTTCCCAGCAATTTCGGGGTCGATGACGAGTTGTACCCTATAATTCACTAGATCCTCGCTTTCCAACGGGAACGGATCTTTTTTGAATAATGAGTGCCGTCTGGGGGGTTGTCCGCAAACTACAATTGAAAGGCAGCCCGACGACACAACAAAGTTCCTCCATCCATCAGAAGACATGGGCACCATACAGTTGTAAGGTTTTTGTTGCTTTTTACAGACAAAACTACCTGTGCCCCCCCCCCCCCCCCAAAAAAAAAAAAAAGAAATCGTAAAAAAGGCGAAATACGCGCGCAGATAAGTGATGCCAATGTTGGTCGTGCAGGAAGCAGACTTCAGCATAGAATGTGTGCGGGTGCGTCATGGCTCGCTGGGAAAATAGTTTTATCGCTGAGTTTGGGTCCGACTCAAAAGGGGTAGCAACTCGTGCAACTAAGAGCCTTTGAAGCGGCAGCAGCCAATCAAAGACGCAATATTTTCACGCGACCCCCTGTGGTGGTGATGAGGACAACTAAATACGGGGTTCTGGTTTGAAATGGATCGTTTTCGGAACTAATCTAAACGAATTTCTAGGATACGTTTTTTTTTTGTTTTTTGCGTCTCCACTGGACGCCGCAATAGGGATGAAGCCTTTTCTACGTAATCTGCCGGGCGCCATCTTGCGGGAGGCGGTTTCCCCTGGAATGTCTTCTGGCTGGCCACGCGCTTTTAAATGGTTATAATAAGCGTGGTTTTATAAACTACTCACTGGTCTAAAAACCTCTGAGGAAGATCGGTGGCCGAGTGGGCTAGCTCACCAAGGACGTTTATATACCGCAGGACCCGGCTTGACGTCATGCTCAGTGGCGCCGAATATTAGAAGTGGCATACGTGACTTGCGGAATGATGTTAAAGAGGCAAAGGATAGTATGGATTTTAGGAGCCGCGAGTTTGAGGACACGAAGAAAGGTTTGAGAAAGTAGTTACAGAAAACGCTCAGTTAAAGAAAGAGAACGGAAATCTCTCGCAAAAGTGCGATGAACTGGAAACGTGCTTGAGGAACTGCCAGGATCGGCTTACGGACGCTGAGCAGTACTCGAGGAACACCAATCTGGAAACCAAAGGAGCCCTCAAGCGTGATGTCGAAGTACTTCCAGATGGGGTTCAAAAACTGGGAGAATCGATTGGCAAACCAATTACTCGAGCGGGTATTGCCATCTGTCATCGTGTACCGACGCGGGGTACTGAGACAACAAACATAATCCTACAGCTTGTAAACCGCAGCAAGCGCGACGCTATACTTCAGAAAGCAAAAAAGAAGAGGCCTTAAAAACTCGAATGTAGGCCTCGACACAAATACGCCGATATTTGTGAACGAGCATCTTTGCCCGTCATTAAAACGTATTCTTGGCAAAGCGATAGCTAAGAAGCGCCAGTCGAACTGGAGACATGTCTGGGTGAGCAATGGGAAAATATTTGCTCGTCAAGCCGATGGTTCCCCACTCGTTCCAATCAAAAATAAAGCTGACCTCAAGAAAATTGGTTAGCTTATCTACTCGGTCCCTGTGTGTTTCTTTTTTTTTTTTTTCAATGGAATACAGGGAGTCAGTTTTGCCTGTAGAACTTGGTAACTGCTTGTCATCGAAAGATAACACTTTATCTATCATATAAATGCCCGTTCTGTAACAAATAAACAGGACAGTATCATATCACATTTAGATCAATGCTGTGTTTCTTTTGACATAATAATGTTTACGGAAACCTGGTATCAGCATGAAGCTGACATGCTCTCTCTACCCGGTTATAATCACTTCTATTTGAAGCGAACAGATAAACGGGGTGGTGGTGTTTCCATTCACGTAAAATGTTCTACTAAATGTGAGTTGCTACATGCGTTCTCTCAAACATCAAGCGATTATGAGATACTGTCTAAAATGTGGTAACACTATTTTTACTGTTCTATACCGCCCCCCTTCGGCAGATTTTGGAAATTTAATTTATTTTCTTGAGCGCTTCTTAGACTGTCTCCGTAAATAACCTATCGCCTTGTTCTAGGCGGTGATATTAATGTTAACATATTAGATGAATCTTTCTATCTAAATTCTCTCAGTAGTACGTTGAACTCTAACGGCTTTGTAAATGTAATTACGTCTGCTACTAGAATAACCCAAACCACGTCAAACGCGACTGATTTTTTGATTACGAACGTTACAACCAAAATTAAGGTGTCTGGCACTATAAGCTGTAGTATCAGCGACCACATTCCCACTTTCTTGTCAATACAAAATCATGAAACACCTAAAAAGTTACAAAAACTACCACCACCTTCCGCAAAATGTCCGATGACTGCCTCCTGGCATTCTGGAATGCTGTTCTCAACTGTGACTGGAGCCCTGTTTATTCTAGCTTAAACGTCGATAACTCTTATAATATTTTCTTGGACGTTTTTAAAGAACTTTATAATTTTCATTTTCCGTTAAAAACCGTAACCATAAGTAAAAAGATAAGAAAACCCTGGGTGACCACCGTACACATTAAAATGTTGCATAAAAAAGACCGCCTATACCAGGCGTCTCAAACACGCGGCCCGCGGGCCGCATGCGGCCCGCGACTCGCTGGGACGCGGCCCGCAGAAGACCGGCTGCGAGTTCCGGTTTCCATGTCTCGAGCGCTAGAAACGACATGTGTCATAGTGATCTCATCTCGTCGATTCTTTTTCGCTCGAAAAGTAGCTCTGCTCTTTTAACGTATGCACACATTTTATACTTCTCTGTGTTCATTTGCCCTTTGTTTCGCTTTATTATTTTGCTTCCCTTTTTGTAATGTACAACAATTCCGCTACCAATCTGCAACCTCGAGCTATTCGTTGAAGGATGCATGCCGGCTGCAGCAAACTATCGCTTAGGAGCAAGTGCCAAAGATAAAGCTATGAGCTCGGGATTCTCCCCTTCAAAAAATATCACAATTAAAAGACGAGTATTTGTTCAGAATGTTATAATAACAATTGTAAGGAATTCAAGAGCTGTCAAATTAAATTGTTGCTTTTTAAAGACATGTTGAGCTGGGAACGACAGATTACTTGCTCTTTTGTTCTATTAAAAATGCCAGCACGTTGCGGGGCAGTGTAATTTTAATTTCTGCTATAACATCAGGTCAGGGCCCAAAGTAGTCATATAAACAAATCAAATTTAAAGATATCACTGACAAAACTGTTAGTTTACTAAAAGCATAGGGCATGAGGTCTCTTCTCATTAAAATCTTCTAACCCCCCCCCGCCCCCGGTCGTACGTTGGCCTTCGGCCTTTCCGGTGTGGGCTATCTGGCCCCCACACTCAAATGGGTTTGAAACCACTGGCCTATACAATGCTTTCCTAAAAACGAGGAACCCAAACAAACTCTCATCTTTTAAGAAATTTAGGAGTAATCTAACTTCTGAACTTAGAAAAGCAAAATCTTCATACTATAAGCAAATGTTTGATATTGTCACTAGAGAGCGCCCCGATGTGGTTTGGAATATAATAAATGAAGTCCTAAATCGTACAAAGGTGCCCCTCTCTATCGGTGAATTAAATATAGACGGTCAAGTTATATCCAATGAAAGTCTGGCGGAATGCTTTAACACTCACCTTTCTGTTGAACAACCCGCTGCTTATAAACCTGGTGCCCTTTCATTTGTAAGGCATAATAACAATACGTTTTTCTAAATCCAACTGACGAAATTGAGAAATATACGAGGGGCGTTCATAAAGTTCGTATCATTGTCACGAAGGAATAGATATTCAGCAATCAAACTCGAGTAGGAGTTGAGACTTTCTCTATATGTTCGCCACCAAAAGTTACCCACTTTTTCCAGCGATGCACCACATGCCGGAGGCCATTGTTATAGAACTCCTCGTCTTGAGTGTTCAGGAATCGCTCCACTTCAGCAATCACCTGGTCGCCGTCCTTGAAATGCTTTCCTCTTATTTGGCAATACTAGAAGCGTCTGTGCCATTTAACCAAAAGTTTCGTAAACTGGGGCGTTGTCCCCGAACAATGCTCCCAGTTTGGAATGAATATCCTTGGCATTGCTTCCCTTCAAATTAAAAAAACGGATCACTGCATGTGCTTGGCACCGACGGGCGGTCCCATTTTTGTTTCGTCTCCCTAGCGGCGTTCCGAGTTACTATAGCATGCGATGTTTATACTGTGCGGAAGCTAGAGGGACGCCCCCTCATGTTGATGCCTGTTTTGTTCTGTTTTCTTCAATTTTTTGTTCCGATAATACGAACTTTATGAACGCCCCACGTATTCTTAGGATTAAAAAACAGCAAAAGTTGTGACGATATTCAATTACAAATAAAGCCGGTTGAATATGTAATAGATATAATCGCTTCATGCTTAGCACACATATATAATTTGGCATTATCATCTGGCCAATTTCCAGCAAACATGAAGTTGGTTAAAGTTTTTGCTATATATAAAGGAGGCGATAAGAACGTTCCGAATAACTAAAGGTCTATATTGGCATTACCTATCTTCTCTAAGGCACTTGAAAAAATTATACTCACACACCTGAATTCGTTTTTCACAAAACATTCTATACTAACGGACTCTCAATTTGGTTTTCGACAAGGTAAATCCACTGAAGCCGATTTATTACTTCAAAAAGAAATTATATTGCATAATATTGAAAAAAGGCTTCTTACATTAGGTGTATTTATAGACTTCAGTAAAGCGTTCGATGTTCTAAATCACCACATTCTTCTTGCAAAACTAGGCAATTATGGTGTCCGTGGAGTACCCTTAGCTTTACTTAAATCTTATTTACAATGTAGAAAACAGTGCGTAGTAATTGACGATCATTACTCTTCCTTTCATAATGTTATTGCTGGTGTACCACAAGAGAGCATCCTTGGGCCTCATCTGTTTAATGTATACATAAATGATATTGTTAACATCGATCACCAAGTTCAGTTTGTCATTTATGCTGATAATACGAGCCTCATTATTTGTGCTACTGATGCTGACGTACTGATATGTACAGCGAACAATATCCCAAGTAAATTTGCCATGTGATCCAAAGTTAATGCTCTTAAAGTAAACACACAAAAATCCAGTCATTTTATTTAGATCTATTATTAAACCAGTTTTGCTTAAAAATGAAATCAAACTTGGTGATTCACGAATTGAGTTAGTTAGCCAACATAAAATTTTAGGAGTACTTGTTTCCGAGCATATGATGTGGGATTGCCATGTTAACTATAGGATTGTTTCCAGAGTTGTTGGCATTATTTCTTGCTGTCGTAATGTTTTACATATCAGTATTCAGTTAAAACTTTTCTACGCACTATTTGAGTCCAATTTCAATTACTGTCATCCTGTATAGGCTACGACAACTAAGACAAACGTTCGATATCTACGATTATTGTAAAAACTTTTACGTTATATTGCGGTAGTTTCATATACAGACCATACGAACCATTATTTTCTAGATATCAAATGATCCCCGTAAAATGCGTATACAATTATCGTTTACTCTGTGCCCTTCGGTTCTCATCACCGACATTCATAGATTTTTTATATTTTATTTCTGAACTTCAGAAACATAAAAGTAATATAAACACACGCCGTGTAGACACTTGACTCGTTCTTCGGTGCAGCACAAATTACAACATACAGTCATTGCATTACAAAGTACCGTACGTGTTAAATAAATGTTCACCAACAACATAAACATCTATACAATTGGCAAAAAAGACCTACGTACCTACTGTTTTTACTATCAATAACGAATTTTGTTTTTCTGCTTCTTCAGTGTTATGTGACTTTGTTTTATTTTTCTTGTCTTCCTGATAAAGTGTTGGCAGTTTGATACTTTAGACCCATGTTACGGATAAAAAAACAGGACGCGGGGTGGCCAAAAAAACATGCTTTTCGTTTAAGGCTCGTCAAATTATGAGGCGCTGACGCCGTTCGTAAAATGGCGTCAGCTGTTGCTGGCTTCACGCGGTGGTACCGTGCGTGCTTCTATTCATTCGGCGTTCGTTGCCATGGTGACGGCGAGGAAAGCAGACGCGCGGAAGAACGCTGCGACGCAGCGATACCAGGTGCGTTCTAAGGCCCTTCCCGCATGATTTTCAATGGGCGGAAGGTGAACAAAAAGAGTTCGAAATAAGGACTTAACGCAGAAGGCTGCATTTCTCCAGCGCCTCATAATTTGACGAGCCTTAAACGAAAAGCATGTTTTTTTTGGCCATCCCGCGTCCTGTTTTTTTTTATCCGTAACATAAGTCTAAAGTATCAAACTGCCGCAGTTTTTAGGGGCGAAGCTTCTTAGGGTCTAGCCTTGTCTATCCGTCCGGCGTCCGTGCTCACATCGATTGCCATCCCATCTGTCTTTTAAAAAAAAAACAAAAAAAAATATGTTTGCGCAGTCGACAGGATTCGAACCTGTGCGGGGAGACCCTAATGTATTTCTAGTCCATCGCCTTAACCACTCGGCCACGACTGCGGGACGAGTAGGGGGCTCTGAGATGTTGTAGTTCTCTTTCTGACATGGACCGTTGACTTAAGCGGTGGAGATCCGTTCCCACGGCTTCTAGCGGGTCCAAGCTGATGCGCTAGAAGAACCACGGGAACTGCATTTCACCGACCATAAAGCAGTAATAATGAAGTCGAAACGGAACCCGAAACTGAGCACTACCTATGAGCAGTAAAAAAAGAAAATCAGCACCATCAACAGCACCATCGACGCTACCTACTACCTATGAACAATAAAATCAGTATCATCAGCACCGCCAGAGCTTCGCCCCAATCAACATCATTCACCACGTGGAGATGTTGTGACTTTTTTTTTTGTCTGGGGACGCCTCCAGTGCTTCTGGAAAAATAAAGTTTATTGTATTGTATTGTATTGTATTCTAAGAGCTCAATCCCAGACTGCCTCGCGCACCGACGGCACCGACGCGCTCATCCAAGCTCCCGTCATCTGCTCGCTGCTCGGTCGTCTGCCCCGTGCCTGCAGTGTGCTTCGTCGGTCCGCTGTCGTGGGCTACGCCGCGGCTACACTGCCATGGCTACGGCTTCGATACGATGGGCACATAAAAAAAAAAAGTTTCGATGCGAACGCACGTTGACATTACCGCAGGGGGAAACGAACACCTGCTGGAAGCAGGGCTTGTACACCTTCCTGAATACGCAGTGTCATTCTCAGCGTTCGTCCGTACGACGACTGACCCGCTCGCTTTCCAAAGCCGCGCTATGACGATTTGTCTTGACGACGCTCCAGGTGTGGTGGCGAGAGCGTTTGCCACACGCCGACTTCCTACTCAGGCGGGTGTTGGCCTCGGTATCTCGCCTGTTCGACACCGATTCAGTGGACGCCTCCATGTAAATATGGGGCAAACAACCGCGTTGTCGTCCTATTGTCGTGTCAACACGGTTGTTTGCCCCAAAGTTTTATGGCGACCTTTGTTACCCGAGTTTTCTTACTGCGATGAAAATTATCCGATACTAAGGTAAAAAATGGGAAATTTTGCAAAAGAAATATGACACAGGAAAAGAATCGTCTCACTGGCCGAGAGACTGAGGGGACATTTCTTGGCTACGCCTCAAAAGCGTTGCCATGGCAATGCCATGGGAACGCGGTTGTTTGTCCCATATTTTCATGGAGACGTCCTTTAACTGAGCTTGCTGACTGTGAAGAAAATTGCCCGATACTGTGGTAAAAAATGGGAAACTTAGTAGAAGCGAAAAAACACAGGAAAAGGATCGTCCCAATATCCGAGAGACTGGGGGTACATTTTGTGACCACGCCTACTTCCGTTAGGCTTCGCTCTATGTATGGAGAATACGGATGCCACCTCATGTTCACTATAACCTCCTTGGCTAGTGCACTCCAGCTCGGAGCACGCGGAGCCAAAGTTCGCGCCGCAGAACCCAGGGATCTTGGGCTCAATCCCCACCACGGCCCATTTCGACCTGGATGAGCATCGTATACGGGCGTGCGGTCGTGTTTCACTATTGAGTGGCGCACGTGAACGACCCCAGGCTAGCGGTTGTACTGCATTGGCTAAATTTCTTATCTACAGCTGGGAGACTCGTCACCCGTTGAGGCTGACTAACTTCAGGAGTATAAACGTACACACAACTTTATTATTTAAACTTGTGCGATTTACACATTATGAAATTTTGCCACCAGAAGCGGTGCTGATGTAAGTAGAAGTAAATTAAGATTTAGGAAATGTGTAAGTGTAAAAAAAACTTTAAAATGTTTTTTTTTTAGCAGACTTAGCATTGTTTGTGTTACGTTTCAGTTATTTCCAAATAGTGCGACCCCTAGGTCTCACGTATAGATGGCGTTTCTAATTGTTCCTCTTTTCGACGTTTCCTTGGCAGTGTTAGCAATTTAGCGGCTTTCCCGATAAATGGAGTGGTTTTCTGAGCCGTCTAGCGGGAGGAAAGGCCGTTTTCCGGGCGGCGGGATTTTAATTAAAGGGCAACTTCGGTTTATTTCACATATTAAGAAAACAATACAATTCTCTTTAGTATCGCCTAAAAAGACCACACGCTAAATATTTCGATCTGATACCACCTAAAAGTTGATGAAATTGGGAAAGTTTGAGGTGAGCGAAATTACCTCCGTCGCGTGCCAGAGAGCCAGTGTGTGGCGTTGAGCGCGGCATACTATACAAACCCGTCGCGACATATTTGCGTGTGGTTTACCAAACTTTACTTGTACTAATGTTTTTAAAACAAGCCCTTGGGGAAACTTGCCATTTTCTGCGCTAAAACAAAGCTGCGGCCCCGGTAGTGCAGGCGTCGTCGGGCGTAGCAGACTGCCGATAGTAATAGACGACACTTTCACCCTTGCGCCGAGCTACGCCCTGCCGCCTGATACTTGGGGTCATGATTTGTATCACGTGGTTAGAACCTGTAGGATTTGGATTTGGATTTGGATATGCGACTAACCCCTTCCTATCGGAGGATCCCAGCGTACTGGATCTAGCCAAAATTATCTGTTATTGTTTTCTTGGTTTTTCTTCCACCAGTGGTCCAGTCTTTTTTTTTTTTTGTCCCCTCCACCACCGGTATAGGCCGCGGGCCCCTGTCCACGGTGCTGTCGGCGCCGTCGTTGCCCTCCTCGTCGATTTCCCGGAACTGGAAGCCCAACGCCACCGCCATGTCTCCGCCGCACGGCACCTCCGGTTGCAGGCCCGTGCACTCCAGGATGACGTACTGCAGCGTTTCTTCGACCCGCAGTGTGCACAGGGTGCAACGCACGTCGGTGTTTGCGTACTTGGCCCGAAGCAGGCGCGTTCGCAGCATGCCTCTTCGGGCGTCGAACAGAAGTCCACTGCCCCTGCCGTTGTTCATGAATTCCACCTTCCTCACTTCCTGTTTTTACCTGGTGTACAGGGCAAGTGCCGGCTTCTGTTCCGCCTTCTCCGCCCACCGTTGAGTCTCGGTCCCGGCGACTTTCGTGCGGATGTTTTCCAGTTGTTGTTCTGGACTCGGGTAGAGGAGAGGGCTGTTTATGCGATACCTGAGGGCCAGCTGGCGTGTCCGTTGCACCCACCTAGTCGGGAGGCTCTTCAGGTGAATGTATTCGAAAGCCTGTCTTTCCCACCGCCTTTCCTGCATTTGGCAGAGGCGTCGTTCGAAGCCCAGCTTGGACCGGGCCTCTCTGGCATCGAAGGTGGACCACCCCATGTCCCCCTGCACTGCCTCGTTAGGTGTTCCTCGGCTGGCTCCCAGTGCCGCCAGTCCCACTTCTCTCTGGCGCACCTCTAGGCACTCACGCGTGCGGGACGACAGACACAGGACTCCATTTCCAAAGGTGAGACCCGGCACTGCCACCATCTTCCACACCGCCCAGGATATCTCGAAACGGTTGTAACCCCAGGGGTCTCTGGCAGTCGTTACATCCTGCACCTCCTCCTCTTAGCCTGGATCCTGGTCTGATCGTCTTCGAGGTAGTTAAGGCCCTCCTGAATGGGGATCCCCAGGTACTTGTATTGTGATACCCACGGTACTTGCTCACCCTGGATTTTCAGGTCATCTGCCTCGGTGTCTCCTCTGTCCCCAAAGCCATCAATGCCGACTTCTTAGCACTGAAACACAGCCCTAGTGCCGCCCCCATTGTGTTGGACTCGTTCATAAGGGCCTGCAGGCCCTCCAGGGAGTCTGACATCAGGACGATATCGTCGGCATAGATTATCCCAGGGATATTTCCTCCCCCACTGGTTCCCGCCTCTTTATATTCCAGGGTGAAGCCCTCGGCGCAGTCCTGTAGTCTTTCTTCGAAGCCCACTATGTAGAGCATCAACAGCAGTGGCGACAGTGGGCATCCCTGTCTCAGACCCTTGGTGATGGCTACTGTATGAGTCATATCTACTTTCCACTGTGCCACCACAGTCGTCTCCCTGTATATATCCTTCAGCAGGTTGATCCACTCCCCTCCGAGCCCCCGCTTTGCTAGCGTCTCCACAGCTTCTCATGGTCGACTGAGTCGTAGGCCCTGCTGATATCGAGGAAACAGAGGTACAGTGGATGCCTCTCCCACTGGGCGATCTCTATGGCCTGCGTCAGCACGAATAAGTTGTCCTTAAGGCGTCTCCCCTCACCGGAAACCGTTCTGTAGCTCCCCCAGGACTCCTTCTGTCTCTGCCCATGTCTGCAGTCGGTCTCGTATTATCTGTGTGAACACGCGGTAGAGTACCGATGTGATGGCTATGGGGCGATAGTTTCCGAGCGTTGACGTTTGCCCTTTTTCCTTGTAGGTGAGTCGAAGTCTTGATGTTCGCCACTCCACTGGCACCCATCCCTCTCTCGGGATCTGGTTGAGGATCTCACGCAGCCATGCTCTCGTCTCTGGTCCCAGTTCCTTCACCCGCCTCATTGGGTTACCGTCCATTCCGGTGGCTCTGGTTCCTCCCATCCTTTTGACTGCTCTCTTTAACTCCCTCTCCGTGATTTCCTCTCTGCACGGTTGCTCCTGCAGTTCGTCCTCCGTCTCCCCATCTTCACTGTCCATCTTTCGGCTGTTTCCTGCAAACATGTCCCCAATCCACTTCTCAATGTACCGGTTGGTCTCTGCAGGATCCAGCTCCTCTCCCGTCGCATCGTCTCTGATTACCGCATCCTTCCTGGGTCGACCTGTTTGGCCCTGTACATGTCGCCAGAACTTCAGTGTTGCCACACGTCCTGCCTCCCTCAGTTCTTCCAGAAATCTCTTATCTACCTTGACCATTTTGCTTTAAATCAGAGCTGTCACCTCTATTTTTCTACTCCGGTAATCCCTCCACTCTCTTGAATCCTTCTGTAGGGGGCTTTTTTCTCCTCCTTTTGTTTCCTGGTGGTCCCACGCAGAGTTCTGTTTGCCAGTTGCCTTCTTGTAATGACCTCCCTCACCTCCACATCCCACCATCGTTTTCTCCTCCTCTTCCTCCGGGTCGGTCTTTTTAGTTTTTCCAGGTGCTCCTTCCACCACCGCATGAGGTTGTCATACGTCTCCACCTGCCTGGCTTTCACCTCTTCCTTCAATTTCTGTGCAATGGTTTATGCTTCCGCTCGTGTTATGTGGTGTGGCTTTCATAGGTTCACCGACTCCCTTTTCCGTTGGCTTTCCTCCGAAAGTGATCAAAAATCTGTTGTGATTACTTCCCAAACTCTTGTCGCCTTCCTGATCTATCTCGATGTACTTCAGTTTTCTATAAAAGTCCGGGGACACCAGGCAATATTCAATTGTAGAGCTCATTCCTCTGGTCGTCCATGTCGTTTTCCTTATGCATTTGTCCTGTGTGTTGACGATTACCATGTCCAGGTTTTCCGCCATGTCCTACAGCAGCTTTCCATTACCGTCTGTTCTCCCATCGAACTCCTCTAGGCGTGCGCTGAAGTCGCCTACCACAATGGTAGGTCTCCCAATGCTGTGATAGTCTTTTTCAATGCACTTGATCAGCTCGATGTTTGTCTCCCTGCTGTCTGCCCCCGTCCACAGGTACACAACTGCCACTGCCACCTTTCTCCCCGCCAGCATCCCTGTCAACCACATCTCCGCACTCTGGACTTTGTCTCTGCCAGCCTGGCCCAGTGAAGCATCCTACACCCCCCCCCCCCTCCACTTCTCTCACTGCCCTCTCTGTTTACCCCATCCCAAAAACGGCCTTCGCACTCAGGGGGTCTTTCTTCATCCCTGAGGCGGGTTTCTTTGACTGCGAAAATTCCAATCTTATCATCTTGTAACATCTGAAGGGCCTCTTCCTATTTTCCTGCTTTCCTTCCTCCCTGCATGTTTAGAAAGGCAATCTTTACTTCTCTCTTGTTCTTTTTTGCTCGTCTGTTTTTTTCTTGTTTCCTGGCCTGGTGCCTTTTTGTGTTTTCCGCCTCCTGTGTTGCTGCGGGACACATCTCTCTTACTTCCTCTTCTTAGTGGGCATGTCCCTGTGGGGGATACATCCTCTGGAGTTGTTCCTCGAGTCGCTGTAATCTCTGGTCCAGAGTCAGCTTGCCTTCCATTCTTTTCCGTCGCCTTTTCACCGGTGTCACACTTTTTCCCTTGCATGTCTGTCCTAAAAAAATTATTTAGTCTGTTACCCAGTGCTTGTCCCTCTTCAAATGCTGCGTCTCTATTGTAGCAGCCGTCTTGCATGTCGTTTCCTGTTCTTGTGTTCTTTACCACCTCCACCCTCAGTCGCAGCTGCTGGCTGATCTCTCTTGATAGCCTGTTCCACTTGGTGCACGACACAAGAGCAATGTTGCCCGCCGCAGACAAGGTTTCGGTTTGTGGTGGGTGGGAAAAAAAGATTGAAGATTGCAAGGAAAATAATATTCATTTTGAAAAGAAATGACGTGGCAATCGTTTATTACTACCTCATGATATATAAGCTATCATTAACTCCAAATCTTTTGGATTTGACCGGAGTTACCCTCTAAAAGGTCTCCAAATCATGTAGCGTTTTTTTTTTTTTTTTTTTTACATATAATCATTATAATTATCTTAACACTTGGGTACTTTAGAATCGTGGGGACGCTATTCTTTATTACATAAAATTGAAAGAATAAAACACGGAGGACCAGCACAGGACAACCACGTGAAAGAAAGTGGTTGTCCTGTGCTTGTCCTCCGTGTTTTCATGTTCAACCCGCTCGCCTTCACCAGTATTCTTTATTACTGGCAGCAAAATTGTTTTCAGTTAGAGTAACGCTTGTGGCGCCATTGAAATAATACATGGGCACCCTCGAAACCTAGCTTCAAGATATTTGTACATGAATGTATAAATTCGTTTTCCATCACTGCCAGAAAACGCGGCCCAGTGAAATACGCACAAATGTTCAGAAGACATTGGGGCAATAGGATTCTAAGCTTGTAGACCGGTTACTGGATGCTCCAAGCGATGTTAAACGAGTCAGATACCCTAAAACATTTAGCTTTGTGCAAAGATTATGCATTTTGTCACTGAAGCTTTGAACGGCAACAAGGTTTTGTATAAAGATTGGAACGATGGATGTCTACGTCGGCAGGTGTTGCAGAAAAAACACGTGGTAACACCAGGTATCAGCAATATCATGCAATGCATATCCTTCTGTGCATGGAAGCGATCTGTATCAAACAACGTAGATCCCTTCGAACGGTTTATTTATTTTTTGTACTGTTTAAGACAAATTACAGCAATAATTTGGGTTCGCCCGACAATTGGTGGTTCCAAGGAATTCCTAAAGCAGGTTTCTGATTTTTGATTCGGCAACACTGGTCCGTGGGTTTTTACAATAGAGAAGATGCATTGAGCGACTTTGTTTATGGTGGCATTCCTGAACTCGCCTCTGTCCATTAGTTCTCCGAGCGATCTCATTGGTTCACTGCCTAACGTCCGCAGCGTGCCTCCGGTGCCTTAATTTGTCTCAAAAGGGATTCATTCCCATAGCGTGACAAAAATATTTTAGACCAGATAATCTAAGGGCCCTTGTATAGACCTTTGCATCGCTTTTCACCCAGGCGAAAACTGCTGAGTCACGAACCTGTGAACGAATGCGCGGGGTCTAACATACCGCGCAGCGGAATAACAGCGTTTGCTCTGAAGTCGTTCCACAGCCCAGCAAACAAAGATGGCAGCGCGCAGAAGGCGGTATTTGCGAAGGTCTATAGGCTTCCGGTAATTTCAATCATATATTCATACGGAGATAAACTGTGAGAGAGCTGGAGTCAAGAGCACGCGAGGACGACAGAGAGCCGGACTCTGATCGAAAGATAACGTGGGTAGATGCGAAGGTTTGCTGCCTTTGTCTCTGCTTACCGTTCGACCACGTTCAATAGCCAAACACTGGCGTGCATTGTGTTTACCCGCTAATCATTCCGATCAGAGCCAGGTGCCCTCAAGTCCACGCGCGCTCTTATTTCATTCTCTCCCTCAGTTTTCATCCCTCTACATAGCGTGTGCCATCACGAGATAAGCTAATAAAGTACACTGAATGCACCGTGGTCTCGAGTTTTAACTTTGTCCGCCCGCGTTTGTTCACGCTAAAAAAAGTCGGTGCGTCTACTTTCACGCACAACACTCGGAGAGCCAATCACCGCAACTTAAGGAGGCAGCTCAGCGAATGACGATGCCGAAACATATGTTTAAACCAAAAAACGCAGTCTGAGTTCTGACATTAAGCGATGCAAGCGTTACGTTTTGCATTGCTTAATGTCGCAGCTCAGACTGCATTTTTTGGTCCTAAACATATGTTTCGGCATCGTCATTCGCTGAGCTGCCTCCGTAAGTTGCGGTGATTGGCTCTCCGAGTGTTGTGCGTGAAAGTAGACGCACAGACTATTTTTTTAGAGTGTAGGTCTTCTATCGTCAACAAAAGTTAAAAAAAAAGACGTAGCCCATTATATTCACTTTTCTTGTTTTGTGATGAGCTCTCAGGCTGTGAGTGACTCATTTCACGGCACGCGCTCTGACGTACGGTGCAACCAATTATAACGAATATTCGCCAGCAACGCTTTTTTTTTTATTATTTGTGTTTTTTTTTCTTTTCTAAACTTCGTTTCACCTTAAGTTTAGAAGCCGCTGACGTGACGAGCTGAGAAGAGAAATCAGGTAGCAGTCAAAAGTGAACAAGCATGATGTTCGTCCTCTTTTTTTGTACGTGTTTTATCATTTGCTGAAACAATCAAAACGCAAAAACAAAACCGTAGTGACTCGCGCTTTGGACGCGGCATGATTGATCCCATTACCTCGTAGCGTCGGTTGCGTCTGGACTTGAGCTGAAACGAACTATAGAAGGGCTTAGATACGTTATTTTATCGCTTCGAACTGTCTGAGCGGACGCAATGACGCCGCAAGCCTCAGAAATCTACCTGATCTTGCTCGAAAAAGGCGCGGCCGGAACTATAGCGCTAAACGCCTATTCTCTTGATTCAGGCACACGCACCGTAAGATTACTTAAGCCCCCTCTCAGTAATATTTTGGTTGTTCAATATAGCTTGCCAAGTTGCGAACATTCACAAAAAAAGTTTAACGTAGTGACGTTAAAATCGCTCGATGCATCTTCTCACATGTTAGAGGTGCTCATCAGTCATTCACAAAACCCCACGCGTCACTTCACAGTCTTCATCTTCAAAAAGTACTATATCCCGAAATGTTTACGTGCGGCTGCAAACAGTTTTATCAAGGCCGCTGCGAGATTTCGTAAATTTGGAAAAGTCTAATTTAGGGAGGCGAGCGGAAAGCAAAACAAAGTCGATCGTTGCAGATGCATTCTTAAGCAGGTTGTCTCTTTGGGAACCAGCTGAGCAAAGAACTCTATCTGACTAATCTTTTGAGTCAATACGTCCGATTATACAGGGTAAATACCTCTTGTCCCGGAGTCTGTGTTTGGTTTCGGGGTGGGGGTAGGGGGTAACTATCATTAATAATGTTATAAAAAAGTGTCTTTGTCTATTCTATAGTAGAACTTGGTGTATTCGTACCTTTTATTCGTATCTTGGTTGCGATCTAGAACACAACTTTACGAAGCACTACGTAACTTCAAAGTCGCCTGAAACATTCGAGAAATTCGAAGAATCATCGAAACTGATAGATAAAAACAGACACAAAATAAGGTGACGTGCGAGATTGGGCCTTGTCCGGCCTCGTGCTCTACGCCATCAAGCTCCTGCCTTAAGCGAACAAAAAAAATCTAATAATACTGAAGCAGTACGGCCCACACGTCTTTGTGGGGTTGACACCCCAGTACAATATTCCAGCTGCGTTCTCTCTCTCTCCCTTTAGGAGAGGGGGCATCAAAATCACAGAACCTCAACAGAATTGGCTCTGTGAATTGTTTGTTCAGTTAAGGCTTAAGAAACGAGGGCGTGGCTTGTTTATGTTCTGCCCTCTATACTCCGCTTCACATTAAGTCCGACCGTGGCCTACGCTGCAATTCGATAGAGCAAATCAAACATCCCCAAAAGTGCATCGTCACGGCGCTCGTTGCTTTTGTGGGTTTATACTATCATTGGCTAAACCAATCACGCGCAGAAGAAAGCGTAGAACCACGGCACATGCGCTGTGATGGCAAACAGACAAAGCTGTGGCGTTGCACGGTTATGGCAAACACACAAAGCTGTGACGTTGCACTTTTGGCGTTACTTGATCGCCTCCATCTCATAGTGGCTTCAGCTACTCTGGGACTTAGGCTAAATCGGAATAGAGTAGAAATAAGGGGTGGCCGGTATTTAAGAGCACGCCTTTGGCGCGTCATAAATGGACAGACAATGATTCCATTCGTCAAAACCTCTTTGCAAAACGATTCAGCCGCATGTGTAGGTCGTCTTCTCTTTAGTATTTGAATCGATATGTTCGCCTCCAGCCTCACAAAAGAACTGAAAGGCATGTCGTGCTCACAGCATTTGCCGCCGACCACAACGATTCAGAAAGTGCCACCTTGTTGAATGTGGCAAGATAATTTGTCTTCAAAGTCAGAAAAGAACCGCTGGACTCAGAAGTGTTGACTTGTCAAGGACCAAAAGGGGAAAAAAAAAACATTCCCAGCGATCGGATACCATTCGTCGATCGAGTCCAGAAGGTTTTCAGTGATGAGTCCAGCATGCCAATCAGTGCAGCTGCGAAGTCACTCAAAGATTGTGTGGGTACCATGAGGCGTGTGGTTCACAAAGACATTCGGTAGACGTCCCGCGCCATAAAAGGAAGGCAGTTCACGACCAACATGTCCCATCAGAATCTCCTTATTCGGTCGAAGCGCCTGTTCAACAAACTCAAGCATCCCGAGGAGCACGACAGGTCTCCGCTGTTATGCTCACCGAGTTTCCATCATCTGTGATGGCATAAGGAATTGCGAGCAACGAGGGCCATGTCATGCCGCCCCGATTTATTCCCTCAAGGCCTTAGAACATATCAATATACGCAAGTGCTTATGTTGAAGTGCTAGAGACGGTGGTGAAGCCTTGGATTTAGGATATTACCCAGGGGCAGTCGTACATCTTTCATCAAGACGTTGCTCATGCACACGTGGCTTTGTTTACACAAGAGTGGCTCGCTGAAAATTTCCACGATCACATCCCGCCTAACATGTGACCTCCTAACTCCCGGGGCTTAAACCCACTTGACAATTATATGTGAGGCGTTGGCCAAAAAAGATACCAACAAGAAATAGTCAGAGTGCTGGTGAGCTTGGTGTTGCTCATGATGTTTAAACCATGAGACTGTTAAGAAAACATTAAGACAAAGTAGAAGGGAAAAAGAAAGTGGCCAGACAGCGTTCCAATGATTTTCGAGACGTTGCCTATCGACTTTATTCCCTCCCTTCTACTTTGTCTACAACTCTCCTTCCCAGTCCGAGAATTTTAAGCATCATCATCGAGTCTAACAAGCAGCCTCACAATACCAAAGACTCGTTGAAGGCTGCCTGTGGACATGATGGCCAAGGCCAACCAGGACCACGTCATCAAGGCGTACAGAAGTTTCGGAGGCGTATCGACGTTGTTATTGACGCTAATGGTAGTTTTATTGCATGAGCTTAAAAAGCATAAAGTTGGAGAGCTGGGTATCAAATCTGATGCAAATAAATTGGTTTGCGAGCGAAATACATTGGCCTTTTTCTTTTGCTTTTCATACATGTCTGTTTAATGCCGGCCGCACCCACATACGTATGCACCTGAAATTACCTGCTACAGTCACTAGCAACTCAAGGGACGCGGGGCCAGGCTTTTGATGTTCATGCTTCTTCGGGATTCGTCATTTGACGTCTTACGGGCTAACGAAGCAATCTTATTGGCTGCGCAGCGGTAATAACATGTCCGGGACCTGCTACGCCCTGCCCTTTGTAAGCTTGCGGTAACTATGTATGAAAAGCACGGACCATGAAATATATGCATTATTTATAGTTACAGCGTGTCAATTTCTTCCCCCCTCCCCGCCCCCCCCCCCTCCCCCCCGCCCCCGAAAAAAAAATTCCTTTCACCGCGAAAAACAAAAGTATGCCTCAGTGAAAACGCTCATTCTACGCCCAAAGATAGCGCTGGCGGTCCGGACAAGATCGCAAAGTGTAAAAAATAGCCGTCGTCTCAATCAAAATTTACAAGTGATGATTCTGGAGACTTCAGTGGGAAAAGGGGAACCCGTTCTCGACCGTTTTTGGTACCTGGCATCATTCATCTATTCGAGAGCTCTTTCGACGGCCGTTTCCCATCAAAAATTGAACAAAATCACCTTAACGTTTTCTTTTTTTGAAGATAAGTGTTAGTTTTGAAACATTTGCCTCTGGTTTGCACCGCTAGGGCTATGTTCGGGTGGAAAATGGGCATTCAACAATGCTTAGTTAATTTTTGCGATAAAAAAGACCCTCTAATTCTTTTAGCTAACACCTTGTACTTTTGTTTTATGTCCCTAATAATATATATCTAGACATAAATCGCAACACAACAGACCTTCTGTTTTCATTTAAAGAAATGCTTTAATAAACATTCAAATGGCGAAGCAGATTTTATTTATTTTGAATCCAATTGAGAAGGATAGGTTATCGTCTTTGTACCAAGTTCTAAGGTTTCGGCATTTTCACCGATCGAACGGATCTCTCCAAAGCATCTTTGAAACTGGCCAGTAGCACGTTGAGCAGTGCAGCCTGCGAGTGTTTGGAAATTTCGCTCTGGAAGGCGGTTTTTCGCTGGTCGTTCAATGTCAGTGGCTTCGTGACGCCGACACTGAAGTTGAGAGGGCGAATGATCCACGTCTTGAGCGAGGGAATTCCTCCTGAAATAAATTGAATGGGCAGTGTTATAACTTTCAGGATAGTTAAATCAACCAAGCCTCTCAGTTAAGTGTTTTTAACAGTGCAATGAGACTCATAGTGATGCCGTCCTAAATAAAAGCCAGCACATTTATTTGTTTCTCGGTAATATGTGTAATAGTGCTATAGACCGACACGCTGTTTACAAACAAGCCCGCGTTTGCCCACACCAGGTGTGGGCACTGCGCGTGCGCAGAAACCGAATTCGCGTGAAGTGTTGCGTCTGCCCATGCGCAGTGCCGTCGATAGCGCCACCGCAGCTGCGTGACGTCAGGGCCGCGTGTTGGTCTATATTCTGCAACAATGTGAATTTAGAAATGAACTTAACAGCTTAGGAGAGCAATTTCAATGTCCTGTCTATAAAGTTCAAGAACGAATTGATTGATACAAAGATGCTACTATTGCACTAGTTGTTGAATTGGTATATAGTAGTCAAGATATCCAATTATAGTCCTCAGTTAGAAATAATTACAACTGCACTAGACATTTTTTGTGTTACGTGTATGAGACTGATATTGGTCTTAAGATGAGAAAATAACAACAACTAAGTCAGTTGAAAGGCGAATAACTACTTCTAGCATTGACAATCTAAGTGTGTAATCTAAACTGATCTTCTAGAAACCCAATCACCATTTCTGCGGGTTGCGACACACTTTGTATACGCATGGGCTCAATGTCGGAATACGAGTCAGCAGCAATCGAGCACAACGAGTTACGTTTCAAAATAATTTTCTAGGTGTGGTAAACTATCGAATTTATCATTTTCACTAAACTCCCTTAGACTCGGTTAAGGTACGCTCCAAAGAATGGAGCTAAAAAAATTAATGGGTGCGGTTTCCCCATCATGCTGGACACCTGGAATTATACGTGGACAGCCTTTTGCTTTGTAGAATTATGTTTACCACTATATAATAGCATAACGACCATCACTTTTGTTGACATCGCGTATATAACTTCATAATTACCTACTGACTAATTAAAGACACTCCTACATTCTTCCGGATAAGTCACTTCTGATCAGATCTTCGTTCTCAAGATGGAAGTGGTGCTAAAGAATTTTCCTGAAGGTAAAACATCGTAAGAACGAGGCTTCAGTGCTAAATTTTCTTCCTCACCTAATGGAGGCCAGCGATGGACTAATATTTGTTGCGAGAAGGGAGTTTTAGGGAACCGTTTTCGCTCATCCGATACGGTACGATGCACCCTCCGGTATGAACTGCGTATGTGCGAGTCTTCTGCGGTAGCACATGCGCAGTCCGTACCTGAGGGCCCATCGTACCGTACCGGATATGAAAAAACGATTCCCTAAAACTCTCTAGTGTAGCGTCATCGTTCCGGTATGTGCCCCGTGCTGGCCTCCACCACGCGACGAAGAAAATTTAGCAATACCGCCTTTTTATCGGGAGGTGTTCATAAAGGACACATGCCACCGACACTGTCATGCTAGCATAATGTGTCGACTAAGACCAAACTAGCTATGCCTTACTTTTGTTTACCTACGAGATAAACAAGTCCTAAAAACAATGAATCTAAGTGAACCGGTGTCCGTCCCCAGCAAACATAAGGTAACACTGAATAGACGAGTAATTCGAAACAATAAAAAATCGAAGAACATCTTGAAATGTCAGAGTTCACGAATAAACATTCATACATTAGAGTAATCCATGTATTTAACCTTCCGAGATTTTTTTTCTTTTTCCACAAGGTGATACCAGTGTTCCGCAGACTGGTAGTGGACTTGGTGACTTCGCAATGGCGAGGACGCTAAGTACACCTTTCTTCTTCACACTTCAGGTCAGTTACAAGTGTCCTGCGAAATGTTACCGTGGTGATGATCGTTGTTTGTTTCTGTCACCAAGTCCTCAAAGCGTTGCTAGAGGTGTTGCTGCATTTTGTAGAGTTGTTTCTTTTACTTTTGGCAAGGGATATGGCGTCGGACCTTGCATTTAACATTGAAGAAACACTGTTCAAACTTCTTGTTGGTCAGACGGGAATAGAAATAGACAATAAATACATAAAGGAAAAGCAGTCTAACATCAATTTCTCCGTAAAAGACGTGTTGACTAGACTGGATAAGGTAAAGAAGAAAAGAAAAAGACGATCAAACAACCCCCTTTGCTCGAGCAGTTGGTGAGCTTCAGCGTTCAAAGATATTTCAGGGAAAAAAGGCTTAGTAAAGGTAAAGGTAAAGGACATTGATAAAGGATTAGACCAATAGGTGTACAAGCTCGCGAGTCCTAGCTCTTGCATAACTGCGCATTTCCATGTGATCTCACTCGAATTGTGTTATCACCCACCAGGGTTGGCTCCACAGCGGAGTCTTTGCTGGATTTGCTTTTTGTTGGGTGACTGATATCAGATTACGCTGTTGACGTGATAAGCGGTATCTCAGACCACATGTTGTATCTCCCATCGGATTTTGTTAAAACAAAGGCAGAACAGGCGACAATTAATAAAATCTCTTTTTAAAAATTGCAACTCCGCTGATGATGCTAGCATCTTAGACAGTCTTGGGTAGTAACGCGTTACTAGTAACGAGTTCCTGTAACTTCGCTACTTTTTTGGTAACTTATAAATTCAACGAGTTACGTTTTGAAAATATAACTTGTAACTGTAGTTCTATTACTTTTTCTCAGGTAACTATGAAAGTAACGACGTTACTTTTGTCGTTACTTTCCAGTTTTTTGTGAATAATATATGATTGAACGAGCACAATCTAGCTATTCCTTGCACTTTCCAAATTGTCCGTTCCGACATTTCGAGTGTTAAGTTGGCCTTGCACAAACTTGTAAATGCGTTCTTTCTCGCGAGTCATGGCCCAAATATAGCCACGTGTAGATGTGATGAAAAACAAAATCTAGTTATATTTACGCACGCGCTTGTACTTTGTGACTGAACACTTACATCTTAGTATCTTGAAAGCTCTTAGACTACTTAAAAAGCCATCGTGCTTTCTTCAGCCAAGAAAGTTATGATGATACCTTGTGGACCATATTTCAAAATATTTTTAATCGCTGCATATATTAGTTTATTTCTGACATAATTAAGAAAACGCAGAGATACAATTCATGAATAACGAGAGAAATAATAGAAACTTTTAGGGAAGCGTGTTTGCACAGACAGCACTGTACGATGGGCCCTCCAGTATACGAACTGCGCATGTGCTACCGCAGAAGACTCGCACATGCGCAGTTCCTACCGAAGGGTCCATTGTGCCGTATCTGATGAGCGAAAATGCTTCCCTAATATTTTCTAAAACACTTAAAGCGTAAGCTGCACAAAAGAAAAAAGCGGAGCCATCCTAATGAGCGCTCTGACATTGCCAGGAGTCAGTATGAATTAAACAAAAAATTAAGTGTTCGAAGGATAATATAGTTTCTTCTACTCTTTGCCATATCTTTAAAGAGGCACCGAATTAATCCTGGAATTTTTTGTCTGCAAACACGAAAGGAATTGAGTATATTAGTGTTAGCGGCAGCCCTGTTACTGATCCCAATCAGATTGCGACAGAGTTTAATAAGTGCTTAAATTTGTTTTTAATGCTCATGGTCTAAAACCAGTCAGCGGAGGACATGTTCCTCCACTGACTGGTTGTCCATGTTCATCGAGGAATAATTTTTTCCGCGAGTCAGGACAGCATTTTTTTTTTATTTTTTGGTTCACCTCGATGTGCCAACGGCATTAATTAGACGTTATGCTGAGTGGTTGTCGCATCACTTGTATGGTATTTTTTACTTGTCATTGCGGAAGTGAGAATTCCCCTTGACTGGCGCAGTGCATGTGCAATGCAGGTTTTCAGAAGTGGTGATGCACACAGTGTGTGCAATTTTCGGCCAATATAGCTAACTTCAGTTTGTCGTGAGATATTAGACCTTATCTTTGGCAAACACATATCAAATTATCTAGAGACAAATCATTTGCTAAAAATTGCACGGCACGGTTTCCGTCGTGGGCTCCCAACGGAGACTCAACTAGTACCAACACTTTTATTACTTCGCATTAAAAATAAATAAAAAAACAACTTTATGCCATTTTTAGACTTCGAAAAACCTTCGACAAAGCCTTTGGCAAAATATCATATCATAAATTAATATATAAACATTACGCGATTGGAATAAAAAATAACCTTGTTCAATATGATACAGATTATCTTACAGATCGTTTTAGTTTTGTAGAAATTACCCGTCACTAATCAGGTTCCTTCCCAGTCCTCTCAGGTGTTCCGCAATGGTCGGTTCTGGCCCCCATTTTACATTTGAGCTCTATAAATTTTATTCTGGACTCTGTAGTCGATTGGATTAGCCTTCGGTTTTTCGCTGGTGATTATTTTACTCATAAAGAAATATACTCTAATGATAATCAAATTAAAATAAATACGAATACATTAAAGCATAAACATTGAGGACGGGAACGGAAACAAAACTCCTTTCATTTAGCAACAACCTAGAATGACACGAACTATAAAACTGCCCCCAAAAATCTTTCAACGTTCTCGAAGGGGGAAAGGAAAGAATTGATGAAGAAAGGAAAATTTATTATAATTTTAAAAGTTTAAAAATCACTACCGTCGTGACGAGGTATCAGTAATCTGTTGTGACGCAAGTGCTTTTTAAACCTATAAATATATAATAAAATTCCCTTCCCTTCAACAATTCCTTCCTTTACCCCATTGAGAACGTTGAAACCTTTTGGGAGGGCGGTTTTATATTTTGTGTCATTTTATGTTGTTGCCAAATAAAAGAAGTTCTATTGTCGTCCCCGTCCTCGATGTTTTGGTTTTTCATGTATTCGTATATATTCACCAACACGCTCGTTTTCAATTATTAAACTAAATAGAACTCTTCAAAACATACTTAAGTTGTGCGATGAATAAAATATTCCCTTAAACAAATGGCCACCACTCTGCTTGACGAACAAAAAATCTGTAAAATTCTGTAAAATCTGTAAAGCAAGCAAAATGTCTCGTCGTAACAACTAAAAGCCTAGTTGGAACGTACACATTGTCAATGTGTGCTCCACTGCATCAATGTCTTTATGGTCACTAAGGCAAAAGCTACCTTTACCACCGCTCAACGTTCAACTCAGTGTCTATAAAACACTGGTAAAACCTCATTTGAAGTACGCATGTGTGCTTTGGAATCCGTACACACTTAAGAACACTGAAGAAATGTAAAAAGTACAAAGAATAGCAGTAAGATATATGAGTAACAGATTCCGCCGATTAGTCAGCACCTCCACAAATACAGCAGCAACGACAAACGTTTAATGCGATAGCATTCTTTAGCTGCTTTACCCGGTTTTTGCAATACGGTATCTGGCCTCGAATTCGCCAGCGCATACTAAAGACATCCTCATACGCACGACGTCCGCATACGCACGACGTCGTCCTCGACGTAGTCCTAGATGTCGTCCTAGAGATCGCCCCAGAGGTCGTCTTAGAGGTCACCCTAGACGTCGTATTTGACGTCGTTTTCTAGGACGTCGTCCTTGACGTCGTCCTAGATGTCATCCTAGAGATCGCCCCAGAGGTCGTCTTAGAGGTCACCCTAAACGTCGTATTTGACGTCGTTTTCTAGAACGTCGTCCTGGACGTCGTCCTAGATGTCGTCCTAGAGATCGCCCCAGAGGTCGTCTTAGAGGTCACCCCAGACGTCGTATTTGACGTCGTTTTTTAGGACGTCGTCCTCGACGTCGTCCTAGATGTCATCCTAGAGATCACCCCAGAGGTCGTCTTAGAGGTCACCCTAGACGTCGTATTTGACGTCGTTCTCTATGACGTCGTCCTCGACGTCGTCCTAGCAAGCAGATAAAACCGCGCCGCGCATACACGGAGCGACAATACGCAAACATTCACATTTGCGCCCAAGCTACAAAACAATATCGGTTTGAGTTAAGCTAGTTGGTACATGGTTAATGGTGGTGGTGAAACAGCTTGAGCATTAACACACACACACACAACTGCAATGATGGTGGGGAAACAGCTTAAACATTAAACAATTACACGGAGACGAAGCAATCATTCAATTTCGAATGGGCGCGCTGCAGTCGCGCTGACGTCAAGATTGCGTCGTAAACCATTCATAACATAAAGTGTTTACTCAAATGTTGCGTCGTCGCATTCACAGTCAGTTTTGTCGTGAATCTCAAGACGAGTGCTATCACAAATTTATAGACAACGAACAGTAGTGGTTTCTGCATCAAAAGGTTTTAAACAATCGCTGTTGAAATTTCTGCCGAAGAATACCGTTTACAGGCCATCGCCAAAACATTTTTGTTAAAGCTTCATGAACTTACGGAGTAGACTTTACACTTTTCTTTTATTTGTTATTTCTGACGTTTCGGGCTGAAGATGTGCCACTTTTTTATTTTATTATGTTCTTTCATCTGCTATGTCCACACCTGTCTGGACCCTAACGGGGCCTGCAGTACTGTTAATTAAATGTAGATTTTTAATGCGTTACATTAGAAGGCTTGTTTTGACGAAAACTCGGCGGTACAGGGCGCAACAACCGGCACACTGGCGTCGCCGGTTGTTATTCGCTCTGGGTTTTTGTAGTTGCGGTGAGTGGGCTGTGACTTGTGTGTGTAGTTAAAACGATGGATGCGGTTCACTGTACGAGTGATATGGATGCGGTTCCTTTCACGAGTGGTATGGATGTGGTTCTTTCTACGAGCGATATGGCTGACTGTATACAAGGACGTCGACGTACTCTGACAGGCAGAGAATACAGAAAAGGAGTGAACACATTACAGGAGGATCCACTGGTGTATTAGAAAACCCGTTAGCATGACCCTTCGGAAATGTCACACACGTCCCTTTTTGGGAAAAGCTAACACTGACCCCATAAAGAGGCCAAAAAAGGCAGCAAGAAAAAGAAGAAGCAAAAAAGAAAGTCAAAAGAGAAAGCCAAAAGAGAAAAGTGAAGGGGTCAGCGTTAGCGTCTCCCAAAGGGTGACGTGTTTGGCGTTTCCACGGGTCATGCTAAAACAGTCCCTAAGAATCCACCAATGGATCTTCCTTAATTTCTTTGTAAATCGTTCTGATGACCCCGATAGCAATGCCGATACTCCGCCGATAACAATCCTAGGGTAATTGGGTATCTTAATCGGAGTTATCCAAACAAATCTGCTAAAACTTTTTACTATAAAAAGTCCAATGATTGCAACTGTTAAACCCTGGGACAAGGCTTATAATGACTGTCAAATCGTGATATAAGTGTCTGCAGTTTACAAAAAACACATTACGAAAACCCAGTACGCTTTTTATCATGTGTGGGTTTCTGCAAAACCGTTGTAGATACAATGTTTAAAGTGAACCTGACCCAGAAATAAAACATTTCTTTTGTAGCGCTTTGCCATAGAATCTTTTATACGTCCGAGTGATCGTTCACGCTCATGTCCTCACCACAGGAGCATGATTCAGCACACGAATGGACAAAAAAAATTCCATGGCAAAACATGATTTACCTAATTTTTACAAAACAACTCTCCACCCACTTCCATCACATTGTTTCAATTTTGCCACCTTTCCCCCTGTTCGGCGGAAAAATAAATTGCGACATACACTGAACAGTTACCAGTGTTGTCAAAGAAGTGAAAATGAAAGATGTTAAAATTAACAGCTATTTACGTTCAACACACTATTAACGTAAAACTCCTGGATATAAAATATGTAACGTTTTGCATTTTATAAAGCTTAAGCGTCGTCAGGTGCCTAAGAAGCTTTAGGGAGTAAAAAAATACTTTCTCGTTACACGCGCCCATAGAACTCACGGTAATTGTGAAAGATTACCCATTATCATGCAGTTGCGTACTTTCTAATTCTAGGTTTTCTACTCCTATTTTTTTAAGGTCACAAGGTCAAGCGTGGCTCGTTTTCTTCTCCCTGCTCCTATTCCTTTTCTTCGTACTAATATATTTGTCACTGATACGAGAACGGGAACAGCGGTATTTAAAACCATATTCTCCCATAAAGCACAATCACATTGTAACATATGAAAGCACAAGAAAAAAATGGATTATATTCATTTCCTCAAACAAGAACGCGCAGATCAATTTGATATTGGCCATGGTTGCCTATCATATTTACCTTTCAAATGGTACAAAATGGCATTTTGTTTTCCCGACATTTTTATAGCGTTCTCGTCAGCAATATTTTATTTAATTAATTGTGACAGACAGCATCAGCTATATCTTGATTTCTCTTTTTTTATATAATACATTGCGCGTAAGGTAGGGGAGGTTCTCTTGAGCCACTTCAAATTGTGAAGTCTGCTGATAAATTCACTTAATTATCAAAGTTTTATTTAGACCGGCTTTAATAGGATATAATGAGACATAGATTGTGTGAGTGAATTCGTTGTCGTTGTTGTTTTTGTTTTTTGTTAGGAATGATTTTACATAACTTCGAGAAGGTACTTGAAGGATTTCAGTTCTTCCCCTAATAATATTTTTTTACTTCATCGATCTTTTCCTTTTATATTTTCTTATCAGCTTTTATGGGCCTATTTACAATGCCAAGTCGGCAAAAGACGTCAATAATTTAAAAAAAAAATATATGAACAGTGAATGCCTACCTGACCCGGAAGTGACCTCGATGAAAGCGGAAGACTTGACGGGTACCACGTTCAAAGAAATGGTCTTGTTTGTGTTGAGAACACTGTCGCCCTTGGCGGATCCCACATAGCTCAGGTGCAGGTTGTCAAGCGACAGGTAGCATCCCAGCGTGACGTTGAAGCCCTGCCATCCGGGAGCAGAGCAGTCTCCCCAGCGGACCAGCCCAGGACTGACCAGGCCGACGAGCTTTCCTCCGTGGAACTCAGCGTGCAGGTCCCGGTTGGTCAAAGACGTGCTCTTCACAATGAACGCGTAGCTGGCGACGTCCACGCTGTCCAGGCCGAGGCTCCTGGCATTGGCGGGAAGCACGGTGGACACGATGGAGTCAATGTAGACGTTGGAGTCGTACTTGCTGCCCGCGAGGACCCCTGGAAAACCAGCAGAAGAGCTTATACCGCTGGTGCTTCGTCACTTCAGACGGGTGAAGATTAAAAGGGTGGGCTGGATTTACAAGCCACGGCATCGACTCACTTCGTGTACGAACAAAAAAGGCGGTAGGCATGAAGAGTTAGTTGACGTCAGCGAGACGTACTCTTCGGTAGGAGACTAGTTGCGCCCCTAGAGGAACAGTAGCTGGCGGAAATGAGGGGTCTGGGAGGAGCTTCCTGCGCAATCCTGACTTGTATTTGACCGGGACAGATTGGTGTCATTCATTTGCCCCGGAATGAAGCATCAAAACGTTGGGTAGATAATAATTTAGGAACGTTGATAGCGATAGTTACTGCGAAACAAGCCACATTGCTTTTCCGTGGCTTGCTAAGAATATCGTGCGGCTCTATCAGTAACGAATTTCTTAATATAATTTATGCATTAATTTTCCAGATATTTTTCACTTTTGTTTTAGAGAGTAGGCATATTTTCTTTATGTTTACGGTTAAAAGGAATGTAGATTTTCACTTCAATCATCAGGAATTTGGAGCTGCTATTTTACAGTAAATCTGCGTTTTCAACATTCAAGGTAATACCGGTCAAAAACATCGTATACTGTTCACCGATTCATTTTTTTTTTTTTTACCGGCGCGTTTGATTTTCGGTTTATTTTATAACCGGAATTTTTTAGCGCTGCAATATCATAAAATATAGGATTAGTTTTGTTTCCCCTAGATACAATACATGTAGATGGGGAGCGGCAAAATATTCATCTATCCTAATTCTACGAATAATGTCAAAACTCACGGAATGTGCAATGTTTTTTTTTTTTTGTTTTCCTTTTTCTTAACTGCGTTAGGTATGTATAGCGTTTGAGAACTCAGGAATGATGCTAACTTTCACAAAAGGTTGCGGGCTTTTTTCCACTAAATTACGGAATTAACGCTTCCCGCTAATTTTAACGGAAAAAAAGTCTGCTAATTTTGGCAGGCGTGTCATAAATTTTATGACGGTTTTTCATGGTTTTTGTGAAGGTATTTTGTAACGGTATTTTGTAAAGTTATTTCGTGACGGTGCTTCATGGTGTCCTGTCACACTTTCTTCGGGGATTTACGCCCTTAGACATATTCTGGAGTGAGAAGGCGCTCTGGACAGCTTTACATGTTAATAGTACTTGGTGGACGGGCCTATGTCATCACCATTCGGCAAACACGTACCGTATTTTCCGGGCTATAGTCCGCGGACTATACATGTTTAAAAGTTGAAATTTTGGGCAGTGCGGACTATCTACGCGTGCGGACTCTACAGGATTTTTGTTTTTCAATATCATTGATTATACCGAGACGTGACAGATTTTGTGAATGAAAGAGGATGTTAATGATGATTTATGTATATTATAGGCTTCTTTGTGAGTTAAAAAAGCATACATTTGTCAAGGGGTGCCGTCCATGCGAAGATTTTCGTGTCGACTAAGCACCAGGTGCGTACTATGCACCAGGTGCGGATTATGCACCGGGTGCGGACTATCTAAGCAAAAACTTTAATTTTTGACCCCAAATTTGTCCCTGCGGACTATACACCGGGTGCGGACTATTGTCCGGAAAATACGGTATTTATCACCAGATTAAAATAGTACACTCCTTGTTTCTACATTATAAAAATATGCGAGTTATTTTTATTAATTGGAATATATTTTATCTAAAAGAAAATCAACGCTTCTCGTTCATTATCATGCAAACGTCTCAACTCAGTGAACATTAGAATGCAGAAAGGGCGAGAAAATTAGTGAGCCACATACCTTAAATATGTGCAACAAATTTCAAATTTCTCAGCTTGAGAATTACACCACATTTTATGTGACAGTAATTGTCATTGATGGTACATTGATTATAATATTTTAATCATTGATTTCATATGAAACTGTGGCATACCTGCGCCAGGTTTCAAAAATGGTGAGTGCAGAAGATCCCGTCCAATCCTGCCTACAACTATTATTAACTTTGGTGGCACTCGTGAGAATATATTATCAAAAATGGTTGTCGTTGTTGTTGTTAAAAGCGAATTGAAAATTCTCAGCTCCTACTACGAATATTATGAGCGAATATATCTAGCGAAACAGCACATTTACTAGTGTCCGAAAATGTTTTTATTTTTTTTTAATATGAGAAGAAAACAACGAAGTGGAGTGAAAAATAGTGAAGAAAAATGACGGCGACTGATTAAAAACTTTAGGAAACATACAAAGGTATCACTTACCCGCGATAAAGCAGCCGCAGAAGAGTACTAATTGTAGAGGCCCCATTTCAATCTCCTGAAACAAAAAATGAAGGGACATCAAATGGCGATATGTGCTGATTGAGACACGGTCAGCTATTTCGCGCTGTTTCGGTTACGCGACTTAAATCACGAATAAAAAGAGCGAAAATATTATCTGGAATCGTCGTGGAGAGACACAAGAGCTCCAATGTATCGACACTCGTGAGAGCAGCCGAACAGAGAACCCCCGTCCTCGCGAAGCGAGAATAAACATCCGATCATGGCTTGCCGGTAACCCGAGCGTCTCATTCCTGAGGCATCTCTTATTTGTAGTTTGTTCTTTTATACGAGGCTACCTTAGTCTTAGCAGAACACCTTAATACATAAAATGTTCACGAAACTTTGAGACAGGGTCAAAAGCTGCCGCCAGGTGCGCCACTTTCCCGAAGTTCATCCGGGTATGCAAGCACCGATAATTTTTTTATTCATCGCTAACAACGCAACGTACAAATTAACCTTTTTTTTTTTTTTTTCTTGCAAGCAACTACGACGTTTTTGCAAGCGAGAAAGTTCCAGGCAATTGCTCATATGAGCTCGAAGTGCCTCGGATTGATGGAGCTACTCGCGGCGCTGAATTATGATGATGATAGCACTATTAAGAATTCATTTTGATGCAAGAAAAAGGTATTAAGAATGATACGGTATTTGATAGTGCCGCAGGAAAAACCATTTGATCAGTTAACTTAGTGTACAGAGCTGATCATTCCTTACGTTAACAAGAAACGCTGTCAGAGCGATCACGCTTCACCGGGATTTATTGCTGGCTTTTTCAGAGTTGGTTCGAAATTCCGATACAGCTTTCTGGTTTCCAGACTCCCTGTGGTGCTGGCAAGGGTGGCGGCAGTTTCGTACACGTTTCTAAAAAAAAGCGACCAATTACAATTACAATTAATTTATTTAAATAATAAACTCATTACAGTAACCAATTACTGCATAACAAAAGTAATTAAATATTACCAGAAAGTGATTTATTACATTTTTAGGTTACTTCTTACGTTACTAGATGGTGTTATGTGCAGAACAAAGTCGTCTGTGGCGCGGCAAACCAGGATTGTAGCAACCCGTACACAGGAAACGAGACACTCTCGACAGCTCGACAGTCAAAACGTCGCTGAGCACGTTTACATTCCAATCCTCCTCGTATCTTGGTATCTTTTTTTTTATTTGTTCAAGGGTGAGAAAAGTGTCCAACGCTGGTGCAACATAGACGAGTGACGCACAGGCAGAAAAAGCGATTTTTTTACGCAAAACAATTTCACTCAATACTTTTAGGTCTTCGGAAACCTGAAACTCATAACACAAAAAATAGTAAATGAATTACAGCGTACGTTACTGCACAAAAAAAAAATAAAGCGTTAAAGGCTTCAATACATTGTAATTGATTACAAGTAATTACTTATTTGTAACTCGTTAAGTACAAGTCAGGTTGGTGGCTCTTAGCCCCCTTGTGGACGCCAGCGCCGAGCGTAGTCGCGTACCAAGCTTCCCCACATGCGGAGAGCAAGTCGTCTGCTCCTTGCGCGGGAGTTGCGGTGACGTCAGAACGGCGCCGAGCTCTGATTGGATTTGATTGAAAGGATAGTAGGTAGACCTCTGCGCTAGATGACTCGAGGTCTACCCACTATTTTTTTTTTTAATCAGCCAATAAGCGTTCGGCGTTCTGTCATCATGACAACTCGTGTGCAAGAAGCAGACGAACTTGCGCTCCGTATAGCGTTACAAAGAAATGTCGGGACCACTAGCGTATTGAAGGACTCCGGTTTTAGTCTTCAACTTGACTCCGACACAAACTTTTTACCATGTGTTTCCTTTTTTTGCGCATCAAAAACTTAAGTTTTACATTATTTTTATGATGATCGTGTTCTTATACTGGTCAAATCACCATTATATTTCAGACTCTGAAGTTACAGTCTGGTGTGCTCGTGCGTGCGTGTGAGGGTATATGCAAGAGAATTGCCTCAAGGACTAGGACAAAAAACAAGACAACTCCGAGCGTGTCCAATACACCGACTGTGTCTGTGAGTGTGCGTTAGTGTACGTACAAAGATATTCATGTTGTTAAATAAAGGAATCCGCGTGCAACGCAATTGCGTTCCACAAAATTGCTCATTTGGGTCTGTAACCTAAGCCGTGAAATTCGGTGCACGCCGAAACCCTTTCAAAGTCAAATGCAAATACACACTGAAACCGTGTTCCTACTAGCAATTTCACGCAATGTTCTCGGAGTGTTACCCCTTTTTGCCATCAAACAGTGTGCTATCTTAGATGGCAATCGTAAAATCGGACATTTTACTCGTTTAATTCAGATGCGTTTGCTATGCCGCTTCAGTTTGAGCTAACGAATAATGGTTCATATCTTGTTCTCATTGTGCTAATTGAAGGTGGTGTAATTGTTTTCTAGTTTTGTGCAGCGCTTAACTTATACGTCCGCCTATGGTTGGCACTAGAAAATAGGAAAAAATTGCTGAAATAAATACTTAGGTAATGACGCCCAACTATGTCCCCGACACTCTCACGGATTCCCTATGCTTACCCCGCGTAGTCCAAGTTTGCTGTACGGAAGTAAGACTACGGAAGGTCATGTTTTGTAGCAGGAATACCGTGTTTGCTAGTGCAGCGCAACTACTAATCACTGCTCCCAGCCAACTCTATATAAACTTAACTGCCTCGTACAACGCCATTCAGTTAAAACTGTTCAACCAGAGTCACACTGGTCCTCCATATCATACAAAAGAGATGACGCCATAATTACCTGGAGACAGGCCTCAAGCTTGTTCCAAGCATGTTTGCTTCATACAGGTATTCAACACGTCTAAGGACTGTTCGCTTTTTATGACCGATCTGACAGAACCATCCAACAAGAAGGAAGAACTCCTGAGACAGAGTCTGCAGCC
Source organism: Ixodes persulcatus (assembly GCA_013358835.2). Taxonomy (NCBI): domain Eukaryota; kingdom Metazoa; phylum Arthropoda; class Arachnida; order Ixodida; family Ixodidae; genus Ixodes; species Ixodes persulcatus. Next base: position 1,553,853 of record JABSTQ010010261.1, read on the forward strand.
TCTCTTTTGTATGACGTCTTAAGCGTGTAGCCGCATCTTGGCGATCGTGGACGAATCTCGTAATGCACAATTGCTGGCGGGGCCAACTTCTGCTCCGCGGTCAGTGCTCTACCTAGGCTTAGCGCTGTCACTGTGGTCACTGACCAGGTAAGAACGCCCACAGAGGAGCTTCGGTTCTCCCGCCTTCTGCGCGAGCTCCCCGCCTTCGATGACGCTTCGGCGTCCCGTGCACATCGACCATGCGCACGCAGCCAAAGTACGGCTGAAAGCAGCGAGCGCGTGCTCGACGTCGGGTGTTTGAAAAACACACCCCACCGTTTCTTACTCTGCCGCTGACTACAGAACTCCAACGTCGATTTATTTTCCGTCACCAGACCAGCAATTGACGCATTCTCCTTGTCGGTAGTGATCAACGTGTCATTAGTTATAGCACACGGTAAAGTGTCGAAAGAGCTAGGACATCGGGTGGCGGCGTTATGTTCGAGGGACTCTGCAGTACTATCGAGCCGCGTCTTTTTATTTTTACACACTTTGCTTCGAGATTCCCCTTTTCAATTCATACTGTTTCAACCTTTCAAAACATTTCGAATTCAGATGTTGACATGTCATGTTTTTTTTTCTACTTTCTTGTAGGTAAGAGCGCTTACCTGAATGGTTATGTGCTCACCCCGGATGCGATGTCAACTGGCTTTCTTGGCCGGTGTTCGCTTAAATAAGTAGCGATACAACAGACGGCGATACGAGGCAGAGATATCAGCCGTCGTTTATGGCGGCAGTTAACGAAGGAGAGTTAAAGCAAGGGCGACGTGTGGGTAGAACGTTTCAACTTCGGCTGACATTCTGACGGGAGCGGTCTTGCTTCGGGGAAGAGCTGACCAACATCGGCGCAATCTTGTTGCGCGTGGCGTTAGACAATCAAAGTTCCGCTGACAGAGAAGCTCTGTCGCGACTCCGAAAGATAGCAGCAAAACGCAGACATGCTGGACCCTGTGACGCGTGTGACTGATTTTTAACTGCTTCGAAATTCACTGGGGTTCATCGCTAATAGGCCCTTTTGAAATGTGCTCTCCATTTAGTAGATGCTGCGCCAATTATTCGAGTCCGCCATTCGTTGAACACTCACTCTAAGCATGTTTTGAATACGATGGTGCTTAAGCATCTGGCGAAGACTCGAATCTAATCGCACGCTTCGAGCCCTCAAAAATGGCGACGGCCAATGTTGCTTGACTGGAATTTGGAAAGGGTCTGCTGTTGTTGTTGTTGTTGTTTTTTGTCAAATGCGCATATGCTAAGTAAAGGATGGCCGTTACACCTACGCTGTATATACTAGCACCACAGTGCCTCTGAATAAGCTACGCCAGAAATATCGACACTGAATTCCTTGGTTATTTTGCGGACATCACCAATTTGTTGGCCATTGCAGAAGGAGCGCACGTGCCGATGCCTAATATTCGAAAATGTTGCATCCTAAACTTCATACACTGTGTCAGGAAGTTCGAATGATGCCAGTTTGTACTATCGCAGACTCTTTTCACGATATCTAGAGGACGGAGACGCGTTTCCTCATTTGCAGATAAAGCTTAAGATAACTGTCAACTATGATTTTAAGCAAGGAGAGGGCTGAATTGTTCTTACCCTGAGGCGTAGCCTACCTAGCGGCTTTAAAGAAAGCTAACCGGCTAACCAATTTATAACAAACGACCAAGCAGTTCTGAAATGCCTAGAGCTATAAAAAGACCGTTTACGCAATCGCGTGTACTTTCGACTTTCTCTTATTATTTTTACGAGGATGAAGAACACATTCGGGATATGAACTGCAATGGCATAGTGTCTTCTATATTGTAACACAATCAGCTATTATTTTCCTACCACTAAAGTAGCACCAATGTCTAGAAAATTTGTGACTTAAAAACAAAAATGTCGATAACACACAGCTGGATGTCTCTGCTATCCTTTTTGTTTGTTTGAAAATCTCGAACTTTCAAAATCTTTAAAGTTCACCAGCTCGCCTACCTGTTCTTTATTATATTAATCAAAGTATCAGGAATCAGCACTCGTGGCATGGAAAAGAACTAAGAGCTGATATTACCATTATCCCTAACAAGGCGAACCTTTATTGTTTGTTTTATTGTTTATTAGTAAACATAAAAAAATGACTAAATAATTATTACCAGATTTACTAATCATAAAAATATTGTAATTAAAAGGTATTTTCTTAATGGTCTTATATGATGCACTGATAAATACGGGCGCTTTGTCATGTTAGGCTTGGCTTATTGCTCACGATTCTGCGATTTCGTCGAAGTGAGGCTGTTGTGTCAAAACAATTGAAGAAGTAGATTAAACAGAAAAAACAAAAAAAATAGAATGCAATACCTAGTGATCATTCGGCATACCTTCTCTACTCGTTCGGCTACACCACATCTGGAACCTACAAAGGTTTCTCAGCACAACATGTTCTTTGCGTTTTGACACAAGGAACAACCCTGATGGGACTGAATGGACTTTCTGCCTAGCGACCTTGCATTGATGGATTCATCCTGCAATGTATGTAGACCTCTACACCGACTTCCAACGACTTAAAAACCATCGTGGACTCTACTTATGTTCAAGTATTCACTCCAAGAAAACTTCTTGCAAAATGGTACAAGCACCGAGTCAAGGCGCAGAAACAAGTCCCGCCTGTTGCGGTGAAACTCCGTCGATTACAGCTCAAGGTTTGAGACGAAGGGTCTAAGGACCTTCAGCGATTACTAGACATGAACATCATCGAACCAATCAGCGAATTTGAATGGGCATCCCACATTCTCGTTGCAATAAAAAAAGACGGAAAACTACGAACCTGCGTACATCTCCGTGCTCTGAACGAAGCAATCGTCGTCGGCTGCTTTCCACTACCAACCGCAGAAGTTTTGTATGCCTTGAATGGAGCCAAGTATTGTCTAAGTTAGCTTTAACATGAGCTTACTATCAAGTCTGTCTTCCACCTCAGAGCCGCGACCCTACCGCATTCATCACACATGATGGCCTGTACCGCTTCAAGAGAGTGTGTTGGGCTTGGTGTCTACGCCCTCAGCTTCTTAGAAGTGGGTGTCTGACATCTTTGTCGAATGTTCCGGTGTTCTTTGCTATCTCGACGATATCATCATTTTCGGGATTGATAAAGACGACCATGCAAAGAACCTGCTGAAAGTTCTACGGCGCATCTCAGACACTGGTTGAAAACTAAATAAGCGTATCTTCGGAGTAACGAAATTGACGTTCGTTGGACATACGGTCACGCCAGAAGGTGTATCATCTCTGCAAGCAAACGTCAAAGTCACACAAGAGGCATCTACGCCGAGGGACCATCACTCTGCCTCTTTTGCCTAGGACTTGCTGGCTACTACTCAAGATTTCTTCACAGCAACAACAACGGCTGACACCGCAGTACTCGGACAAAGTAGAACCACTAAAAGACGGGGAAGTTCTTTTCGTCATAAATCAGCAGCCTCCAAGGACGAGATGCAGACTGATACATTCGCAGATCCAGTGCTATAAAAAGTTCAGCACTCCGTTGCTACAACACGGTCATCAAAGATCAAACTAGGTACCGATTTTCTACCTTACTATCAAGTGAGATCTGAGTTGCCAGATGCCGATAAATTACTTCTACGTGGAGCACGTATTTTAGTTTCCCCTGCAATGACTTCCAAGGTAATCACACTGTCACATAATTCACACCTGGGAATCCAGGTGTGAATCAACGATTGAGGCAGATATACTGATGGCCAGCCATAGATGCTGCTGTGGAACGCGCTGTTCATGGTTGCTTGACATGCCAGACAGCTTACGAATCCGCCAAGACTCTTGCTGCTCATTTGCATTCAGCACCACTTCCTGCACATCCATGGGAAAGGCTTGATATTGATATCCGGGGACCAATTCAAAGAGCGTCACGGTGCCATCGCTTTGTCATCACAGTCATTGAATATTCCAGTCCCTGGTCTTAAATTGCTTTTTTCAGTACGATAATATCAGACACAGTGACTAGCTTCCTGGTGACTCTTTTCAGCCCTGAAGGTTATCCGACTGAGATCGTCTGAGATGACGGAAGCCTATTTACATCAACAGAGATAAAAGATTTCCGACTGGAGCGTGGTATTTGTCACAGCTTCTTATCGGTTTACTATCCACAGTCTAACGGAAGAATCTAAAGTTTCAGCAGAGTTTTGAAAGACTTCATTCAGCTGGTACTTCTCGAAGGGCGAAACCTCAAGGAGGCGCTTACCGAATAAATCGGTGACTGCCGTGCAGCACCAGACTCAGCTACGGCTGTGTCGTTGGCATTTTTGTTACGCAATCGGCACCCCCGAAAAAAGCTGAAAATCGCCGGAGGACCATAAGAAAGCTGCTTCACAGGGCCAACAGCTGCGATGACTGAGCTGAAAAAACAAACCAAGCAGCGACAGCGCGCCTCACAAAAGTATGCAGATGACAAGCGGGGTACACGCATGCCGGCCTCTCAGCTAGGGGAGCTCATGCGAGAAGTAACCTGCCTTAATCAAAATTAAGAAAGGGGCTCGAGGTACACCTAAGCACTTCTTATGAGTTGTGAATGCGAAAGCATGCACGTCATTCTTCCGCCCCCTTATTTCGTCTGCAGCGCATTTGCGCCGACGACAGTGCGCGCCCTCTCCTCGCCGCTCTGACCTTGGACGTTTTGTGTTACCGGCGCGCTGATGGACACGCAGCGCCATGGGGTGGTGGTTGTTGAAACTGACGTACAGCGGCCAATGGGAGCCTTGTCGACGCGTGCCAGCCATTGCGACCGAAGCCGAAATCCATCAGCTTTACTCCGCTCCTTTGGGATTGGGGAAACTAGGTGCCTCTTGTCTAGGCTTTTCGCATGGTTTCATAGCTGGGAGCTGGTTAAGTTGCCGTTTGGCGCGGCTTCAAAGCTGATAACTTCGCCTCGCTCCATGGGAAATTTAATGCTTTCGCATTAAAAAATACTAGATCGTCGGGGACCTAACGCATACCTACTCGAAGATGTAAAAGGTTTGGAACGCAAGCAATTAATGTCACATTCGTCTGGGGCTCACCGCACCGCACCGCGCTGCACCGACGGACGCGTCACGTTCGCCCGGTCGTGTCGGTGCGGCTGCACTACGTTCGCCTGGGACTTCATGCGGCGCGCGGCACCGGTGCGTTGCTGCACCAGCTGCACCGTCGGAAGGAGACCATGCAGGTCCTCGCACTGCGACCTTGAGTTAACCCTCTCCGCTTCCTTCGGCACCTCCTCTCTCTCTCTCTCGCCCTTGCCTTCCTGCCTCGTCTCGCGAAACATGGCGGCCCGCAGCTCGAGAGAACGTGATGTCGGCGCTGCTATCTTCGTTCCCTCAAGCCCTCTGTTCTGCAGCTACGAATCCAGCAGTGACGACGGGCGTCGGTTTTTCCCTTTTCGGGAAGTGTGTGTGTGTGTGCGTGCGGTGCTGCGTTGCGTCGGCCGCCGAGCAACCAGTCCACCACGCCGGGCACGTGAAGCTTTCGTCGTTCGTCGGATTCAAGACGTCGGTGAGTCTTCGGACTTCGTTTGAACTTTTACCTGGACTTTGGGTTCCGCAGTGGGGACTTTCCTTTTTCGGAACTTTCGTGTTCTTTGCACCGGCGAACTTGTTTCCCGGCTGCAGTTTGTGTCGCGAGCGGTGAGTTAATTGTTTCGCGTTGTGTCGGGAATTGAGTGCTGTCTTGTTTTTTTCGCGGCCCCGCTGCCCGAAGGTTCGTGAGTGTGTTGATTTTGTTCTGGTGGTTCTGTCGTGTTGTCGCCGTGCGCGGCTTTTTATCGCCTAATTAAATTTCTTGTTTTTCTTTTAACCCCTGCGTGCCCTCGCCTCCGTTGATGGTCACACCGAACGTGTACCTATCGCTTGTCACCAGTCCGACAATAAAATTGCATATGTGTAAACGCTCTGTTTCATAGTCCATGTGTTTTTGTTTTTACGTTGGCGGGCGAATTTTCGATGAAACAAGTACATGCTTGAACCAATGTCCACTTGAAAGACAATTTGTTACTTTCATTCCTTGCTAGATGGCGCGAGCCGCCGCCCCACTCTTGCGGATATTTTTTACCGTCCACCCGTTCATGTTTTGCCCTTGCAGTGACCGCACCGAGCGCGTCGCACGGCGGGATGCTTCGCGTTCGCCTGGTAGTGCGTCATGTGGTGCACCTACACAGTGACGTGGCATTGGGGGCGACATTTTCTCGGTGCCGTGCGCGCCCCAGACGAATGTGACATAAGCTTTCCAAAGTTTCATGTGAGGTTCTGCCACAGCTTACATCAAATAAGGTCAAAGGGTTGTCACCTGTGACCTCGTGTAGCCTATCAAAATGTGCACTCCAGCCACACGACTTTCCTCCGGCGGAAGAACAACAATGACTGACACCGCAGTCAAATGCTTCTGATAACGACCGACAAAACCGCAACCCCTTCGTCGGAATCGCAGACAGCGACAAACTCCTGGAAGATTTAGAGACTACGTGTCATGTAGAGTGCAATTTACGATCTGGGGTTTTGGTTAACTGACTAACTTTATTTCTTTTATTTATACTTATTTTTGTTCTGTCTGATTTGAAATATATATTTCCTTTTCAAAAGGGGGAAATGTGTCCAAAACTAATGAAGAAAGAGTAGAGTGAGCATATGAACAAAGACGATGCAATACCTGCTGCTCTGTCGACATTCCTTCATTGCCCCTTAGGCTACACTATAGAGGCAAACGCAAATATAACAGCTATAGTTTGCGCTACGTGACGTAGCGCGCAATAGAACAGCGCGATACGTGACTGTTCCCTTCTTTCTAAGTCAACAACGCGTAAGGACCAGAGTGTCGAACCGAAATTTCTATCGGTTCCGTTCCGGTTCGGGTTCACGGCTTTCGGTTCAGTTGCGGTTCAGTTCCGGGGAGCAAAAATAACAGTTCGAATCGGTTCGAACCGGTTTGAACCGCTAAATTGAGAATATATTTTCCGCGTCAATAAACACTACTTCAACAGTGAAACGAGCAGCTATATAGCTTCTTATCATTCGCAGACTCCACATTTATTTTCAGGTACCAAAAATAAATTGCGTTATTTAATTTCGATGAAACGGTAAAAGAAAAGCTAGGTTAACATATATGACTCAACAACTGTTCATTTGTTTGTTTTTTACCTCAGTCACACATATTTTACCTGCATTCGAAAGGTTATCAGTCTGGTAGGTCGCCTAAAATACCTGTGATTGATACAACTTTGCATCGCAGTATTAAAAGTCGAATCCTGTTGTGCACTTGAACTTAGGTATTCATTACAGTGCATAAAATCATAAAATGGGTGCCGTCCTCGCCCTATATATCCAAAAATCTAGGTTACAAAATACGTTTCACAATATATATGATGACGACGCAACTGAGCTAAAAGCAGTAATATTTTCAAAATGTCAGGAAAGTTTTAGGACAAACCCTTTCAGTCTACCTTTTATAGAAACACTGAACGGCAATCAGAACGCTTGCTTTCCTGACCAATATTGTTTACGCTCAGCACCGTGATGCCGGTGAATAATCATGCAGAAAAGAGCAACCTTCGTACTCAGATCGGATCTGGCCTAAAATAGCGCGTACCGAAGTAAACATTTTCTGAGAGAGTTCGGTGTTTGAGGTTTGTTCTCGACAAGATGCCGGTTAATTCAATGGGCGAATAAACATTACCCTTTCTCATTTTTTTTTAAATTTTGTTAAGTATAACCTTTCGTACCCTACACTCAACATTGCAGCTACTTAATTTGTCACTTACTGACAAATTACGTTAATTTCTAACACTTAGATAGATCGCGCATGGTTTTTGCATGCTCTTGTCGTTTCAGTTCTCTATTGGTTTAAACCAAGGACATCATCAACAAACAAAAATGTGCTCAAATAGTGAACTTCTTTCACCTATTATGTTCAAAATACATCGAATTTCTTCTTTATTTCATGTTTAATGTGTTGCTCGAGTCACACTCAATAGTTCGAGCGAATGCGATGCAAATAAAAAAAAAATGGCCAGAAACGCCTTGTCCAGACGCAGCCGAGGCTACAAGTGCGAGCACGTACAGTGCTTGCACTGTACGAGCGCGCGTGCTTGGCAAGGACGATGAAAGCCCGAAGCTCGCTCTTATAGCTTCAGCTACGCTTACACTTAAGTGAAACGGAGTAATTGTGTTGAGAACATAACATTCCAGCAGAAAACTGAACCGTTTAACATTATTGGCACGTGACATCATCGCGCTATATGCTAGTGATCATTGAGATTTCTTTTTGCCGAGAAAATCAAATCTGGTGATGCCAAATGCACGCTGCAGAAGGGTCGCGCTCAGTGCAAAAAAAAATTATTCTTGCTTGATGTAGCGTCGTGAGGAACGGTGCGCGCGTATGGCACCAGGAAAACGCGCTCTCTGTCAGGAGTGATTTCGCAAACGAAGTGGTTTTGCGGGATTGCGCTGTCTGGTATGTGCCGAAGATGCGGAGCAGAGGAACTTTTACAATACAGTATGTTTTTAACCCCCCCCCCCCCCCCCCGTTCCTTCTTTTTACGATGCTCCTCCAGAGAATAATTTTTATTTCTGACGGACTCCCTCCTCCGTTTGGGGGTGTCAATTCGACAATCATATTTGTGTCATTTGTTAACAGTAATCCACCATTTTTTTTTTTTTATTTTGCTCCCCAAAACTGTGAAGTTTAAACAAAACTGCGAGAGCTTGAGCAGCTGCCAACGTTCGGCTGTCCCTCTGAGGCCACTAGAATTTTTATTTTCAGGTATCCCTGCCGTACACACCTGTAGTTCAATTTATTGCCAGATTAATAATCGATATTTAGTCCCTGCAATGCTTATATTCCCGAAAACAACCTTCTGGGACAATTCAGCAACAACGAAAACATGTTTGGGCGTCTCAATAATATGTACATGTAAAATGAGTCGTGCAACAACTTTTGCACTTTCAGTAAATACCGCTAAGAGGTAATTCCAGACGTTGATAACTTGCAAAAATACCCATTAGGCTTCCTCACCGCGCAATGGCAGCCTCCTCAACTCGCTATTAGAACAAGCGGCGATGTGATCTGACGCTAATTGTGTACCGTCAGTGTTCATCATGATGATGCACTGGGGTTGGCAAAGAATAAAGCATGGGTTGAACTTCAGACATTGTTAGAGTTCGGCTATTCACACCTTTGATTGAACACGAGCCAACACGAATGTTTGGCGATGCTGACTGTCAAGCACCCGAGCACTCGACTTGGGCTCATGACAATCGAGTACGTCACGGTGTCACGTGACTCGCGGTGAGAAGAAGTGATGCCATGTGACGTCACGGTGTCAACACAACTAACAGATCTAGTGACGTTCTCATTTTAAGCCGAGTGACGCAGGTGAGTTACGCGACTACAACACGGGGCCACTTGACGTGACATTATTTGACAGCGTAACTTGACACCATGACGTCATGTGACCACGTGACTTATGATTAATCGTAGTGCCAATACAAAGGCGCCACAAAATCCCACAATTGCTCATACAATACGACTTGGTATATGATACTTGGATAATGACATCTATAAATACCGCTGTCAATATTTACTTCTCAAACACTCATTTTGCACTAATAAAAAAAAAATTAGCGTGAGCCGTTTTGAACCGGTTACCGTTATCTTTTTCCGGTTCAGTTCCGGTTCAGTTCCAAGATGGCGGTGAAGATTTCGGTCCGGTTCAGTTCCGGTTCGGCTAAAAAGAACGGTTCGGTTCCGGTTTTCGGTTCGGTTCAGTTCCGGCTCGACACTCCGGTCAGGACAACACCTGAATTCTCATCTGCCACTTGTAGTCCCTTGCACACATACGTAACCGATCGCATAGAAGCAGTGCAAGATGGGGCAGTCCGTTCCATAACATTTTTATACTCATACAGCGTCAGCATGTAAGCGCCCAAATCTTTACTCTTCAATATATATTTATTTTATTTATTTTGAACCTGCACCTGCATTTGTTATAACAGTGTGCGAACAAACTTGAAAAAAAAACAAAAAAACGTTATGCAGAACTTTCCATTCCTTAATGGTCTTGAGAAAAAAAAAACCTTTTACCCAATTCCGTTTTGGTACGCAGCTCACGATTTTAATGGACGTGATTTTTATTTTGTGATATATATTTACGAGGTAAAAGATATGACGAACTATTGATGTCATTGGTTATATCATAGATACACATTTGTTAACCTAATATGCTTTTTCGTAGGGGTGCCAATGAATACTACCATAGCTATTTTATTATGTCAGTGACACTTATATAATGGTTGTACCATCTCTGGACGAAACGAGCAGCACGGTTTTGTATTCTCTCTATGTGTTTATTTCCACCGGACGCACATGGGGAACATAGGCGAATTCTATAGAATAGGTTCGTTATTCCTTTACAATCCCGATATAACACTGCGCGAACATATCTCCTTCACAAATTCTATAGCAATACCTTCTAATCCCATTGCGTTGTGCAACCAAACCTTTGTCAATCATCATTGCGCATCCACCACAATCCTATAGTTTAAGTGCTCCCAAGGAACGTCATTGGCGTTTACCAGCTCTCTTTCTACCGATACGATACGATTCTCGCGTAGAAGAATCTTCTGGTCACAATTGCTTCCATCACTGACCATATTTATTTCAGTAAGAAGGTAGCGCATTTCTGGTAGGATTGATGTTTTTTTTTTACTCGGTTCATGTAAGTATTTTGTTTCGTTTTTATTTTTATTTTATGTAACCCTTAAGTAAATCCTCTGCAAGATTTATAATAAATAAATAAATTGTTTTGCTTTTTATGCAGCAACAGAAAGCTGAAACGCCTGCTAAATGAGATGTTCAACGACTGATAACTTCCGCAGTAACCTATGCGTCGTTAAGTGACGGGATTTTGATTGAGCTCCAGTCCAGCCGCAAGTTCCGCCTTGAGCGAGTTGCTTCACCGGCATGGAATCTTCCATTGCGCGTTACGTCAGTCAGCCTTTGAATCATCTCCAACTAGGATACGCTCCCGTGAGATAAGACAAAAAGAACTGTTCTCACATTGTTTTCGGAAATCCACTTTGCTATCCTGACACCAGCAACAATGTCGGCTGTAGTCCCCTATTGCGGAAGCTCGAAAGGGACGTTTCGTAAGTCGTACGGAATAGAGTGCCTTCATGTGCGCTTCCCATAGAGTGATGCCAACTTGCCTGTTTCCCTTTCCCACACCCTCTTCCACCGCCATTTTGTTCCTCTCATTGTTCCCCCTTGAGCCGGAAAGTGGCCTTTGTGTCCATCGGTAATCCCATCCGAGGGGGAAAATGCTAATCCTCCCTCCGTAGGTTCCACAACGCTGCTCCGAACTTGTGAGATAAGGTGCTTGTTTCCGGGAGGGTTATAAGCCCCACAGATTATCGCCGAGAACCAAAATGGCCGCTGGTTTGTCGGCGAGTGGTATTACAAAGGGCACGTGGCATCACCCTAGCAAAGCGCACATGAAGGCTCCCTAGTACGGAACAGCTTGGCGCTGCTAGAGCGCGCTCGTGCCGAGCACGCCCCCACAGAGCCCGCCATCTCGTAGTGCCACTTAATTCCACAGCATGATTTAATCAAGGGGTGTTTAAAGGGGTACGGACAAGAAATGCCGTGACCGCGAGCGCTCTACCTCTCGCTTCAAAATTTGGAAGCGAGAAGCGAAATGCACATCGCGCTCGTGACGTCAAGGGCGTTGCTGCTTGGTGTCGTCAACGCGTGACACTCTTGTCTAGTAGTAATATCCGAGAACTGTGCGCTCTAAGGCCTATACATGGCTTGCTCGTGACGTCATTCGCGGCCATATGTTATTTTATCTGCCACGTCTTAGTTTCACACCCCAGAAGAAGTAGGTCGAGGGAACCAGTAAGTAGAAATAACCGTCAGTACGGAATATGGCGACAACTGCAAGCTATGTACAGTGCTCAGCAAGCTTATCTGGAACACATGCTAAGCCTACGTACAGAAGGTATTCACTGGATGCCAAATATGTGCGCGTTACTCAAAGCGCATCCCGGGGGGGGGGGGGGGGGGGGGGGGGTTGATGATCGGTTTGGCAGAGGTCCCCGCATCCCTAGATCAAGCTCCTACCTAATGTCTGGAAAAGACGGCGATCATGATGGTGTATAATGCACGTTTCGGAAGCACTGAAGAAGCTTTAACGTATGCAGCGTAGTAATCTCGTTAGCGTTCTCCACCAAGTCACATTCAGGATTAAGTAACTTCGTGAGAAAGCCATACTGCCACGAACTTTAGATGTTTCTTCTAAAGTTCGTGGCAGTATGGCTTTCTCACGAAGTTACTTAACCCCCCCGAAGACATGAATTTCCCAGTTTTTGGCAAGCTCTCGACTAAAGAAGTATCACAACGTCTTCAGGACAACTGCCCAAATCCGCACACCCAATTTCCGGGACAGTGAGTGATTTTTCACAAATTTACGAGCCTTTTCGCTTTCGGCGCCACATTAGGCCCAACGGGTGCTCATGTTTGTTTGTTTGTTTTATTTCGGACACAGGGTCACAAGGAGAAAGGACAAAAGGCAGATAAGCTCTGCCTGACGAGGCCCAGTCCCCTCAGTACACTGCATCAGCGGTCAATGGAAAAAAAAAAAAACACGTACAAAACATTGGCAAAAGAGAAAAAAAAAAAAAAAAGAACACATCGGCAAGAAACAGCAGTGCAATATCATTGGTACCATTACCTCCACAAGGATGAAAATTACACGTCATATTTTATACAGTAGCTAAAATAGATTTGTTCATAATACTATACACAGTGAATTTAAAGACAAATTGACGTTCCAATTTACTCCGAACAACATGACAGAAGATACCTTTTTAAATCGCATTTGAAGCTGCAACGTGAAACACTATTTAGTATTATTCCTATAACATCTGGATGTTTGTTTAGGAATTGTGGTATCATGTATTCTAGTTTCTGGTTTCCATAGGTTGTTCTTAACCGAGGTATCCTATAGGATTCATGCCTCAAATCATACTGAGTATTATTCCAAAGGAATCTCTCAAAAAAGTTGTTTGGTCGTTAATTATGTCGTTCCGTATGTAAATTAAAAGTTTTAGATCAAACATTTGGTTAACGTTAAGCAAATTGTGCTTTAAAAAGTACGGGGCAGTATGGTCCATGAAATTTAGATTATCTATGCAGCGTATTGCCTTTTTTTGCATGATAAAAAGCCTTTCGAGGTTTGTCTTAGTTGTCGATCCCCAGACTAATAAACAGTAATTAAGGTGAGAATGCACTAAAGAGTAATACAATTGCAGTTTTAACCAATTTGGAATCAAAGATCTAACTTTGTATAAGATGCCAATGGATCGAGAGATGTTGTTATGAGTCTTATTTATATGGGGTGTCCATGATAAGTTTTCTTCAAAAAGAACACCTAAAAATTTATAAACGGAGACTTGTTCAATTACACTGTTTTGGAACTTTAAGATAATATTACAGTCATCAAGTTTATTTCGTGGCTTGAAAATTACATATTTGGTTTAGCTCACGTTTAACTGTAGCTGATTTGATCCCAGCCAGGAACACACCACATGTGAAACCAAACTCTGCCACTTCTTTGGTATTTCACAATACCCACTCTCGTCAAAAATTATAAAGCTTGTTTATACCTTAGCATGTTCGGGATTAAAAAGCTCTAAATTGGGAACTAAAAAATGAAAGCCGTTTACAACTCCCTGTAACGCCGAATTAGAGCGCAGCTCTTGAAGAGGAGGATGGGAAGGTACGGAGAGGAGGCTATGCCCCTCCTCCTCTCCTGCTCGCCTCCCATTTAGGGGAAAATTTTCCCCGGTAAATTTAGCGGGGAAATTTTTCCGCTAATTTTAGCGGGGAAATTTTCCCGCTAGATTTAGCGGGGAAACTTTTCCGCTAAAGTTAGCGGGGAAAATGTTCCGCTAGATTTAGCGGAGAAAATTTCCCGCTAGATTTATCGGGGAAAATTTCCCGCTAGATTTAGCGGAAAAAATTTCCCACTAGGTTTAGCCGGGAAAATTTCCCACTAGATTTAGCGGGGAACATTTTCCGCTAAATATAGCGGGAAAACTTTTCCGCTAAATATAGCGGAGAAATTTACCCATCATGCGCCGCACGGTTATGCCGACGCCGACGGCGACGCCAACGCCGCTCAAGCCGGAAACGGGCGCCTAAGAGCTGCGCTCTAAAATCGGGTTCATTTACGTTACTCCGTAACGTGTGTCAAAGCTACAGCAGCTCGACGATTACGCAATTCACATAATTGTGGCGCCGTTGTTTCTACTCCGCCTTCTCGGCACGATTGAGAGGATTTCCACGTTCGCTTCCACTCAGAAATTTGCTACCTTGCCTCAAGCGTACCTCGCTCGTTGCCTTTTGCCGTGCTTTGGCAAAACCACCTAGAAGACAAGGCCCGCGCGTGACGTCATGGTTCGTGGATCGCCGACTCGCCTCAAGAGGCAAGCACGTCGAAGCTCGACGAGAGTCGCCGCAAAGCGGGAGACGCGTTCGTCTTGGCGTCGCCACGTGCTAGCGTTGCACTTAATTGTTGTGAGACGCTGCGAGACCCCCATGCAACGATGCTGACGCAATCTAGGTGGTGCTGCGTTTATTCACTAGTTATGACGTTTGGCTTAGAAAAGGCCCAGGCCTTGTCTTCTCGGTGGTATTGGCTCTAGCGTCGCGTGCACGCTTGAGGCGCACGAGACACCTAAGCGTTACCGAAGGTAGAATGAAATGAGATCTATGCGGAGCGCAAGTTTGTCTGCTTCTTGCACATGGGTTGCGATGATGTCAAGGACGCCGAGCTCTAATTGGCTGATTGAAAAAACAAATAGCTTGTAGATCTCAAGGGATCCAGTATTGAGGTCTACCCACTATCCTTTCGATCAGAGCCAACGTTACTAAAACACTCAGTTTGGAAACTCAACCTTGAAACACCGAGACCAAACTAAATAAGATAAAAGCGCCACCCTCCAGCGACTAGTCAAAACATGGAAGTTCATTTATATTGCTACTGCAAAATAGCACTGCGAGATGGCGCCACCAGCCCTTGCGCGTCTCGACCTTAACTGATGAAGTGAGCCTGGTGATGAAAGAAGACTACAACGATCAGAACTGTGGGGGAGAAAAGAAGAAGTAAGATAGAATAAACGGGTCTGATAAGCTTGCCCAGTGTGGCAATAATTTGTAGACCACTACAAATTTGGCGCAGCCGACAGCATCAGCAAAATGTGGGTAACCTTCAACATAGATCCAAGTTCTACTAAAGAAATTGTATTCTTGAGTTACAATGTTCAGGATGATGCCACGACAGATCTTCCTCGACATATCAGTACACCAGAGTTGGTTGAGCTGGTCACACAGAGGGCAAAGAAGTCAACCACGGAACTTCTCAGCTCCAGATCCGTCAAGGTAAACCTGCAACTGTCAGTTTTCGAAGAAATGGTACTACAGCCATGTCGGAGATTATCGGAAGAGACTTCGGTATCTACCTCGAGCACGGCAATGATGCTACAAGCCCTGCAGCTACAGCAACAGAAGATAACCCAGCAAAATGAGCTGATGCAGGCCATCGTATCCTCCATGAAAGGAAAGAAGAAACCTAGATTTGAAACAGTGAAGCCAGACATGTTTGAGGGATATTCATCGAGTCCGGAAGGATGGATTGACTTCTATGAATACGCTTCAGAGAAGAACTTCTTGAACTCAGAGCAGGACCACATAGAGAACATGCGCCTTTTCCTGACGGGCGTCGCAAAGAAGTGATTTGAACTCCGCCTAGTGGACCACCCGGAAGCAAGCTGGAATGATTGGAAGGCAAGTTTTCTCACGAGTTTCAAGAGGAATCCCGTAGATAGATGGGATCAAGCTATCTTCTACAAGTACAAGACAGGTCTGATCCTCGAATATTTTTTTTTTGAGAAGAGAAAGCTCCTTCAACTTGCCGAACCCCACCTGCCAGAGTCGGCAATAATATCATTGATACTTCATGGGCTTCCACGTGAAATCCAAAAACAAGCACAAGCTCGAAATCTCAAATTCGTCGAAGACCTGCTTCAGAGCTTGCAAGACATCAACATCTCCAGTAACCCCATCAACAGAAGTTTTCCACCTCGAGCTGTCGCGCCGATGACACCAAACTCCGGCCATGCCATAGATAGAAATCTTCAACATAACGCTGTAACGCAGCGTACAACACCAAATGGTGTGCGTCAGCAAAGGCGTCCATGGCAACAGTCAAGTTACAACTCTAACCAGAACCAGGCGGTCCGCTTCACGGATGCCAAGGAGCAGTCAGGAGGCTCAGGACAAGAAACGAAAACCGAATAAAGGAGGGTGGTCAGTCTCACCCGAAGATGCCAAATGAGACTGTGTACTTATCTTCGAGCCTCTTACATATCACCGTTGATATTGATGGTCGTAAGACGCGTGCCCTTCTTGATAGCGGCGCCTCAATATCGATCATCAACAAGACAAAAACAGACGTATTAAAGGGATACTGAACCAAAGAATTCAGTGCCCATAATAAGTGGCGCACGTTCTTTCCACGAGCCAGCAGCCGCCGGTGTGCGCGAGCACACGCAACGAAAAGGACGTCAAAGATCTCCATTCGCGCTTAAAGGGCCCATGAAACGTTTTTAACATCAAGAGAACGTGCACCTTATTACCCTTGTATTATTTACTTTAGCACAAGGACCATAAAACACGACCACTTCTCTCGAAATGTCGCGAATGCGCTGCGTAACCACAAAAACAAAAAGGAACTATTTCTTGACTTGACTCCACGTACGGCGGCCATAGGAACTAACTTTGTGACGTCACGGCGGGTGCGGTTATTGAGATCGCTTTTGAACAAGTATATTCTCAGTTTAATGGTAACATTTAGAATTGATTTCATTCCAACATAAACAAACGAATCGAAAGTTTTATATTCTTGTTCAGTACACGCCGTTTTCGCAGCGCCATCTATCCGGAGTAAGTCAAAGCATCCCCTCCCCGCTGCTCCCCCTTATCTGCGAGCGAAGCCAAAGCTAGAAGAGCGAGACCAGCGCTTTTTGCGTTTCTCCCCAGCTCGCGCGCTCGAGCAAAGCCTGAACGTACGGAGCTTTCGTGCTCGTGCTTCCAGCTTTGCCTTCGCTCGCACATAAGGTGAAACGAAGTATCGCAACGTTGGCTGGCTGCACCGGACGAGCGGTGTGATCAACGCGATATAAAAACCACATTTCGGCAGCTGCGTGGTTCGATTTCTTTCTCGTGCGCCTGGTTCGCCTGCCTGCAACTATTCGCGACTCCAACGAACTATAGGGGGCGCGCTGGTCAGGCAAAATGGCGGACGAAAGGAGGTCGTTTTCGTCGTTCAGCACGCGGTCCACTATAAATCTTTTGCACTGCAGCGTAAAATCGGTGTTACATATTAAAGCAAAACGATTTTTCGACGGTAGAAACCTTCTTCTAGTCAGTCCGTAGGAACGACACGGCGGAAGCATAAAAATATTAACTTGAAACGATGTTTGTTTCTATGCTGCCTACGAGAACCAAGCAGCGATAGCAGACGACAGAATCGAAACGACCTCCTGTCTTGAGCTTCTCGGAGTTGCCGCTACGCGGTGGCGATTTCGCTGGTGTCGCCAATACTCCGTTTCACCTTATGTTGTACCACAGCGAAGGCTAGAAGCGCGAGCTCATAGCGTTGGCAGCTGCCCTTGGTGCACGAGAGCTTGTGCCGCCGAGGTGTGCCATAGAGCAAGGAGCTCGCGCTTGTAGCCTTTCCTGCGGTACAACAGAAGGTGAAACAGAGTATAGGAAATATTCACTGGCGGCCATAGCTGTGTGCGCGACTGCTGAGCGCGTGCTGATGGCTAGCGTCCAGGGTTCTTTTGCAACGTGCATTCCACACCGTCAAAATGGCCGGTCTTAGCAGCCTATTAATAGGGAAAGAGGGGAGAGTCTGCTCTCGCTGTAGCAACGTCCACAGTGCTAAGGAGAGGACAAGACCGGAAGCCGCGTACCCCGCGGCGCGTCATGCGCACGTGACCCGGGAAACATTGTATGACTTGAGGGGCATCCCCAAACGCCATTTTATTTGGCCGGAAGTCCGAAAATTGTTTCATGGGTCCTTTAAGGCTGAACTCCATGGGACGAATAGACCCTTTCACAAATTCAGTGCCATCTAGTGTCTGAAATAGCAGTTAAAATTGCTGTATGCTAATGGCGGATAACATCTGGTGCCTTTTCATCAACGGTAGGCGTACGAAAGTTAGGGTGTTTTCCGTTGAACGGTTATTTGTCTATCTGCTTCAGTTTCGATGGTGTCAAGAAACTACCGCTCTGCACAAGGCGCTTATAGTTCAGTAAGCCTCTCACTAAAACTAACATTTCATTGTCATGAGCTGTCATGGGGCGTGCTGAAGCCGAGCATTCCAAGGACTTGCATGACAGCCTCAAATGCGTAATGCATATAAGCTTATAAGTCTAGATGCTCAGGCTCCGCATCGGTTTCTGTCTTCAAATTCTTCCTTCACCAGCCATAGAAAGGCCGCCATTCGCATGTACAGATGATACACACTTAGGTGATGATAGCTATCGAGGTGGCCAGGCTGAATTTCTGGAAGGGTCTATTATGTGACGAATAACTGGCGAACGCCGCCCGACGGCACGCTCGCTTTGCGCGCGACGTAGCAGCCACTGTGTTGATTCCACGCGCAGAGCAAAAGCCGCCGGCCAAAATTCGTCGGTTATTCGCAGCATATTCGTCCCATGGAGTTCAGCCTTTAAGAGGACAGTGAAATGCATGGGCTTCGGGCCAAAGGAGAATAAATACAGGCTTTTCATCTCTACAAGTGAAAGCTACGTGCTTGTTAGACCAATTAATCGCATACATTTTACACCAGACACCACTGTGTAGATGAAAAACTTGTCTTTATTCTCCTTTGGCCCGAAGCCCATACATTTCACTGTCATCTTAACCGCGAATGGGGGTCTTTGACGTCATTTGTGTTGCGTGTGCTCGCGCACACCGGCGGCTGCTGGCTCGTGGAAAGAACGTGCGCCACTTATTATGAACACTAAATTCCTTGGTTCAGTATCCCTTTAAAGACCTACTTAGGAAAAACAATTCAAGTTCAAAGTTATGATGGCAGAAAGAACCTTTATGAGGAATGGACAACTCTCACCGTTAACTTTGAGGGTCAAAGTATTGAAGTTGTTGCTCTGGTGATTGGTGGAGTGGATTATGACTTCCTACTTTCACGGCCAGACATGAAACGGCTAAAAATGAACATCTACTGGGATGATAAAGTCACAGTCGAAAAGACGGCTGACCGCAGATGTTTCGCCTGCAGCCCTCTAGGTACTCCGCCGCCAAAGCTTATTACTGCAGCTGAAGACATTCCTAAGTTATACCCTGAATTGTTCAGCATTGGCAGCTACCCTCCAGCTACCCCCGAATTCACGGTGCCCTTCAACATCAGTGACAAGACAGTGGTGCGTAAAAAGCCCAATAACATGAGCAGAGAGAGGAAGATGTGGCTCAAGCAGGAGCTGCAAAACATGCTAGATGCAGACATCATCAGGCCTTCGGTGTCTCCGTTTGCGTCACCTATCACTATCGCACCCAAAGAGGACGGGACCTTCAGGCTCTGCACGGACTACCGTGCTTTGAACAAGCAGACTGATCTAATCATTTTCCCAATGCCACGAATTGAAGCCATCATAGATGAAACAGGGGGTTGCCGATGCTTTTCGCGGATTGACCTGTGCAAAGGATTTTGGCAGGTGCCCTTACAAGAAGAAACCAAGATGTACACAGCGTTCACAACACCCTTTGACCTGTACGAGTATAACCGCCTCCCATTTGGCTGGAAGAATTCCCCTGCGTGGTTTCAGAAGATGATGAACCAGGTCCTGAATTCGTACCTGGGGAATTTGTGCAACGTGTGCATCGACGACATTATTGTCTACTCCAAAACAGAGAAGGAACACCGGCACCATTTATCACAAGTGTTGTCAGCACTTAGCTCCGCAAAACTGAAGGTTAATTTCAAGAAGAGCGAGTTCTTCCAGACCCAGGTAGTTTTCCTCGGCAGAGTGTTTAACGTTCTTACTGATGGGTGCCCATGCAACCAGGTTGCATGGGCACCCATCGCAGTGCACTGCCAGATTGCCCAACAGGAACTGTTTTATTGACTATGCATTGTCTTTTGCCTTCCCGCTTGTGCATCCTTCCATTTGCCCCATTCTTATACGAAGATGATCGAATGAGGGCACCAAATCCTCTCATACTTCATGTAGCACCATCTGTTGGCAGCACTTTCAAGTTGGGAAACACGGTTATGGTACTGTCTGCAAGTGCCACCAGAGACTGCCCAAAATAGGTTTCTTTCTTCTTTTCTTGTTTTAACAAGATAAGTTTGTTTGTTGATATTTCCACTCTAAGCTTCTATCACCTAGCTGCACCTCTGTAATAAAACTTTAGTAGATCATTCCGATACCTCCGATAAAGATATGATGCAAGTGCAAAGGCAGCGGCCGAGTCATCGGGCCGAGTCATCAGGCAAAGTCATCGGAACGATCTACTAAAACTCTCAAGTAAATTGCAGCGTGATATGTTGAGTGACTAATTCTTACGGACTGTCTTAAGTGGGTTCGAAGGGTTGGTGTACATGCTCTAGATCTATTTTCTCTGTTGGGTTCAATTCCCACCTCCTGCCTGTTTCTATCTGAATGAGCATACATATCGGCGTGCAGTCTTGAAACAGTTGTACTGCCCTGGCTAAATTTCTCATCTACAGTGTAAACCAGTGTCGCCACACTTCAAAGGAGAACCAACCTTACTCTGTCTAATGAATGTCACATTTTTTTCTCTGCAACTTTATGACAATAAGGCATGAAGGTGAGAGCAAGTTCTAACTGTTTAATGAGTCATGAAAAGTTGTTCTTTTGTAATTTATGGCAGCAGGTAACATATGAAGCCCTGATTTTAAATTCTTTTCGAAATGCATACGCCGTAAACTGCCATGGTTCGATGAGATACAGTTAGCACAGCTGCCGGTTGTGTCTATTTTCTCCACTGTTGTGGAATGTGTCCATGTGGGGAATCACTCTAGGGGTCAAAACTTTGTATCCATAAGTAAAATGCAACAATTAAGTGTCAATGTTCTGTTATCCCTACTGAAAAAAACCATTTGGTGCCTGTATGAAAGTAAACGGGTTCATACCGTTTACAGTTTAGCCATACCAACCACCAGTTTGTCAAAGGGGTCGCCTAAAACAATGTATACCTACTTATAGTTCGTCTCGTTTTTTTAATGGAATGAATGCGCTTCCGTAATACAAAACCTGGCGCTCCATGGTGTGTCACCACTGGCACTGCGAAGTTCTAAAATGTTCGTCTGCTAAAGGAGCAGACGAGCTTTCCGACAACAATGGCGCTCGATCTTTTTGACGACGACTTGGAGTTGGCTCTATTCGGCGAAAACAATTTACAAAACGTTATTTTGTACGACTGTCTGCGTACTAAGAGGAGGCACTTGTTGGCGGCAAGGCATGGGACGTTCAACGTACTTGGCGTCGATGGATGAGGAGGACGTCGTACGGCAGTTCAGGTTCACAAAGGAGGATCTGCCCCATCTCCAATCGGCGCTGAGAATCCCGGAGACGTTGACAGCCAACGGCTGAATCTGGGTGTCGGGGGCTCGTTTGCCACCGTTTTTCTTTTTTTTCAGTTTACTCGATCAGGGATTCGCAGCCCTGATTCCGCCGTGTACACATCCCTCCTGTATTCTTGCAGTCGCTGCCACCTGGAAAGGCGATTCTCATCCTGCAAGCCCAGCACGCGCCAACTACCCTCTGACGTCATCACTGCTGCATCAGCAGCACGCCGAGGAAGCAATCACCAAGACCATCGACACGTCACCACCGCCAGAGGAAGCACGTGACCAACAAGACAAAAGCCGTCAACGCAAGCACCACAGCGGGATTCGCAGCCCTGATTCCGCCGTGTACACATCCCTCCTGTATTCTTGCAGTCGCTGCCACCTGGAAAGGCGATTCTCATCCTGCAAGCCCAGCACGCGCCAACTACCCTCTGACGTCATCACTGCTGCATCAGCAGCACGCCGAGGAAGCAATCACCAAGACCATCGACACGTCACCACCGCCAGAGGAAGCACGTGACCAACAAGACAAAAGCCGTCAACGCAAGCACCACAGCGGGATTCGCAGCCCTGATTCCGCCGTGTACACATCCCTCCTGTATTCTTGCAGGTAGGCCCAAAAGCCACTAGGGTACTCCGTTTCTATCTTTGCTGGCTGCGAATCCCACCTTTGCCTTGTGTTTTTGTTGGTCGTCAGTCGGGGTGTTTTGGAATGGGTACCGACATTGTGATTTACCGGGCGCGGATCGGTTCGTTCCTCCCTAACAAAAAAAAGCGAACCTTATCTTCCGCAAAAATACGCTTTCTGAACATGTCTGCCATATGGCTGCCTGGATCTCTGAAGCTGTTCACGATAGCAACCGTCATGTTTCTTTTGCTGGCAACCGCAGGAGACGTTGAAATGAACCCAGGCCCCGTTACGAATGCTGAAAAAATAGACAGACTTCAAAACGCGATAGACAGTCTGATCGCGAACTCAAACCAAAATCAAGAAACGAATGCTATGAAACTTGACCAGATAAACAACGGCATCGCTGCCCTGGGTGCACGCGTCACGAACCTTGAAAAACAAGTGCAAGAAGTCGCGAGTATGAAGGAAAACCTAAACACTGTTAAAGAAACCGTGGCCTCAGTTCAACATGAAACTTTAGCCTTACGTGAACAAGTCGAGGCACTTGGTGACACGATAGATGACTTTGAAAATCGAATGAGAAGAAATAACTTAATCTTCAAAGGTCTTCCGGAAACAGAAAATGAAACTTGGGACGTCACAGAAAGGATTGTAACTCACTTCGTGAAGGATCACCTCGCAATCGACTTGGGCAGCGTAGAAAGAGCGCATCGTCTGGGCCGAAAACGAACTGGAATAAATCGCCCAATCATTGTCAAGTTCCTTAGTTTTAAAAGCAAGGACGAAGTTCTTCACAACGCCTTCAAACTGAAAAATGTGGTAGCGCCCAAGGTTCAAATATCCGAAGACTTTTCACGAAAGGTTCAATTCGCAAGGAAAAAGCTGTGGGATTTTGCCTCACAATTCAGAGAATGCAACACCCGCTATAAGATCCGTTTTGATAAATTGTACGTTAACGACTCGACCTATGTTTATGACCACGCAAGTGGATCGGTGGTTTCTGTTCGTGGCCCCCATGAAAATACGATGCCACAAGTATGACATAATAAAAGAAAGCTTTTCTATCGCCCAGCCACTGTCGCCAACTTT
The DNA here is from genome assembly GCA_013358835.2 of Ixodes persulcatus. Lineage (NCBI taxonomy): Eukaryota > Metazoa > Arthropoda > Arachnida > Ixodida > Ixodidae > Ixodes > Ixodes persulcatus. Next base: position 1,577,307 of record JABSTQ010010261.1, read on the forward strand.
TCGTTTCTTATCGCAAATTTTCGCAGCATCTTATCAAAGCAGGATGAATTTGAGAGTATTACGTCTTCCAGCGAACCTGATATAATTCTTGGCACCGAAACTTGGCTAACGTCTGATATAAGCAACTCAGAACTTTTACTGAGCAAACGGTATGTTATTTATCGCAACGACCGTAAAACCGCAAGAGGTGGCGGTGTTCTCATTGCCGCAAAAAAAGACATCTCTTCCTCAGAAATACAAATAATTTCTAACCTTGAACTTTTATGGATTCGGGTGCAGTTGGACTTTTGTTCAGTGATCATAGGTGTTTGTTATCGTCCTCCCCATACTGACCAAACCGATTTCAATGACACGCTGCATAATTGCCTTGGTGATTTAATGGTAAATTTTCCTAATCACTACATGGTTCTCGGTGGTGATTTCAATTACCCTGGTATAGATTGGGCAACATTAAAACCTATTTCGAACTGTAATAATCCTAGCCAATGCCGCGATTTTTTATCTCTCTTGGAAACTTACGCGCTCCACCAGATAATAACGTCGGCTACTCGTGACCGAGCAATCTTAGATCTGTTCATTATCTCGAGCCCAGAGTGTGTAACATCATTCGCCATTATGGAAAGCATTAGCGATCATTCTATTATACATGTCGAAACGTCATTTTGCTCACGACGCTCTAAAAAGATAAAGAAACCGATATTCGCCTACTCACGCACGGATATCGTAAGTTTATTGTCAGCCATGGACGAATTTGAGCGTGAATTTGCTGCCTCCTACACGGAGCGTTCTACCAGTGAAAACTGGCTTATCATTAAAAAAACACTCGGTGAAATGCTTTCAACTTTCGTCCCTCGATTCACGGTGGCAACCGAGGATTTGTCACCGTGGTTTACAAATAACTTAAGGCGCGAACTAAACAAGAAAAAAAGACTATTCTCCAAGGCTAAACGAACGGATAATTCTGTTGACTGGACATCTTACAAAACCTTCTCAAAACAATGTAAAATAAATGTAAAAATGCTAAGAAACACTTTTTTTCTGTGACCCTTCCCGGCATGCTTTCATCTGATCCCCAGAAATTTTGGAAAATTCTTAACCCGAAATCGAACAGAAATCACCCCACATTTACAAATCAACAGAACGAAAAGATAAGTGATGTTGATGCTGCTAACTTGCTAAACACATTTTTCTCTAGCGTGTTTACCCAGGAAACACACCCATTACCTCAATACGCTATTACAAATAGTTATCCACCTATGCTGCCCATCTTGTTTAATCAGAACGGCATTCTCAAGGTAATAGAAAACCTGGCCCCGAGCAGTGCACCCGGTGATGATGGAATTCCTGCTAAATTTCTAAAAATAATCAAGCATGCAGCTTCAAATATCTTTTCCAAACTATTCCAACAATCTCTTAACTCCGGCTCAGTCCCACTTGACTGGCGCTACGCCAAAGTCATGCCGATCTTTAAATCAGGAGACCATTCTGATCCTACGAACTATCGCCCCATTTCCCTTACCAGCGTGCCATGCAAAATCATGGAACATGTTTTGTATACCCATATCATATCTCACCTAGACAAGTGTAACTTCTTTTTTTCTAATCAACATGGTTTCCGAAAAGGTCACTCGTGCACTAGTCAACTTTTCGAATTTGTTACGGATCTTCACTTCAATACTCATCTTACTGCTCAGACCGATATCATCTTTATTGACTTCGCTAAAGCATTCGATACTGTTCCTCATCATCGCCTTCTTCTTAAACTCTCACGTCTACAAATCGATCCTTCCGTCATTACCTGGATTTCTTTCTTTCTTGAAAACAGAAAACAAGTAGTCAAAATTAACCAATCATCATCGCGTCCGTCCACTGTTGCATCCGGGGTCCCTCAAGGTAGTGTTCTCGGTCCTCTGTTGTTTTTAATATACATAAATGACCTTCCTTCTTCCATAAACTCCACAATTAGGCTCTTCGCCGACGACTGCGTTATTTACCGAAAAATCATTGCAAATAACGATTCAATTCTACTTCAAGACGATTTAAATACTATATCTTCGTGGTAGCTCTATGTGGCAGATGAACATAAACGCTCGCAAATGTAAACAAATGTCCATCACTAAGTCTTCTACAGTAACACAATCCCAATATTCATTGTTATCACAACACCTGGAACATGTAACATCATATAAGTACTTGGGAATACATCTTACAGACACTCTATCATGGAACGACCACATTGAATACATTACAAGCAGTGCCTTGAAAACGCTTGGTTTCTTGCGACGAACATTATATCTTGCCCCACCTAAAACAAAACTACTCGCATACAAGACAATAGTCCTTCCCAAATTAGAGTATGCATGCACCATCTGGAACCCCCACCAAACTTACCTTCTTCAAAGACTGGAATCTGTTCAAAACAAAGCTGTAAGATTTATATGCAACAACTACTCACCGGAAACTAGTGTTTCGGCCTTAAAAACTAGCAATAATCTCTCTCCTCTTGAACTAAGACGTAAAATAACTCGGCTTTGTTTTTTTCATAGCATCTATTACAGCGATTCACCTTTTAAATCAGTTTATTGCCGCCCTGCCAGTTTTACATCGCCAAGGCTAGATCATTGCCGGAAAGTAGAACCATTCTTGAGTCGCACTAACACTTTCCTTTTCTCCCCCTTATTACTTTGTATCAGAGACTGGAATGCATTGCCTGATCATATTGTTACTGACAGCAATCCCATTTCATTTAGAGATCAGTGTTCACTATTGTATAATTACTCACCTTGATTATGTTTTTGTTTAATAGCTTTCGTGCTTTGTTTGTGCGTTATTCTTTCTTTATTTCGCTTTGTTCGACGACATTGAGTGCATCCGTGATCACATTTCAATTTTCCGTGTTTTGCTATTCTGTTTTTTGTTTGATTACTTTTTTAACCTTTGTCACTTGTTTTGAATCTCCCCTCATGTAATGCGTCCATCGGACGCCTTTGAGGTAAATAAAATGAAATGAAATGAAATGAAATATCCTCGGGGAATAAAATAGTTCCTCGGTCGTACATGGTAACTTGGTTTGTAAGCCATACGTTCTCAGTGGGCAAGCTTTGGTGTTTTACATCAACCAAATATGATGTTTACTCCAACCACGTCCTGATATGCTGAAAAGTCGCCGACAGCAAACTCGATTTGACACACAAATAAGAACACGCTCGCGCGCGCTTATCATCAACATTCGAAGTCGTCTGCCAGCGATCCTGCGTCTTTCCCTCGAGGCCCACTGCAGGGTCGAGTATTAAGAAAGTTATGGACAAATAAAACTAGAAATAGTAAATCGCGAAGAAAATACAAAAATAACAGAAATATAATCACTTTCTCAGGTTGAGGCGGTCATTTTTCTTGTACAAAGTTACGAGCAGGTCAATCCGTTCGCTCCTCGCAACGAGAAGTTTTTTTTCGACGCCGCGTTTAAGCCTTTAAGGACGTCATCCCAAAGGGCTGGGGTAAAAAAAGGATTAGCGCCTAGCACCTCCCGAAGTAGGAAGGTATCATCTTCCGCTGAAAACCGCTTGCGAGGAGGAGGCGGAGGGACGGAGGTAGATACGGCGCCCATGTTGCTCTCTTACGGTAAAGATAGCAGACGATCACGGTCGCACGCCCGCGAACCGATCGTTGAGCCGTGTACGGTACGACCACGAAAAAAAAAAAATAAAGGAAAACCTGTAACTTTTGCTGCTGTGCACTTATTAAAACTATCACCCAATATTTAAAGGGCTCGTTTTATAGGATATATGTGATTAGCATTAGAACACAAATTTTTAATTCATGCAACATTTTTAAACTAAAAAGTATCCAGATCCTTGATCCAGAAGGCTGTTGCTCACTTTGTTGACACTAAAGATGACCCTCAGTCATAAAGCAGCTGTAAAAACGGGTGATAAGAGCTCGAAATGCACATCCCAACGTTTGTGTGGAAACAAAAACTTAAAATATGAAAAAAAACTTAAAATATCAAAAAAACATAAAAAAATCTTAAAATATAAAAAACGTAAAACATAAAAAACTTAAAACATAAAAAACTTAAAATAAAAACAAATTAAAATATGAAAAAAAAAAGTGGACGGGCCAGCCGGAAGGCCGGACGGAATCGAACTCTCCACTACCGCTCCCCTGCGAGCTCATAAAACGGACGCTCCAATCCACTCCGACACTGAGAAGACGATTACCGCTGTTGCTAAACATTAATTTACTTCTATCGAGGATGTCTTATTGCGTTTCGATCTGTGTTCTCTTTGTTATTTGCTGATTCCAACTTTATGCACTTGCTGTCACATATGGCCCTCCTGCCAGGCACTACCACGAGTTATTTTATTCATGTTTGAAGCCACGGCCCGCTCTCTCCGCCAGCGAAATAGCCGTTTTGCTAACCAAGCGAGACCGTCCATGTCGGCCATTGGTCGTGCCTGTCGCGCCTTACGGTTCGAGCAGCGCATTACGGTAAGATCGCGGAACACAAGCGCATGCGCAGTTCGTACCGGAGGGCCCATCGTACCGTATCGGATGTGCAAAAACGGTTCCCTAAAACTCTCTATTTATATTAATATATCCTCGCACTATCCCGAATTAACCGGCACATCACATAACCAAGAAGCTCCCAGCCTTAAACACACAAGAAGGAGGAGGATGAATATACTTTATAATGGCGAACCTTAGCTGCGAAAGAAAACAACGAAGCTATAGCCAAAAACGAACTCTATCGCGCGGCATCAAATAGAAAGTCAAAGTAAACATGCGCCGCTCTACACTTCACGTGTTCACGCTGGCGTGTCTTGGTCGGACTGCGCACGCACGCACTCATTTCATACCTTGTGACTTCAAAACCAATAAAGTATGAACCATTCTCTTTCTCTCTCTCTCTGTTTCGACGTCGGGCACAAGGGAGCGAGTCCAGTATCTGCGTGGCATATGCTTTGTTAATACGTGTCGTGTCAGAACGGAGTCTTCAGCTCTGGCAAGGACTTACAGCGCCAGCGGTGTTTTTTGTGCTGACTACCTTAGCAAACACAAAAAGAAAGTCACAATGCAGAGAAATTTCCGCAGCGTGCGAGATATTGGTGTCAACTTCCTGAAGAAGATTTTGCCCCAGGAGACATCCGGTTAAGTGAAAGAAACAGATTACCTGTGCCAGCATTGTTTCCTGTATTTCAAAGCTGAAATAAAAAGTGCACCAGAGAGTTCCAACAGTGGTGGGGACGCATTTATCCCAGAAAGTGAGGCCGTTGATAAACTGAATCGCTACGTACTGCCCACAAAGGTTTCACCACTCAAGCCACCAAGTCAAGTAGCAAACCGCTGGAGAGAGTCCTATGCGAAGAGGAAACAAGCAGAAATAGAAGAGGCCGTGGTTTCCGATGTTCGTACAGGGATTCAAACAGTCTACGGGACATCAGACGTTTCAGGACCATCCCAAGATAAGCGCAACACGTGCAGCGAGTGGATGACGAACTTTCGCCTGGCATACGCTCCATGTGCTTCCCACCAGGAACGCTGCCGTCTACTGACGCTTCTTCCCCCATCCCTGACGAGGAAAGAGATCGAAAGTGCCGTGCCGGAGGCAACGAGGTACCTCATCAACAAATCTCGCAAACTGAGAGATGACCACGGTGTGTGGTCGATACCGGATCCCTACTCGAGATGCAAGGTGAGCGAAGAGGAATTTTCAGTGGAGCTTGAGTACTTTACTAAGGACGAACTGGGCTGCTCAAGACAAAGCCCAAACCAGAGAGACGTCATTTGTGTCTTACTAAATGACAAAAAACAGTACATGTCCAAGCGCTTTATGACGAGGTCAATCCGCGAGTCATTTCGTGTGTTTAAAAATGCACACCCCGAAACCAAGATAGGCCTAACAAAGTTTCATTCCTTGCGACCCCGGTGGGTCAAGTGTGGCCTCCAGAGAGAAGTTTGTGTATGTATATATTGCGCAAATTTTAAGCTTTGCGTTGCGGCTCTTGAAAGCGTGAGCGGTATGGACGTCAACGTCTCGGACTTGGAATTATTGTACATTTGCTCCCCGCCGACCAATGAATGCCGGCTTGGCGATTGTGCACGATGCCTCAAGGAGCGCCATTTTACGCTCGAGCGGCTTGGAATCCCAGAAGAAGCAGAGATTTTGGTAGCAGCCTGGGAGTCCGGCAATCTGATAAAAAAATCTTTGGATTCAATGGCATTCATGAGCGAACTTCAGACACTGGTAGGAAGGTGGATTCCTCATAATCAGATCAGGTCAATTCAAGGAAAGGCCATATACACTGAAAAGCGGTGCGAAGAAAAGGGAAGCCTCGTGCTGCATTTTGATTTTGAGGAGAATTGGACCGTTGTTCTTCCCGATGAGGTCCAAGCCTACCACTGGCATAAGAAGCGAGTTTCGGTTTTTACATGCGTTACTACACAAGAAAATCTACGCGTAGCTTCGCTGTCATCATCGACGATGTGTGCCACGACTCTGCCCACGCCTGCTGCGCAATCGGAAAAATAACAGACTGGCTTGATGACAACGTTCCTGTGCACTCCCAAGTGACTTTTGTAAGCGATGGAGCAGCGAGACACTTCAAGAACAAGTATCAACTACACGAGTTCAGAAAATTAGAGTACCCTGCAGCCAAATGGTAATTTTCCGCCATTGGGCACGGCACAAATGCATGCGATGGCGTTGGAGGGCATGTGAAGCATCAGGCTACTCTACACAACCTGCGACAGCCGGCAAGCATGGCAATCCAAAATGGACAAGACATGTCAAGAATACTGTCTCAACATCTCAAAGGGGTCAAGCTGCTCTACTTGTCTGAAACTGAACTTGTAGAGTTCCGGAACCGGAAGAAGGAAGAGTGGAGCAACGTGCGAGCCGTCCGTGGAATTCAGAAGTGGCATGTATGGCGAAGTCGCAGAACGGGGCAGAGCTGGCAACTTACTGTTTTTCGGACCGCGGAAAGCGCAACGGCGACCATTATTCCATAACCGCTGCTTGAACATGTTGAGTGCCAATGTATTTTTATTTATTTTACAACAATGAAGACGACGCACCAAGAGACAGCCGGAACGAGTGGACAAGCCAAGGTGTCAGCGATTTATTAAAACATTTACCTAAAGATGTTGTAAAAGTACTGATCCTCAATCCCACCGAGGTGTTATGTTCAGTTCTTACGTTTACTTCGCGAACCCAGGTGTTTTATATCGTTTCGTTCGAGGTTTTTATGTTTAAGTTTGCGCGACCGTGCGGTCGCGCGACCCGGCGTCTCCGGTTGCATCCGTCGTTGTTTGGGCTCAATAGGTCGTGTGCGCTATACACGGCGAACACGCATGTAATACGCGGCAGGTTATATATGTTCTTTCTTTCTATCGACCCTAGAGTCTCGAGCGGGTGGTTGTGTTTCAGTTCGCACGACCGTGCAGTGGCATATGCAAGAATTAAAGGGACCATGAAGGCAATTTAATTTTTTTTTAAAAAGAAGGTGTTTTCGGAAGCATTGGGGTCCTGGCATGCCACACAATTTTTTCTAGAACTTTGTGACTCTTATTTCTGTACCTGCAAATAAATCTGTGAAACCGAAACAAAAATTCAAATTTCTTCCCTTTTTCGCCTCTGGAAAGAGAAGTGATGTCAGGGAGCACTGTCGGCATCGGTAGGATTTAGTGCACACTCAGTGTGGTTCCCGTGGTTCGCTATAGTGCACGGCGGTCTGTGAAGAAAACCTGGAAGAAATGGGCGACAACGCCGCGCTCGCAAACGAGTTTGAGCTCCCGTTCAGCGACCTCACGCCGACTGAACGGGAGATGCTTGTAAGGACGCAGAACTCTGGATTGGCGCTTTACGAAGGCGCCCCAGACCTACCACCAGCTCCTCGGTCGCCGCCTCAGAGCGACTCCGGCTGACGTGAAGGTGCTGCTCAAAGTCTTCTGGTCGGAAGTGCAACGAACAAATCCTGACACTGCTGTCCACAGCTCTACGCAAGACGACGGCGCGCAACCAAATGCTGCGCATTGCTGCATCGGTCGGCAGTTTATGCAAACTAACTTCGCCCGATCGACCACACGTCTTTAGCCGACCTTTCGGCGCAACCTACCACTGCACATAAACGCGGCATGATTGGTGAGACACCAGTTCGCAAAGCGAACACAAGACGACGCACGAAACCAGAACCAAAAGTCCGCCGCACCCGGCGCTCGTACCTTTTTCTTTTTTTTCCATGGTTGCTCGATGCTTGTTACGCGCCCGAGGTAGCAGTGCGGGATGCGTTCAACCAGTGACAAACGGAGGGATCGCTTCAGATTATGCTTTTATACACGATATGAAACCTATTAACTCCCAACTACAACTTTAAAAGATTATCCAACGTTCAAATGAACTTTTTCATCACATCTCACCACCGAAATCGAAACCAAGAGCGCGTCTATCGTTTGAACCAATCGCCAGACGAGGAGCCCGTTGTCGTCACGCTTCAACGGCGCACTTTAGTTCACCTTTCTGCCGCCGCCTCGGTGGGGTCTCAGGCATCGTTCCCGGCGCTATTATTACCGCGCCTGTTTGCTCGATTGGTGCGGCACCCAAACTTCTGTTCGGGCTAGAACTTGGTCAACAGTATCTGAGACGTGCCTGACATCCATTTCAATCGTCGAATAAAACTTCGAAACTGCCTTCATGGTCCCTTTAAGCACGAAGGGCGGGCTCGTCTTAGTTCGCATCTTTGATGCATCGAACTGCTGTCCTGAGCTACGTGCACTTCATACATGCATTTAGAGCGGTCCAGACGTATAATTAGAACTTGTGCACAAGTAAAAAACAGAACATTATAAGAATTTCTAAACAAAAAGAAAATGAAAGGCGGCTACACTGCGGCCGTGACCTTGGACGAACATGTCCACGTGGGGAGGTAGATTTCAAAGCGCTGTATTTTTGACGGAGACAAAATGATGCAAAATGTTTTAACGGAATTTCACGAGGGTGTAGAGGAGAGTGATTCCTCCAAATTTTAAAAAATCGAAGATGGATTTTTTTTTTTTAATTGTACGTTGAATTTGCGTAACTTTTCAATTTCGGGTATGTTTGAAGCGCTGTGTTTGTATATTAAATTATACACTAGAGCAGCAATTTATTTTTCGATAAGAGACACGTTTAGGGAGCACATATGAAAAAAGTTTCAGTTTAATATCCTTATCACATAACGATATAACGAGTCACAAAAATGGGGTCAAAACGTTAAAGCAGCCACATTTGTGAATTCGGCGTGCGCGATATATAATTTTTAGAATACTGTAATCATTCAAGAATGTAGTAACTATAATCCACTGCGTCCTGAAAAATATTCAGGTTTTTGGTATTTTTACTTTGCCTATTACATGCAGTCAAACTTGAAAGAGCAGACAAAGCCCGAAAACGGCGTTGCCGTCTTGGGGCTGTCATGTTTTTTTTTTTTTCTTTAGAGATATTTTTTTTTAGAAAACATTTGTGATTTCGTTCCCTCCACAAATTGGGGAGTAACATATAAAAATATGAAGAAAAACAAAAATGCGAACCGGACTCGCGTGTTCGATCTTATCTGAACAAACCCTAATAAAGATTTACATGGCAGATATCCCCCATATATGGCCATATAAGGTTATATGTGGTCATATTGTTTTATATATAGAATGTCCCAAGTCACCAGGCTCGATCTAAAATGGACCGTAAAAATCGACACCTGCAAGTAACAATCTAAAAACTTTTCTTCAAAAGTGTAATTCACAGGTCGTTTTTTGTTGTAAAATTAGGGAGCGTAGCTTCTTTTCTGTACAAATAGGACAAGAAGCTTGCCAGGGACAACGGCAGGTTGCGACGCAGACGACAAAGTTGACTGGCGGGGCGCGTTTGGCGCTCGTATTGTTAGATAGCGCTATATACCTCCTTATCGAGACTGCTCACAACCACCGTGGTTTATTAAACGGAGATAATATTTTTGTAAATTACCTTTGCTTTCAAAATATTAAGGACAATAAAAGCAAAACTTGAAGTAAAAAAACACATTTGCATAACGACGGTCCTTTTGCTGCCAACGGATTTCGTATGCGTGTCGTCTGCTTTCTTTCGCTGGTCGGCTGCACTTTCGGACGCTACTCTCGACGCCATCCATCAATACGTTTGCCAAACACGCCCCGCAACTCGACTCGGTCGTCTGCGTCGCCGTTCGCCGTAGGCCCTGGCAAGTTTCTTGGAACTATTTTTTACAGAAAGAAAGCTACACTTCGTAATTTTACAAGAAAAAACGACCTGTGAAATTCATCTTTGGCGAGAAGTTTAGATTGCTTCGTGCAGACACGGATTTTTACGGTCGATTTTAGGTCGAGCCCGGTTAATTGGGACACCCTATATAAGGCTTTATCTGGCAGGTATATGCTAGCTATTATCATACAAGGTTATTTTTGTCAGATATAACCATATAAGGTTATATGTGTCGAATCTGTTATATGACAACATTTGAAATTTCCAGGATATGGCCAGATATAAAATGTTTACACAAGAATATCCTGGTCCTGCGAACAAAGGACACCAGGTCCCGAAAGCTCTCTGCAAGAGCGGCTATAAGGAATATTGAGTTACGGATAAAATCCAGACGCAGCCGACGCTATAGGAGCTAATGGGAGTAATCAAGCAGCATAAGAAGCGCAAGTCACTCTGCCTTCTTTGTTTAGATTGGTTCAGCGATGGCAGAACATGTACAGAAACATGACGAACATCATGATGGCACGATACGCTCTCGGAGCTGTCTGATAGGTCCCGTCAGTTCGTAGCCTCGGCTACGTCTGGACTTATGGTGAAACGAAGTATAGCGTACAACGCTCCGCTCGTGCCGAAATACAGCGGCCGCCCGGGTGTCACAGCCTAGAAATGCCAGGGCGCAACAATAGACGGCAGGCAGCGCGAGAGGTGTTCCGACCTTCTCTCTCTCTCTTCCTAATGCAGTGCTTCCCAAAAGTTTCTACACTGCTAGCCACAAAAAAGATACAATATCGCGACCCCCCCCCCCCCCCCCCCGCTTTTTGCTTTGGCCCAAGTTTTTGTTTTTCAGTGCATGAGCGGTATTACACAAAAATTGACGTTCAAACGTCATTTGTCAGTTGATATATAGTCAGAGAGAACCAGCTGGGCAAGAAATCATCGCAAAATAAAAGAACGCATGCCAACAAGACTGTTCTTAATGTGTAAAGTCAGCCTGTTTATTAGGGAACCGGTTCCCAAAACGAGGTAATTAATTTAGACAAAGCAAATATCAGTTCTAGCTCGATGTTGACCTGCGACATATACTTTGTTTTGATCGACATCGCGGCAGAGAGAATATGTTTGTATTTTCTAAACTTCCTTAACCCCTTCGCGATCGCCCTTGGGGTCACGAACCACAGCTTGGAAAACACTTCTCTAGTGTTTTCTATCTTTATATAAGACGAATATGTTCTCTGTTTCATAGGCACCGCCATGTTTGTGTATGCTGGTGCCACCAAGCAGTTTAGGGGACTATGGTGGCTTCGCCGTTGTGTTACTTTGAGAAGCTTTGTACAAAATGTCCTGCAAAAACGTCGGAGGTGCATAGTCATGGAAGGTCAAAACAGTACCATTACTGGCAGTGCTGCAAAAAACGAAAACCGATCGCAACCGCAGCCCGTAAAGGTTTATTTTTGTCTCTCTAAGTAGGTACTTCAAGTTCAACAGGAATGATAAGTAATAAAAATGTAAACAGCGAGACAAAAAGTGACTGTGACGCTAGTCTGTTGTAAAGCCGGATGCTGAGTTAGGAGTTTTTGATTTTGCTTGACTATTAGAACAAGGTATTGATTTGCAAAAATTTCGTTAAAAAAGGCTGCAAAATTCAAGAATTAACTTTCACGATTCTGCTTTAGACATGAAATTTTTCGAAGATCATTTTATGATCAAAAAGAAATGCTGCTAGGCGATTTATTTGAGGAAAGGCTTCGTATCTGCGAAGGTTGGGGCATTTAAGCTTAAAGGCGTCCGAGACAGCAAAAAAAAAAAAAAACATAAAATCAAGTGAATAAGAAAAAATTAGAAGGGGACGGCTTAACTACCAAGCGGCAAATGGAGAGGGCCCTGAAATGTACAATCGGCCAGCGGCGTAGCCAGGATTTATTTTTGGGGGGTAGGGATTTTCATGAGCGGCGGGGGGGGGGGGGGAGGGGAGAGGGGGGACTTTGTTTTATTATTTGATGTAACAGTCGATGTACCGTACATCCAAGATTTCTCTTCCTTTACTTAAAAAAAAAGTAATGATTTCGGAGGGGGGGGGGGGATTGACCCCCCCCCCCCCAACTATCTGCCAACGCCTCAGCACTCGACCTTTCTGATATAAAAATCGACGATAGTTTCACTCGCCTATTCACGTCTCCAGCTCGTTCCTCGGCTCTTGCAGCGGGAGTGGGAATTGTGAAATCAAAAACAGAGCGAAGACATACGAAAGGTGAATAGATGCACACAGACAAAGCACTGAGTTACAACTTGTCTTTGGTTTTATTAAAGGACACAAAAGATAGTTGTGATACTCAAGACATTCACAAACATACATTGTCATCTATTTTAACACATGTCAAATTCCCTGAGAAACGCCATTTTCTTGTCATATAAAGTTAGAAACGGCACACTGACGCAACTTCCAACCTCGCACCATGATGTAAAATTCGGCTTTAAAATGTATCTTGTCATCTTTCTTCTATGCCTACCCAGCATCATCATTCCTTCTGAAATTCTACTGTAGCCTCCCCTATCACAATGAGGCAGATTGCGCCCCCCCCCCCCCCTCCGGTAACAAATTAAAATATCGGGCACGTTTTATATGTTTCTCAATAAGGCCCGTTCACACTCTTTCGACCTCTTAAAACTGGGTTCCTTGAAACCTCTTACAACGAGAGGACACACTGGCGCCATCTATTGAGTAGCAGTGTAAACTTGGCGGTCCGGCATATTTTCTGTTTCTCTCGCGCATTATCCTTTCTCTCTTGGCTCGAAAAACTTTTGTCAACGTTATAAACGAGCCTTTCTTATAGGTATTACGCACATTTGACCTCAGAAATACCGCAAAACCTTCGCTCTTGTGAAATGCAGTTCCAGGGTCACCGCATAGATGGCGCCAGCGTGCCAGTGTGTTCTCTCGTCCTAAGAAATTTTAAGATGTTTTAACGAGTCTCGTCTCTCTCGGTCGTGCTCGGTTGCAGGAGTGTGAACGGGCCTTTAGAGTCGGTGGCAGGTTAAAGACCGACGTACACTTGGCGCTTTCCAACTTTACCCGCATTCTTCTTTCCTGTAACCTCTCCACTTTTTCACATTGCCCCAACTTGACTTCCCTAGCCGCTTAGTTGAGTGGGAGCGCTAAAAGGATAATCTCCCTTTCAGAAAACGGAGGTTGTGCGTCAACCTTTAAGAGTGAAGTGGAAGCTAACCCTGGAGAGGAGGCGACCTCCTCTCCAGCGTTCGACCTGCTGAAGGGGAGAGAGGTGGGAGGAGCTTCCACTTTACTCTTTACCTGTCACCGACTATGTTTCCTCTACCGGCTTGCCCGATATATAGCATTTTGTACATCAATGGTATCTGGTACACAACACCCACTTGGCACTTGACGAACCTATTTTTTTTCGGTGGTTTGTTTCGCATGCATTCCATACTGCCTTCTTTTATCAAGTTGTTCAGAAAGGCATCCCAATCTTAAAAGAGCCGAGAACACTACTGGAACATTATGTCTTTGTCCAACTTTCTTGAGTCTGTGTGCCACCTTATGTATATATAAGTTAACACCACCGGTCTTGTTGTAGGCTTTTTCCTAACGTGTTCCCCCGGGTTTCAAAGTCATTTCAATAGGCATTGTGCCACCCCCTCCGGAATGTTTTGTAGATAAGCCCTTCCAATTAGACTATCTACCTGAGTGCCGAAACTTGTCACCAACATATACACACAACTTTGATAACTCTACCCGTAGGCAACTTCCAACTATACCTTTCTTCATCACCTTTGAGTGACTGGAATCATATTTTAATACGCCTTTCTTGCTGCTGGGGCAATAAGACCGATACACATGTTATCCCTGCAACTCACGCTTTCGCTCCAAAAACGTTTCCAACTGTGTCCGTTTTTGTGAATTTCATCCCACATGATCGCGCTTTAAACGTTTTAGCAATTTTTATTTTTAATTACCACTTTCCGATCGAGTTCGGGACCCGCCGGAAACAAGACCAAATAATCGACGTAATGAAGAACACAGATTACTTTTCCTCCATGGCTGCTGCAAATTCCCCTACCACATTTCGCTAAAAAATGGCACTCAATATCGCGGCCATACTTGATCCTCACACACTCTCTATTTATGTACAAACTGTTCCCCTAAATACAACAAAACTTGAATCCAAATAGAAGCAGAACAGTTACAGGAATCTGTTTACATTTACTCCACCGGCATTTGAAAGGCAATTATTCCGTAAGACTCGATGCACTCTTTCACTGCCTCCAGCAAATCTTTATGTGGTATTCTATAGTACAGGTACTCAACATCAAATGATACCGCATCGCCCGATCCTGGGTTGTGTTACTTCAAAATCTCTAGAAACCTCACTGAACTGGTCACACGTAACGGGTCTTGCAGATCCAGATGCGAAAAGAACCTGTCTAGCGAGGGACCCACGGTTTCTCTGTTCGGCAGGGATGGCAGAACTGCTCGTGATCATAGCTCGCGAACAGCCATTTCTGAATGCAACTGTTTCTACAAAAGACACTATGCACTGTTTTAATGTAGTGCTGCGGCCCGTATGGAATAGAATCTTTCCGTTTCACTAGTTTCCCTACCTAAAAAAACAGTTTAAGGTGGATTATAGAACAGGAAAATCTAACTGGATTTCTTCCTGGAAACCTGAATTCCAGTTTGCAGACCACTGTCTTCAAACTGGATTTCAGGTTTCCACCTAGAAACCCAGTTAGATTTTCCTGTTCCATAATCCACCTTAAACTGTTTTTTTTTTCGGTAGGGTTTCCAATGCTAAGATTACGTGACGCATTGAGCCGACGTTCAAGCATGTAGGCGTTTCTTTAAACTGGAAAGGCTAAAATCAGCAGAACGACGGCGTGTAAACATTAAATAAAATAAATGTCTCGGTAAACTTCGTAACTGAAAAAAAAGGCTACTCGCTTTTTGTTTTTCAGACCATTTGATCCGGAAGGACTGGCGGCGAATTTCGAAGTGTTCCCTATCATTAAAAGTTGAGACATTGAGAGCCCCCCCCCCCCCCCCCCCGATATGCATTTTATCCGCTTATTGTCACTTTCGCATGGCTGCGTTATACTGGCTAGCTTGCTTTCAATTATTGTATACCTTTTTTTAGTCTTTGAGATTTTCATTTAAAAAACGCCACATTTGACGCCCACGCGGATAACTAGCCCACTGTTGATTGCATTAGATGTTACCACGTTGGAGATAAGTTCATAAGCAATAGGTAATATTAAAGCTTGAAGAACTACCGATACATATATCTTAATTTTATCATATTGTATCAATATAAGGCTTCTGAAAACGCCACAATTACAAAATATGTAATTTAAAACTAATGTGTTATATTGAAAGCTTTCTTTTTTGTATATAAAAATTGTAATATAATTATCGAGATTAAAGTCCATAAATATTACGCGTAATGTACTTTTCCATCCTTTGCGCGCTGCCTTTAAAAATCATTTTTGTTATTTGTCCTCGTTCCGCTTTGGGGTTTACAAAACAGCCCACGTTTCTTAATTTGTGCGTTTCGTGGAAGTATTAAAATCTCGTCACTCGTCATTATATTTTGCAAAGTTTGGATTGCTTTTTTTATTAGTTTTGGGAGTGGTGCATAAGCAACTGGTCATCTAAGAACCCATTAACTCATTAAGGAGCCCGACGTTCGTTAGTTTACATGAAAATCGTCTTAGCGAGAAATGACAGCCAAGAATACGCAAAAGGTCATACATTGAAAGAAATAAAAACTGCGCGAAAATCAACACAAGGGCAAGTAGAAGACATAGAGAGATGCATTACAGACGGGCAGATATGGAAACGCCCGGACCCGTGAGCAATATACTTTTTTGCCGAGCGCTGCATCGGTACATCTCGCTGTGCATTGTAATGAATGCGGCTGTACTCTGCAGTTAAATAATATTCAAATATTGGCCAAACATGACAATAATACCGCTGTAAAAAATCATGAGGCTTTTTTTATTAGACATTATGAACCTGACGTTTGTATCAGTCTAGAATCAATTGCACTTTGCGGTGATAAATCCTCACGTATTAATCATGCTGACACGTTAATGTGACTGTGACTGTGATCGTGACTGCGACTGTGACTTACTGTGATGAAAATATTAACTGTAAAGTTTTTTTTGTTTTTTTTTTTACCTCTTTATGTCTGGGACTGTCACTCTGATTGTGACTGTCACTGGGATGAAAAACATTCTCCCCTGTATAGTTTGTTCTCTCTTTCTGACTTTGACTGACTCTCATAGTGATTGTGAATCTTACTGGGTGGAAATATGGCCCTGAGTAGTTTTTTGTTTCTTACTTTTTTGTGTAAATCTATTTCGGTCAGAAATCAAACGACATTCGTTAGTCAGTGCTGTGTGTGTCTGCGTTTTCTACTTGTCACTGTGTTCATTTTCGCACTGTTTTTATTTCTCTGATCTTGCACCGAGTCGCCATATTCATATCTTACTGCTGTAATAAATTCATCGCCGATTTTCTCAACAAACTCAATATTTTATTGTTGCCTCTTGGGTGCACGAAAGACCTTGTTTTAGCATTAGAGGGGACGCTGAACTCTAAAAAAGCATTTTTCATTGCCTAGACACGACACATATATCACAAAATCAAGTTCCCCCAGGCAATTTCTTTTTTACTAAAACATTGCTCGGTGAGACTAATTTTGCGGGAGGAGTGAAACCGAATTAACATCGACACCGAGATATTCACTTCAAAGTAGAAGTAAGGTTCGGTTTTGTTCGAAATTTAAAAGTGCCTCACAAAGTAAATATAATCTTAAACCTTTTATGCTTTAGGGAGAAAGAGGTAATACTCTCGCGTAATACTACAGCTTGCTCGTAGTAGCAGGAATAATTTATGTCGCTCAGTAAAGCTAGCACACCACGCAAGCTCAGCAACCGGTATAGACCTTTTTCGCTTACTCTCGTCCCCAGCCACTTGGTAGCCATATCCGGTATGGGCGACGCAAAAATAACGAAACATTTTAAGCTACAAATGGTACAAAAAGAAAGGAGAGACAAGCTTAGAATAGTTGACCGATGCGCTTATATCCTAAATGTATTCTGTTGGCGTGACGACGGCAAAACAATGTTGTCGCCCATACTGGAAGTAACGATATTTAAAGATGGCGGCGCCCCTGTGAAATGGGTCTATGCCATCGCGCATCTCTGACCTTCATTATATTCGCCATTTAAAAATGTAGTGGCGCCACCTATAGACCTTTCAATGATCGCCTTCTGCGCGCTGCCATCGTTCTCTACTGGGCTATGGAAGGCGTTCTGAGCGTGCGCAATAGTTCTCTTCGACGAAATATGAGACACCGCGCATGCGTCTAGAGCCTAGTGACTCAGCATTTTCCGCCTAGGGTAATAAGCGCTGGAAAGGTCCACAGACAGTTGGAATCACGATTCTAAGTTTGGCTTCCTCCTGAATACGTCTAACCCCTGGTTAGCTCAGTTGGTAGAGCGCTCCACCTGTAATGGAGAGGTCCCGGGTTCGATACCCGGACCAGGCGGATTTTTTCGGTCGCTCACCAGTCACCTAGCTGTGTTTGGAGATTTATGTTTGTCCTTTGTCCCCTTTGTTCCCCATCTCCAGGGATTATTTTCATCATTCTTGTCCAGCTCGCTTGCACCTTTGCATTTAATTGCATTATAAAAATGCTTCAGTTTCTGAGAATTCTAAACTTTGACGTCGACGCAGATATTTTGTATGAAGAGATTTTAGCCTGCAAATTACTGCTGTCAAAGCGGGTTGATCTGGAAGTATCAAAACCCGAAGAACTCCTTCGCTTTATTGTCGAGGGTGAGAACGTCTTCCCCATTCTTCTCCTCTCCCTTCAAATGCTGCTAACCTTGTGTTTGTCTTACTTCGACTTCATCCTTGTTTTCAGTACTTTTATACCTTTTAAGACCCTGAACCAACTGGTCCAAAAAACCACCTTGCTTCTAACCATATCAGTTTCTATCCCTGGTTGTGAGAGGTCGTTCAGCAACTTGAAATTAATACTTTCGTACCAGCAGACTTCAATGCGCCAGGACAGACTTAATGGTCTGGATGTGCTGAAAAGAAACTGAGCAAATTGACTTTGGTGTGGTTCTAGACCGATTCGCCCCAGCGAAATTAATAAAACTTATGTTGCAGTTGTCATGCAGTGCGATGATGCATTAATTTTTGATTTAACGCGATACCGTTTAGAAGCTCGTGTCGCAGAAAATCCGGCGTCGGCGTCGCCGTCGGTGGCACCAAAATATCCCATAATGCAATGCGTTCAGCCATATGTGACGTCACGTGTGACGTCACACGTTACGTCACATGTGGCTGCGCATGTTGCATTATCGAATTTAACCGCTAAACTTGACGGGAAAATTTTCCGCCAAATTGAGCGAACAATTGTTTCGCCAAGGTTAGCGCAAAATGTTCCCGCCACATTTAGCGGAAACTTTTCACGCAAAGTCTAGCGAAAAAGTTTCCCACCAAATTTAGGTAAACATTTTCCCACCAAATTTAGCGGGTTGATACGGTCATGACGACACGTGACACGTGACGATGCCGACTAGACCACGCAAACACGCTTGCACCAGATCACAGAAAGTATAAAACATAGAGAGGACGAAACACAGACGAGTACATCCTTTCAACTCACAACAAAGTTTATTCCAAGGAGTACGAACGCAGGTTCCCCTGCGCACACTTCGGGAAAGGGGGAAAGGGCAGAGGTAGAGGGGGGGGGGGGGGTAAGAGGAAGGAAGGGCGGGTGGGAGAGGCGGATGGGTGCGTCGACCCGTTGGGTTGGGGCCGCTCACCGAGGTCGTCTAATCACCCCGGACAGCCCTTGGCTAAGATAATCTATCTCTCTATCAGAGAGAGCTAGCGATGGGGAAGAGACATTGACTCCGGAGTTTATTATTGCAAAAGATTCGATAACTTCCCTGCCGAACCTCTGAGGATGGCGCCCGAGCACGCGCGTTTTTTTTTGAACCTTGGCTCACATCCTCCGCATGTGCGGCGATGTGCTGCAATCGGATGCACCGAATCCTCGCTGGGGTCGGCGATCTCTCGGAAGTGCTCCCTCAGGCGGTCATTGAGGCACCGCCCCGTTTGCCCGATATATTCTCCCCCGCAAGAGAAAGGAATGGAATAGATTCTCTCTCTCCGGCAAGAGACGAACTGCTTTTCATGTTTCTTGGGACAGGGATTTGGAGGGGAAGGATTATTGACCTGACGGCACATCTGCTTCAGTTTGAATTTACACTTGAAGACGACTCCTACGTCGAAGCGTGAGGCGAGCGCCTTGAGGCGATGTGAAGTGTTGTGCGTGTACGGAATGACGGCGAATTGTTTTCGGCGGGGTCGGGGTGTAGAGGGAGGTGTGTTTGAGGAGGTAATAAGCCTCTTGAGAATATTCGTCAGAAGGTCTTCTGGATAGCCGGCTTTCCGCAATCTATCTATTTGGAGGATAACGCTGTTTGTGACTAGATAAGGGCAGGATCTAGATCGTGCAGTCTTCATTAGGGACTTAACCAGGCCTAGCTTGACTGTTTTTGAGTGGGCGCTGGTGAAGGGGAGAACTGGTTTTTCTGATCTTTGTTTGAATTCCCAGCACAACCCCCCGGATCGGAGACTAAGTTGTAGTTCTAAAAATTGAAGGGTTCCCCCTACCGGGTCCTCTTTTTTGAACGTGAGGCCGGCGGGGCTTGATGTGAAGGCTTTGAGAATGGTCTCAGGTTTGGTCTGTTCCTGGTGCAGCACAAGATAATCATCTACGTACCTGAATACCTGGCACCCGGTTGCCGTCGCCTCCAATTTTGCCTTTATAGCCCGATCCACATACATTAGGAAGATTTCACTAAGAATGGGTGCCAGGCAAGACCCGATGCAGACGCCTGCCTTCTGGATGTAAATTTTTCCTTCGTACTCAACGAGCGTCGAGCGGAGGTATAGGTCTAGCAGAGAAAGGAACCCTTTAACGGAGACTCCCGACGCGTTTTGGAACTTGCACATGCCGTTCTCATCTATGGCGTTGCTCACAGACTCAAGCAGGTAATGGACATCGAGATTATAATACATGTCTTCGATATCTAAGGAAAACAGACCGAGGGGGGCAGGCGAATCATGGAGAGGGGTGAGGTGCGAGATCAGGTCAGAGGAGTTGGTGATGCGGAAAGGTTGAGGGAGAGTGAGAGAGGTTAGGTGCTTAAGTAGGAAAGATGCCAGGCGCTTACTGCCAACAGCCGTTTTTTGATATGATGCTGCGGAGCGGAACATCGGGCTTGTGAGTTTTTGCGGAGAAAAAGACAGTCAGGTACTGTTTTGAGGGGGCGGCTATCGCGTTCCTCAAGGCTGGCAGGTCAAGGTTCGTGCACAGGTCTTTAACCTTGGATCTCAGAGACCCCGAAGGTCTTTTTTTTTTAGCAAGATAAAGTTCTTATCTAGGGCAGCTCCCACCTTAACGCCGAAGAGGTCTTCTTCCATGATGACAAAAACGCCTGTTTTGTCAGATTCCAATAGTTTCAGTCGGGCGCCGCGCAGCTCCTCCACGACCGAAGGCACCAGAGACCCACCCGAGGAGGGCGGGGGAGGGTGGGCACACGCTGAGCGAACCGCTGAGCCCACGAAGTCTTGACGATCCTGTTCTGGGATGGAGGCTGCAACCTGGTAGACAGACGACAGCTGGTCGACTCTTGAACCGGGCAGGTCTGGGGCAAACTTAGGTTCGTAGGTGAGAAGCCGCACGGCGTCCGGAGATAGCGGTGTGTGCGAGAGGTTCACAGGAGGTTCCAACCCGGCGGTGGGGTGCTTCTTGTTGGATGCTCGAAAATCTCTAAGCATCCTGACCCAGGCAGATTCCAGGAGGTCTGCAGCAGCCTTCCGGATAAACTGGTACGAGGGGTGGCAGGAGAATCGCGCCCCGAAGAGGGCCGACATCTCTCCGGGCAGCATCTTGTGCATCAGCTGGAGTTCCCGTGAGACCTCCTTTCTCGAGATCTGCATCATCCGGTAGCTTGAAGACCAATTGTGTGAGTGGAACCCAAGCACGGCATCGACAGAAGGGTGTGCCACGTTGTGCCGTAAGCACAGCCCGATGGAACGAAGTCGGAGACGCAGGAAGTTCATTTTAGAGATGAAACAGGAGGCTTGGAAGAACACACAGGGGTCAAACGCTGGGAACCGGACGTTCGGACAGGGACAAACGCTTGCACAGTTTGTCAACGAGCACGCGTTTATATGAGAATGCTCGGCGGACGGGACCCGGATAATGCTATCGCGTTCCACTCTTAAAGGCAAAGTTTAAACGTGTCCCAAGTTTTTATACATGTTCAGTGAACAATCAAAGGTGGCAAATAAAATTTCACAGTCATAAACAGAACTTTTTTATTGATAGCATGTTTATAATTTTATCGAAGCGTGTGGCGATGTATCAAACTATTAACATGCCCAGACCAGACCCCCCTTCCGCCATGCACGCTTAGCTGCGAGCTGGCTCGCGCTTCTCTCACCCACCATCCTCCCTCTCCACCTCCCGGACGCCCCCCGTCGAGCTTCAGGAGGCGAAGTCGAGCCAGTAAACGTTTCGTTGAAAGTTGAAGGCCTGTCTTCTCTGTTTGTCTTAAATTTCCCTCTTTCCTTATCGTAAATCGTTTACTCTTCTGTGTGATTCGAGTAATTTAGAACCAATGCAGTTTTAGAGCGCAGCTCTTAGGCGCCCGTTTCCGCGTATAGTGCCGTCGCCGTTGCCGTCGCCCTGAGCGTAACCATGCGCGTTGCATTATGGGACATCATGGACCTATACACCAATTCAATTCCCCGCTAAATTTAGCCAAGAAACTGAATTGGTGTGTAGGTCTATGACAGGAGCGAAATTGAGAGCGGAAGCAGAAATGGCGTGAATGTCCTCAGAACCGTGCTGATGAGGTGGCGCAGATACAAAGACGTGGCCGGAATGATGGTGAAATACGTTAACATAGAGCTGCTGTCGCCGTGACCCCTTACGCGGTAACATAAATGCATTCGAATTTTTGTCACGTACTTCGATTTCAGTTCAGCATGTCTTTACAATGCGCTGTGTTTGGACTTAGTGTAAAGTCTTCGTGCACATGCCCCAAAACAACAGAACGTTCAAGAAGGTTCCGCTCATGAAGTTCTCGAAAAGATCGCCGATGGTGACATTTCCGACGGTGGCCTTTCTGATTACAAATTTGAAGATTCAGAGCCAGCAGCTAAGATAAACAGTTCTCATAAGAATAGTAATTGCCCACTTCGTATTGTTCTTTCTTTGTGAAAACTTAGTGATAAAATAATTTCTGGAAGTTCTTGACGATCCCGAGCCTGTAACTTCGACCTCAGCTGTGCCTGCTGTCGAGGAAGAGCCTCCGACAGCTTCCAAATGCCGTCACCATGGCCGGCTTGATAAAACAGCGCCTCAGCTGAGACTGGGTGAAACAAAGCACAGCAAAGGCTGGGGTGCACGCGGGCCTCTTGAAACGCGGTTTGAGTCCCGCTCAGCACGGGGACTGGCTTTATCAGTGCTTTCTTTTACCCAGTCTCGCCTGAGACACTGTTTTAGCAAGCCGGCCCTGGAGTGACTCGCGCGAGATTTTACTCCAGGTCATCAAGAGTGCACGTATCGGATGAAGGGTGGCTCAACACCCAGAGAACTTCCAGAGTACTTTATGGTGTACATTTCAGATGAACTGTTAGAGCAGCTGTCAAAGTTCATGACCATCTACTCCCTGCAGATGATCGGCAATGCGCTCGCCACGACTCGTCAAGAGATGAAGGTGTTCTTTGGAATCTTCATGGTCATCGGCGCCCTGAAATATTCAGAATCGAGATGTATTGGCAACTTTGGACGATATTTCTTGTGGTGGCAAACTCAATGGCAGTCAACCGTTTTTTTTTTTTTTTCTCTTTTTTTTTAGGATAAGGTCAGCACTGCACATAAGAGAGACGAAAGGCCAGACTGCCCCAAAGAATTCGGACAAGTTGCGGAAAGTCCGCCCGATCCGCAAAGCTGTTCGCCTTCGCTGTCTTGACATACCGCAAACCGAAGAGAATGCCCAACATTCTCGAAACACCAAGAGAAGATTGGGACTTCTCTCGACACTGCGAGCTGTTACCGATTTCATATTGCGTAGCAGCGAAATGCTGACTGCAAGAGGAAACCTGCAAGAAGAGCTTTTCGAAACCCGCACGGGTCGGGGGTTTTCTGCTCTGCTATATCCGCGAGGCCGGAGCCGCGCTGACACAGCAGGAGGCAACAAACGTGAACGCCGAGTTCATTGGGTCGGCAGCAAGAGAATGTTTCGCAAAAAGGGAACGAGACATAAGAGAAGTAAAAAGTTATATGAACACCCAGATACTTCTACAAAGACGCATGGTCAAGATAGGTATTGTCTTGAAAGTAAAGGGCGCCTGAAATCTTAAGACAAGACCCGCGCGTGTATTTGCATTTACTTGTATTTAGTTCCATGCACCACAAGTTACAACACTCAGAAATGCAGTTATGCAGAAATTCAGAAATGCTCTCAAGTGAGATGGAACGATCGTTATTTGGATAATATTTATAACTTGATTTGTGCAGGACAATCATTTTCTGTCTTCCAATCATCGGAAAATAATACTATAGTTTCAGAGACTTCGCAAAACGTCAACTAAATAGAGACTGCGAAAAATGTCAATTCAATACAACTATACACCGTGTTATCTTTAAAAAAAAATTGAATTAGTGTAATCTTCGTCAGAGGACGAAGACATCTTAAATTTATCATCTAAATTTGCTGTGCCCACTGCATAAATGTAACTAAATTTGACTTCTCCTTTTAGCTTTCACGAGCTTGCAGAATAATAGAATTGCAAAAGAAGAGCGCAGCTCCACATCAACCTTTGTGGCGCTGCATAAAACCCTACTATATTCCACACAAAACTATAGATGGTTCATATAAACGCATATCCATGTACTTTTAAAATAAAGATGTAGCACTAGCAAGAACGAAACAACTGTATATAATTTTGAAGCAAAGTAAAAGATGTATGAGATATTGCTAGGCAAATAGCGTTGCATACGTAATACGTTTTAGCATCAGACACGTTTAGCAATACTCCGAGTTTCACGTATGCAAAACAATTGCCTTGATAGTTGTTACTAGGGTGAAACAAAACTGCCGCTAATCGGGCTGATAAACCTGGCGATCTTCCAGAGCCGGCCATTCTCTCGAGCTCCTCTTCCTCAGCGCGCACAGGTGGTCGAGTTCCTCCTCGTCTACCTCACTCGTCTTCGCCTACCCCTCTGGTCAGGTGGCCTCCCCTGTTAACCAATCAGCATCGAGTTTCGTGACCACGCTTATCAGGGTTCACTTATCTGGCTTCACGAAATGCTGAGCAACCAGTCAAATAACGTTTCACGTTAAAATATAAAAAAAGTTTTAAAAATTGTCGGGTATGCTCCTTGTATTGCATCTAAAACTACGTTTGATTGTGGAATTCGGTACATAGGTCAGACAAAACGATGCACCAATGACCGGCTCAATGAATATAAACGTTGCCTAAAAGAATAAGGGCCCGTATCCGGAAGTATCAAAACACTCCATCAAACGTAATAATTGTATGCATTTATGGAACTCTTCTGATATGGTAATAACATAAACCACAAGCGCCCTGTTTTGTTTTCGAAAAAAAGAAAAAAACGTTTTCGCTTGTAGAACCGAAGTTGATGGCTCATGGTTTTAAAACCTTAAGGTTGTTACAAGTTAATGTATTTCTTGGGTTCCTACCTCAAGGATTGATACAAAGAACAACCTAAGTGGTTCCTTGTATCACAGTTACCCGGAGATTAGTGGCTTACTTCTTTGTGTTACCTGTTCCTGAAACGAAAGAGGTTATGTACGATAGATAGTGAAATAGGCAATAGAACGCATTCCTTTTGTAGAGCAGTCGTAAGCAAAGATTCACTTCTAGAAAAAGTTTCTTTCTTTATATGACATTTGAATGGGTTCAATAAAGGCCCCTTATGTCTAATTAACTTCTATGTTCATCATGATTCTCCGTGTTTATGTTTTCCTTTAGAAGTATCAGTATCCAACATCAACAATATAAAACAATAAATAATTTATTTTGTACTTGTCACTACACTCGTAACGCCAAACTTACGGCATAATATGTCTAACGAAAACTTGGCGTAAACATTGATGGTAGTCAACAATTATTTCGCAAACATAACATGACTGCAGTATTACCGGATGAAATTAACGGGTTTTGACACCTCAAAAAGCCCTACATTTTATTGCATCAAACGCGAAAGGAATTTCCCTGCGGCCATACAAGTTCCGCACTAATAAACAAGTTATGTCTTGCGAATGTGCCTCCCTAATTTTAGAAATCACTTTCTCGCTAGGTTTGAGCTTAGTTCTAACTTTCGGTAAAGTGCTATCATGAATATAAAGGCCGAATACTAAATAAAAAGTATCTTCCAAAACGCATTCGTCAATCTTTTTTAAACGCCTTTTTGACTTGTTAGACTAACACTGCACCGCGCAATCAAATACCACAAATGATTGCGAAGCAAAATACAACCTGAAAGCAAAACCTAGAAGTACGGACTTTTACTGAAGGCAACATTCACTGAAGTGCCAATGCCTCATAGTTATACAAACCGTTATGGTTCACGTGGCATGTCCAACGACCCGTACATTGCCGTGTGGGAACCGGAACTAGAGAGTCAACGACGACAATGCGTCGACACTCCGACAAAAGCCACAATAAAGCACTGAGGACCTTTAGCTACTCTCGAACCAGTCAAGTGTTATCCCTTTGATGCCACTCAAAAGTTTTCGCTTCAACAAGATTTTTGGTTGCTTATTTTTTAGGCATTCTTGAAAAGTTCCGTAAGTGGGAGCTAGGGAAGAAAATAAACGTTATTGTGTTACTTTTCTCGCTCTTTTTCGTTTTGTTAAGCAGTACATCGTTTGAGATGTTTTATTTATTTGCTCTTAAAAATTGTTGCTCATTCTAAAATACTCGACACAAAAAGAATAAGAAGTAAATAAATACCCCCCCCCCCCCATTAAATCGCGAAACGGATCTTGATTTAACGAGAGACCCTTGAAAAGCTACGTCTTATAAGTAGGCAGATGATATGCGGAAATGTCGGAAAACAGTCCCACTCACGTTTACGTAGTTGGCTGTTCAAATAAATTAAAATAAACATGGCATTCGTAAGAATGTTTAAGAGGATGAGGCAAAGGACAACTAATGTCTTGTAACACAACAGCTTGGGCTACTTGGTTTTCTATCTTACGACTTCACAGCGCATAGACGTCTCACAATACAGGCACTCACACGATTACAGACACAGAAATGCTGTGTGTATGTTTTTGAGTCTGCAATCGAGTGCGTGCCCGTTTTGTGAAACATTTATGTGCGGTGAAGTCGTAAGCGACTGATGTCGCCTAACTAGGCCCCAACAAAAAAAAATCAAAATATTGCTGCACATAAAAATTACCTGATATAAAAATGCCGTACATTAATTAACCAAATAAAGCACACATATGCAATAACAGTTCAAATATGCAAGACTTGTTTGAATATTTTATTCGAAAACTAAAATATATTTTTAAATAGCGTTACATGTATACATTGTTTAGAAACAATAAATCTGCCATTATTTCTGGGTAAGTTCTAGTTCCATTCAAAAGTAATTTTAATGTGCACTGAGCAATCTTTTCTTTTTCTTTTAAGATGACGCACATTTTCAGTTACGCTCGAATGAACTACGTATTCTTGATAGAGAATCCTGGAACAGCTTAAAGGGGGACACTGATTGTGCGCCCTTTCTCGCTGGATTCGGCGAGAAGAAAGACGAGCAGAAGGGGGAGGGTTACCACGCATAAGTGAGGAAAAGAATACTGAAAACTGGAAGTCTTTGGTCTTTCTCTTTTGATCTTTTGATTCATGTAACCTTTTTTTGTCAAACTTTCGCGCTCTATATCCAAACCGCTAGAGTTACATTATCACGGAGTTTCAGCTTCCTGCAATGCGCAGTTCATTTACGCGGGCAAAAAAACACGGTTCTTTTTTTATGAAAAACACCCCTCCCTGTAAAATTCTCTGACTTTTCTATGGCTTTTTTTTTGTTTCGCCACATAATGGTCAGGGTGCCAGACATGAACCGAAAATGCCACGCATCAGCCAAACAACGCGTGGTAAAGCCTAATTCTGTCACCTGTTTGTAATTTAGGCCAAAAGCTTCCAGGTGAAAACCGAATCACTAAAAATGAGGCCTAAATCTGGCATGTTCTCGTGAACTGAGGCTCAAAGAAGTCAGGTGACAACCAAACATCGAGGCAGTGAAGACTAACTCTATCGCCTCTTTGGCAGTTTAGGGCGAAATTGCCAGGCTATGGTCAAAAAGATAAAGTAAAGTCACATTTAGCATCGTTGCGACTTCAGGACCCAAAATTGTCAGACAAAAACCTAATTTTAGCCCAAAAGAAATGTGTCATTTGTAAATCGTTTTCTCACATAAATTGCCGATCACAAGTTTTGATCAGCTCATGCATGATGAAACATATTTCTTCAATATTTATTTTCATAAACCTGCGGAATATCATCTCAGGCGTGCCAATTATACAAAACCAAACGTTAGAACTAACTATGGTACTCAAAAACTAGATTACCGAATTCCTAACCTAATAAATAAACACCCAAGCATTGTACAAATAGCCCAGCAGTATAGAACAATCCGCACGTTCAGAGAAAAAAGTCAAAACATATTTCGCTAAAGCTGATCCTCAGCCTCAGATTATTGCAAGAGAATGTAACTTTTCTGTGTGCTAATTGCAAATATAGTGCCATGTCTTCCTTTCATAGTGTTATGAAGTGGTGTGATATGTTAATGTCAGAAGTGCGTTGAATGATATTGTTGATAATGACGATGTTAATGTCAATGAATGCAGTTTTCTCTTGTTTTTGCTTCATGATATTTTTGTTTCGTTTGTTTCAAGTTCTTGGTTTTTATTGTGACGCATTGCTTACATTGATATGTTTATAATAATAACTTTAATCTGAATGATTCACAGATGCCTGTGTTTATTTTAATTTTGTTGTTTAATTCTGTATGATGTTTTTGTTGACTGTGATAAGGGGAGGGAGAGGGGGGGACGGGGTGCCGGCGCCTACGTTGGAGCGCGTTTTGCCTTTTTTTGCTGCAGCACCCCAGACATGTATATCTGATATAAACTATCCTATTCTGTGCGGTAGGGTCGCATTTTGTTTCGATAGATCTCACAAGTATAACAGGTGACTTTGCGAACAACAGAAATTTAGAACGCACTATCGATGACTTCATTTGTGACACATCGCTTTCTTCCTTCTTTCCCCGGCAAAACTGTCTCGTTGGAGTCAGTTTTGACACCGATGAGCCCATTTTTCGAACGCCGGCTTACGCAGGCTTGGTAGAACAGGCATTATTCGCAAAAATGTAACCTTGTGTTGCATAGTAGCCACTACAGTGGACAAAGCTAATTGTTTTTTAAATAACTTACCAGGCGACGTAATACCCGTACGCATGGTGTCCACTTCATATGTGTTTTCGATTGCCACTCGTAAATGGCGCCACAATTTCACTGGTGTTGAAATATTCAGCATCCAAGAAGGCAGTTTCCACAATTTCCAGGTAATGCACGAGCAACCTCGCAAAAGCGCCGTAAACTATTGCAAAAACTTAGTACTCCTCTGTTAAACGTTTTCATGCCTTCGAGTAAGTCTTGTGGTGTAATCTTTATAAATATGAGTGTCCAATAAGTCTTCATTGTTCACTAAGTCATCTATTTGTGGCTTGTCTACTCTGGTGGACACCATGAACAGCAGCATTACGGGGCCATGAGCTATGTACAAATTGTATTTGGTCAGCAGCGCTGTAAGTATACTGAAATGGTGCCAATTTTTTGTTGTAATGAATAATGCTGCATAATTTTACATATTCCAAGAAAAAATATACTATATATAATTTTTTTTGTTTTAGAGACAAATGATCTGTTACCAAATCCCCTTTGAGAGAGGCAGACATCGATACTTTATAGGATATTCCACTACCTGACTCAGAAATCAGTGTCCTACTTGAAGACGAACTGCCGTCAGGAAGGGATGATGATCTTTTAGAGAGCGAGGATGATGACATTGATTATGCAATTGAAGATGATCAAGGCAGGTGTGATGATTGCTGGGAAGATGCCAGCCAAAGTGATGACGGTAATGAAGAGGATCGCTACACGGGACCACAGGCTCCACAACCAAGAAAAAGACGTCGAGTTTAAAAAAAAAAAAAAAAGTCAAAGTTATGGTCATGGAACGAAAGGGATCTTGTGCCCCCACTGCAGGCTGCCCACTGTAGTGGACGTTCGGTAATTAATAAACTACATTTCTGAAAGCTAAGAAAAAAAAATCCTGGGTCTCAACTCAATACTAATAGTTGCAAAAATGCACAATTTTATGATTTGCATGGACGCTTTTGAAGTATGCAACAAAGGGTTAATATTAACCAATTCTACGATACCTCACCGGTTGCTAAAGTAGCGCATGCAGCGAAGATCCTGTTGAACATACATTTATCTGGAAAACACTGCCTCCGCGTATAAAAAAGCAGCGCCAGTGTGTATGCACGAACTCTCGCGAGATATAAAGTCGGAAGCGTATCACGTAAAACCTTCCTATATGGCTCTTGCAGCTGACGTAATTTCCAGACACGCCACCAACTAGCGTGCTCATAAACTACCAAATCCCACGTCATTCAGCCGAAGCTACAGGTGACACCTTTTACTATTCTCTAATTCGAATGCACGGAAGTGAATTTTTGTTGGCGTTTTTGGTGCAGATGAAACGCGGAAGCAATCAGACTGCTCAATCGACACTCCAGAAGTACTATTAGGAACGAATTTTGGACAAAAAATAAGAGAGAATAAAAACACTTGGGGATAAGGACAGACGGCACAGTGCTTTCAACTCCTAACGAAACATTTAGTGATGTCTCCTTCAATCAACACGTACATTTTCCCTCCCAACTTGTTAAACTGAAGAAGATACATTAAAAAAACACCCGGAAAAAGTCGAAAACTTCGAAATAAAAAGATGAGAAAAACGAAGATAAGAAAGAAAAAAAGGGACGCTTACTTCGTTCTGTTTTTCCTTTTCGGAGCCGCTCGGCGTTGTCTGCCGCGGATGCTTTGCCGGCTTACAAGACGACTTCTCGAGCACTGGATGGTGTGAGGTCCGAATGAATAACGTATGCATAAAAATTGAGCATCGGCTGATAAGTCCTTTATGTTCCCCAGCACTTTCACTGGCGCAGTCGCCTCATAACTCGAAAAAACTCGAGTGATCTGAAAAACGCTTCTTCCGCACATAAAACGACATAAATGGCATAGGACAAAGCCATACGAATGTCACGGACATGGATTCCAGCGGAGAGTTTGGGCCGCAAGCAGCGTTGCGTCATGGTTTTGTGCAAGTACATAGCAGGATTGTATTTTTTTTTATTATTCTTGATTACCTCGGAATTTGTGCCTTTTACTTTAGTGCTTGACACTGTCGAGCTAAACAAGGATTCAACCAAAATCATAATACTCTACATCTTGTCAGTTCAGTGTATAAACAAAAACATAGGTTTAGCCCAGCCGTTGCCTGCGTTATGAAGCAAATGCGGGGACGCATATTCACATAAACCCACACCCTCACATTCATACAAAAACTGATAAACGTTGACGCATCACCGGAATTTTTACATCAGCAAACACTGTTTATTATTCCGGGGTTCTTTTTGTTTGCTGTTGTTTTTCCAAACCTTTAAGCTCTAGTGCCGTGCGGGCTGGGGGGCTCCCCACCCTCGCAGGAAGCGAATCTCTCTCTCCGAGAGTGAAAGGGAAGGGCTGGAGAGGTTTGTTGTCGCCGACTTGATGCTTACGGATTCTACTATACGCCTCGCAAGTGGGCTCATTTTCGTCTTCTGCGCATGAGAAAGGAAGTATCGGTGACGTCAGAACGCCGAGCCCCGATTGGCTGATCGCTACCCCCTATCTGAGCGTCGTCTGCTCCTTTGCAACGTCGTCTGCTCGCAACATCGTCTGCGTCTGTCTTACCTTTCCTGCGACTTTCGGAAGTGCAGGTCTTTACGAGCGAGCTCGACGTCGCCTTTCAGAGAGGTCAGACGAAATACCTCGAGCGGTACGTTGTTTTTGTCTAACAACTAGCAGACGCGCATCAAGGAGAGAGGTCAAAGGACTCACTGGCGAGGTGTCCCGAGGCGCCGAGGTTTGTTTGCTAAGAACCGAGAGTGAGCGCGTTAGTGTCCGCAAGTTCCCTCCCAAATACTTTTCCCTCCTTTCGTGTGCGGCGAGACTCCTCACTCTTTAGCGGCGTCGGCGGGTTGGCGCAGTTAACGTCGTCTGCTTCACGTCTGCTAGTCAAAGCGACGGCTGCTTTACCTTTCCTGCGTCTGTCGGAGATTCACCGCTTTTTCACCGGCGAGAGTCACCGCTGCCTCGGAAAACAAGGAGATGACAAGAAGAAGAGATTGACCTCTTAATTTAAAATTGAGGTCAGCGATCAAAGTATAATACGGGAAGGGGTCAGAAGGGTCGCGCGGGCATATTCCATTCAGCACGCCAGCAGGTCGTGGGCAGACGGTCTTGGCCAAGGATCGTCGGAGTGCCTGCTAGGCCTATCTGCCGAGCTCGCTCTTGGTCGGGGTCAGTGGAATCGTGGCCGTTGGAGCATTTCCCGGGTGTTTGTGGATCCAGGGTTCTTGTGCGTCGTGGTTTATTTAAGCACTTTTTACTTTTTTTCTATCTGCTTGTCGTCGGGACGCGTTAGAAAAGCACGTACAAAAATAAATGTCCGTTGGTTGTCGCCAGAGCCGTATATGTAGAGAGTTTGGCCATTCGTCGGGAAGTATAGGAGACAAATGAGGAGGCGCCATTGGCCGAAAGCGGGCTGGGAGTGTTCCAGGGCGTCTTCAGAAATTCGAATGTGACCAACCAGAAGCCGGAAATAATACCCTGGCGGTGGTCGCGAGAAACAAACCTGATGACTGCATCGGAGTGACTCTCGGTGACTGAAAATATGGTACACGTGATGTTTCAATCACGCTCATCCAAAATGATGGTGGAAGAGTTCGATTAGCGGAACGATCGACATAAATCTTATGCCAAGCGCCGAGGGCCGGGAATCTGCCGTCCGAGCGGTCACACCCTGTCCGAGCAAAACAGAGTTGGCGGCGTATTTGTTTCTTACATCTTTCTGCATGATCATGATCAAAACAACACGTGCACCCTATTTTCAACCATGAAGAGCTACTACACTTCACTGTTACGCGCTTATTAAAACCATATACGAACATATACCTTTGATCAGAACTGTTTCTTGCCACCACCCCTAGGGGATTTATTTAGGTTTCTGGTTGGTCAAGAGAGCATGCCAAGCCCTCTTTCCGAGTCTGGCGCACGCCCTGGCTCTGCCCGCACCTCCCATTCACAAAACTCTCTCTATACACGGCTCTGGTCGTCGCGACCATAACTGAGCGACGCTGTCGGCCATGCTGATTTGATCGTAAGAAGTGCGTAAGATAGCTTCGGAGCTGTCGTAGGGTTCCGTCGTAACCTCCGCAAAACTTACGATAATTTCGTTTTGTGAATACGAATTTGTTCTTACGTTTTGTCTTGCGCACATTTTTGGCGTAAGATCGTTTCGTGAATCTGGCCTCTGCACTTTCGAAAGTCGCAGGAAAGGGATGACAGACGGAGACGACGTTGCGAGCAGACGACGCTCAGATAGGGGGTCGCGATCAGCCAATCAGGGCTCGGCGTTCTGACGTCACCGCTACCCCCTGCGCAAGAAGCAGACGAACTTGCCCTCCGCATTATTTCTCTTCCGAATCTAGATCGGTGTCTCCCTATGATTTTTGTTTGAGTGAAATGGGGTATGCAAGAGGGGCAGTTTTTCGCATGGACAACAACCGGATGCCGGAATCCTCGGGCGGGCTCGTCATCTCCCTCGCGTGTTCACGGAGACGGTCGTTGATATATCGGCCCGTTTGACCGATGTACTCCGCTCCGCACGAAAGAGGGATCCTGTACACCTTCTCTCGCGCGCAGGGGCGGAAGCAATGGGCGTGTTTTTTAGTGCAGAAGGGCGGAGGTTCCGGATTGTCAACGCGCTTGCACATTCCATCCAATTTGAATTTGCAGGTGAAAAGAACCCTGGTGTCGAATTTTCGTGCAAGCACACTCAAACGATGGGATGTGTTGTGCACGTAGGGAATGCATGCGGAACGGGAGGAGAAAGATCTGGGTGGGGAATTATGGGGGCGGCTCCCGGACTGCACGATCAACTTCTTGATGTTGTTTTCAATCAGATACGCGGCGTAGCCTGCCCCTGAAGCCAGGCCGTTTGGTGCGAAAGACTCTCCTTGATAAGGTGTTTTTTACAGGAGGAGGAGAGAAGAGATTTGACGATGCCGGATATTACTGTTTTCGAATGATGGCTAGTGAAGGGAAGGACAGGTTGTTGAGGGCGCTGTTGAAGGGACCATCATAGGCCGTGGCAGGAAGGGGTGAGGCGGAGATTCAGAAATTGGAGCCTTTCCTGGTTAGACTTCTCTGTTGTGAAGGAAAGACCCCTAGCGTTGGCAGCGAAGGCATGCAGGACAGACGCGTCCGAGGTGGAAGATGGGTGAAGGAGGAGGTAATCGTCCACGAACTTGAATATCCTGCATCCAGAATCGAAGCGAGCACGATCCTCCGGCACCGCACAATCCACGAAGAAGAAAAAGATCTCTGTCACGGAATTCGACTATTTTTTATCTTTTTTCGGAGTTTTCGCGGGGGAGCGCATCCGGTCGTCGGACGCCCCCTTGCCCGCGGGTTGAGCGGGAGAGCTGGGACCGTCGGCTGGTGCTGTTTCGCG
Source organism: Ixodes persulcatus (assembly GCA_013358835.2). Classification (NCBI taxonomy): domain Eukaryota; kingdom Metazoa; phylum Arthropoda; class Arachnida; order Ixodida; family Ixodidae; genus Ixodes; species Ixodes persulcatus. The sequence continues at coordinate 1,611,563 of JABSTQ010010261.1, forward strand.
GCCCCCCGCTAATTGGAAACCCAGGGAGAGGTCCCCTCTCGAGGAGGGTGCGGCGGAATGTTCTGTCTCCAACTCGGGCGGTTTCTTCCTTTTTTGTTGTTGTTGTTTTGGCAAGAAAAGAAATGTTCCCGGAAAGTGAGGACCTCGGCTTGGTTCCGAGCCGAGTCGAGGCAGTCTATGCGGAGACTGGACCGGGGGTGGACACGAGGTGAAAGTTGGGAGCGACAGCGGGTGCGGCGGAAGGCGGAACGCGGGAAGACCTCGGCGCGGCTCTGCAGGCCCCCAAGTGTGCGTGCTCGTGGATGAGTGTGGTGCCGAGGAGCATCTCATGGAGCATCCAAGCGCGCACAGACTTCCCCGTTTCGACCAGCGTCGCACAGGCCCGCGTCACCCACACCACTCTCCGGACCCAGGTTCGCTTCACTCACTTTCCTAGAATTGTATAACATTTAGTGCTATTATTGTGTTATGCATTTTTTTTTTGTTTTGTTCTTGTTTAGTGTCCAGTGTGGACAACGCCTGTAAACCGTTGCTGTGCCGTTTATTTTTTGTATGGGTTAGTAGCGCCTGCGCGCTAAGGAAAGCAGTGTGAGTTGTTTTTTTCCTTGAATTTCATTGTGTAAAAGCGCCACGCGCGAGAAGGGCAGGAGTTGGCTTGTGTTTGTTATTTGTTTCCGTTTGGTGTTGCAGTTTTGAACGTGAGTCCAGTAAATCGTTCAATTATTTTTACGCAACGTCCCCGTCTCGTTCCTCGCCCCTCACAGTGAGTCCGTCTACCAGGACGTGGACCTATCGTCCGGTCAGCGGTCCCATCAAAAATTATAAATTTTGTTTGCATGGGGATCATTTGGATCATACTAATTTTCCGAACCTGTGACAAACTGGCGTCCGCGACAGGACCTGATGACCACGGTGACGGCTCAGGCTGAGAGGGGACTGGAACGGAGAGTGTAGAGTTAAACGCTACCGTAAATGGCGGGCAGTATAGAGTGTATGTCTATGTGGGACCACACTGCTTGGCTTGCCGATCGCTAATGAGACGGGACTTTAAACCCTTGTACAGGAACTAGAGCGAGTTTGAACAAAAGATGGAGCCCAATGAGCTAATCGCGTGCGGGAAAGAGCTCGGGCTTGAGGGAGCGGCTGTCAAGAAATGGGTTGATCACGAAAGGGCCCAAGACAGATGACCCAAACCTTCGCTCAAAAGGCAGATTTTTAATAGCGAAACTTATTTTTCTTAAGCTTGCCATTTTGCGCACCGAAAGTTCCGTCACGTCTAGTTGTCGTTGTCAGTTCACTTCAAGAAAAAACTTCTATACCCCTATCAGACGGCACCTAAAATCCCATTTACGCCAAATGACATTCAGATTTTCAAATTGCATTCAAGATGGGACTTGCCAGACGACAACTCTAAATGGATCGATGGATGGATGGATGGATGCTAACGGCTGTACCCTTTATAACGAGCAGCAGCTTGCGCCACCTAGCCTAGAAGTTAAGAACCAAAAGTATGCTTTCTTTCCTTTGCCAATTCGCTTACCTTCTGCGATTTTGGAACTATCGTCAGGTGGCCCGATCCCGCCCGTCAGGTGGGGGATCGAGCAAAACATAAACAAAATAAAAACTCCCCCTCCCCCCTCCCCCCATCTCTTCCCCCCGGCGAGGGAATCGCAAATGATCCTCTGGTCAAACCTATAGTCAATGCAGGTCAAGAACGGTGTGGAAGCTCCTCCTACTCCTTTCCACTTCAGCGGAGCGAACGGCGGAAAGGAGGTCGCCTCCTCTCCACCGTTCGTTCTACTAAAGTGGAAAGAGGTAGGAGAAGCTTCCACTTTGTTCTTGCACCTGTCTCCGACTATAGTCGGCGTTACCTCGGCACCGGGCCCAATGGGAGACATGGTGGAGACTTTGGGTTGGAGCCACGCGGGAGGGAGTCCCAATTTTCCTCTGTCCCGCCGTTCCCCAGTTGCGTCAGCTAGTTGGACGTCATTCAATTCCCCCTAGACAATTTCCACCAGTCTTCCAATCTTCTCTTCGTTATTAAAAGCACTTATCACCCATTCATTCATTCTCGTCTTCATACCCCAGCGCTCCGGCCAAATCTCTCGCATTTAGGTGATGTTTATTGCGAATGCCGTCGCAACGCTGCCTTGGGCACACAGAGCACATTTGCATCAATAAACAATTTTAAGACAGCGAAACGCTATATTTGTGTCGTCTGCTGGGACAACAAAATATAACAGAAAAGCTGGGATAGAAAGTCCTGCTCACTAATTTTAAATATTTTCGGTTCCTGAAGAAACTAGACGTTTTGCTTTAACTATGAGGCGAAGCGTCGGGCGAAATTCATTCGCGAACGTAACGTCCTCATAAGCCAATCCGTAATCCGAGTCTCTTATGCTCCGTCACTACAGCTGACAGCTTGCTCGCTATCGGTTCTTTCGGTGATTTCGGTAGTGCTTCCCTGCTTCGGCCGTCCCTCGCGCTCGATCCTCGTCTAACGTGTTCACTTCTTCGTATGCGAGGGGTCCTGGACGCCGCATAGCGCTTCCGCCGTTGCTATCACGACGGTATAGCTTGATCTAAGTTCGAGCGTCTCCGGCTGTTAAGAAGGCTGTCATCTCATCCTAGACGCATTCTGCGAGCTTCGCCTCGGAGACTTCTATCGAACAGTTGAGTACTGTTGCTACAACAACTTGTGGCACAGAAGGCATCCAAGCATATTCAACAAATGAACGCTGGTCTGAAGACAGGCTACCGCACCTACTAACGTACTTTGTCTTCAAGCAGCCGTTTGGGTGATGCCGGCGACGTAATCAGGTACTTTATGAATATGCGTCGGCCATACATAGAGTGCTTGGCTTGCCGGGTGACTTGTGTGCACCTAACCACCCCAGTGACAAAGCGAATCGGCGCTGCAAATTCACACTCCACTGCAGAGGATAGAACCATCGCCAACTTGCTCGTCGTGGGGCACTTCACTGTCAAGTGATTGCATCCGTCCTCGGGCGCGACTGGCCGAAGATCATGAGTACCGCCGAGACCGGTGAACTCTTAAAAACACACGCAATAACCAAACTGCCCCAGACTTCCCGCAGGTCATACAGAGTCGCTGGACGACTGCCACCTATGATATGAAGTTCTAGCGCCAGCGGCTATTAGAACTACATAAGGTGGTAAGTACCGATTTTGCAAAAAAAAAAAAGAAAAGAAAACAAGGAGTTTATCGTAACGAAATACAATTTATTAAGAAATTTTAATGTTTGAACTATAGCTGGCAGCAGGTCAAGAACGAGTTGGAAGCTCCTCCCACCGCTTTCCGCTTCAGCAAGCGAACGGTGGAGAGGAGGTCGCCTCCTCTTCACCGTTCGCTCCGCTGAAGTAGAATAGATATTACGTGGCTTTTCTTGCGCTTAGAAAATTCAGGCGATCTTGTTTCAAACTCACAATGTTTACAAAAATTAAACAAAACATCACATGTATTTTTATTGTTGATTGGTACACAAAACTGCCTGACATAGCCCCTTCCAACATTGTGAAGTTATTCTTTAACGGGCTTTGACATGAACAAAACAGAACTGGACTGATCGTCTTCACAATTGTAATAAAATAGGAATTGGTGTTAATGCTTAACGAATTGGAAATAACTGTAACTGTTCCCAAATACGAGATGAGAGTGTGGCCTTCTAGCGCTTTACATACTATGTTTAGAAGGTATAGAAGGCGCTCCATTTTGTGGAGTTTCAAAGAAATATCCCATGCTATAGCTCCGTGGAAAAAGTTGCGTGGTGAAATTTTGACTGCTCTGCTTTCCCACTAGATCTCTATTTTTTAGAAGTTTATATCTAAGGTGCAAGATATTTTATGCCCAGAGGACTAATGCATATGTTGCAATGTTTCTGATGCATATGTTGCAATGTTTCTATTCACCTAGAGTGATCCTTCTGGCTCTGCTATACCCTGCTGCCAGATTCAGTATCTGAACGTTGGAGTGCTGAGGCAGTATCGTGATTATGTTTTAAAAATGGCACTGGCTAGAATTCAGGAAGCAGTGTCGCTCCAGGCACATATGACCACAGTCACCGGGACCGCCCTGTCTCCACGGATCCTGTGTAATTACGTGTTCCTGCTAACAACGTCGATCAGTCACTTCCTTAACATGTGAGAACCCTCCCAGTCTTCTCGGCATCAGTCCCAACTTCTTGTAGTGATGGATAAATTTCAGTCTACTGGCTTAGAAAATTAGAGGGCACACAGGGGCTATGATTTCATTTACTTCATGCGCGAGCGAAGCTGAAGCTATGAGCATGAACATGTTGCCTTGAACGATGCTCCTACAACATGAGCGAGCATGCTTGGTAGGGGCATTGAAAGCCTGGAGCCCGCGTGAAACAGAATCTAGCATAGTGAGTGTTGTGTGTGTGTGTCTGGCAACATCAACGAGTCAGCAGAAGTCAAGCCAAGACGAGCCAAGTTGGTTTTAACGAACCGTCCGCCATTCCGGAGACTAGCTATGAACCAACGAAGCGAAAGTCGACCCAACCGACCGAGGCAAGCAGACGGCAGGTTCAAAGCCGTTAGGGCTACCGAACTGGAGCCGTGAGTAGGTTAAACAACTGGAAGCGTAAAGTATTTGCAAAATATACGTTAAACACATTATATGCCGTGTTATTTTCAAACTCCCCTTAACATATGTCAAGCGCTGCCGATGAGAGTACGCTTTGCGAGCCGTAACTGAGTTTGGGGAACCTAGTTTACCTAAAATCTACATTTATATTAAATGTTATTTGAGTTGCCCATGGCACTGCCTAAATGACATTTACACTGAATGTCATTTTTCATAAATGCCATTTTAGGTGCCATCGTACATGGGTGTACTACAGAAATCTGTCATACGAGCAGCTTGACTTGCATCGAACTTTACTTGCGAATAATATTTAAAACAATAATAAACAAAAATAGCAAGCTGGATCTTAGAAAGACACCTCCTCAGACCTTTTCTAAAGCTGCGTTTAGTTTAGTTTGTTTCCTGCAAATAATATTGGGCTAAGTATTAAAAAAAAAAAAACTTTGTCACAAAGTTTAAAAGAACTCGCAATTCGGCCGCCCCTTAGAGCTATAGTCCTAATAAGCCGTAGGAGCATGAGAGCTGGAGTACATTCAGTGAAGCTGAATTAATCTTTTCATCCCTGCCGTCGCTTCAGAAGAAAACAAAACAGGTTAGCATGATAAAGTAAATTCTGCTCTTTTCAATCTGCTTATAAAAAGAGCTTACATCGAACGAGGGCTTAGTATATGAAGAAAGCACGCTAGGGATATAAAACTCTAACAATATACCTATTTTGTGAAATGTCAAATTAAGGTTCGTTTACTTTTATAATAAGCTACAGGAGTAATTATTTTAGCTCAAATGATCTGTGGTGTTTGGTGGCTTTTTTTTTTATCGCGCTCGTACTTGGATATATCGTTAAACGATTGGTATTGTTTTTTACTACCCATAATAACGTTTTAGTTTGTTTGAGCCGTTGGCCACAGCTCGAAGAAATAAGGCGGCATGTCGTCTGCACAAAAGGGACTTTTCATAGATCGCTTCTGACTTCTGCTCGGCCAATGAACAAAAAACGCGCAGGAAAGACAAGGACAAGAAAACGAAGTCTAAACAAACAAACAAAAACAAATTAGTTGTTAGTTGCTTAAACAGGAGGACTTAGGTCTTATAGAAAACGGCAACATTGTTGCCCGCTGTAGATGGGGAATTTTGCCAGTGCGGTGCAACTGCTAGCCTGGGGTTTTTAACATACATCGCGCAGTAGTGATAAACGACTGCACGCCGGTACAATGACTGACTAACGCTAACTAAGAACTGTCGTTTTATTCTGAATTTAAAGAAAGGAAAAAAGAAGTGAGAATAGTTAAAATAAATAAAGCAACAAGGACGACAAAAGGGGCTGAAGTAAAAGAATACATCAAAGTCAATGCAGTAAAACAAAAAGCATAAGCACTTCATATAAGTTGTGAATGCGGAAGCATGCAAGCCGCTCGTCCGCTCCCTTTTTCGTCTGCTGCGTACTTTTCGTCACCGGTCAGCGCGCGTTCTTCCCTGGGCACGCTGACCCTGGACGCTGCGTGTTAACGGCGCGCTAATGGACACGCAGCGCCATAGAATCGATTCGACCAACCAGGGGGCGCTTCGAAATTGGGATGGTAGCGCCACCGCAGTACAACACATGGTCGTGTCGCGTTGGTCGCGTTCGTAGCGTTGCATTGGCGTCGCAGGTGTTTCGAGCGTACGGTGAAGATTTACAAAAGGATAGAAAGCGTGCGAGAATTATTTCTCATGGTGTGTCAAGAAACGACAAAGAAGCTTCAATAACACGCATCTTCCGCTTCGAAAGCGGTTGATTTCCCCGCCAACGAGTCGGGTCCGCCTCGCAAGTACGGCCGTGCGGCGTCTACGAGATAACTTTACAGGTGAGCGTCACTTGTTTAAATTTTGAACTGTAAAGAAAGATCACTAATCACAATGAACCACTGTTCTCGTGAGTCCTGTTAGACGACGTCGGGATACTATTTTTCGATCGCTGAACCACCGGCAGACTACGTTCTCGTACTAGAGGCTACGAGTGGGATAGCTTTTCGGGCTCGTCCACGTCAAAGAAATATCAACGTGTCGGGGATCGTGCGGGCATAGGGTGATAATTCCGGGAAGAGATAAGTCCCCGCGTACAGTTGCGACTGGTTCTAGCTGGGCTGGTGTCGCGGACCGGTGCGTGCATAGTGCCGACGATCTTAATTTTATTATGAACACGCTTCCTGCATCATCCTGCCTCAGCAGTAGGGAACTAAAACGCCAAGGCACGACCTGAGCAAAGGCCTCGTAGATTTATTACCCGATGTTTTTGTTCCACTTCATTGAGGCAATAGGGTGCAGTTACTGGGACCTGCTTCTGCTGATTAATGGTGCTTTTTCTGCGAGTTTGAACAATAATCTGCCGCGAGATTCTGTCAGAAACAGGGGCAAAACAGTTGAAAATGAAGAGAGGCTAGCCTAGACTAAATCTCCTGCATAAATGTCTCCTATGCAGATGACTGCACATAATTTTAGTCGAATTTTCATGACAATGTTCAGTTGGATGGATTTATAAAAACTTCATTTCTCTTTCAGGTTCAAGGTGTCCAATCCACATGCAAGATTTTCAAATATTGAGTGGGGGCTTGATTCATACTTTCCTGTGTGGGACATTTTAGGAGGAAAATGTTGTGTAGCAAAGAAAACACCAGTGACACATGATAGGTTGCCATTATTAGAACAATTTTTATTTCCAGGAAAAATAGCCTATGCCTGTCAGTGTTTAATTGCTGCTTCACTCAATAAAGTTTGTTTCATTGCGTGTTTTCAAGCGTTTCCAGGAATGTACCGTATTTTCCGGGCTATACTTTTAAAAGTTGAAATTTTAGAGTGCGGACTATGTGGGATTTTTGTTATTCAATATTGTTGATTATGACGAGACGAGACGGATTTTGTGAATGAAAGAGTGTGTTAATGATGATTTATGTATATTATAGGCTTCTTTGTGAGCTAAGAAAGCAGACATTTCTCAAGGTGTGCCGTCTATGAGAAGATATTCGTGACGACTAAGCACCAGGTGCGGACTATGCACCGTGTGTGTGGACAATCTAAGCAAAAGCTTTTCGTTTTTACCCCAAATTTGCCCCTGCAGATTATAGTCTGGAAACTATGGTATAGCAGCATAATGCAACGCTTTCAGGGATGTTTCGTTGACAGTGAAAAGGATTTTTATTGAGTTGTAGGGGGGCCGAGTGGGCTAGCGCACACCAGCTCGGAGCACGTGGAGCGAAAGCTCGCGCTGCAGAACTCAGGGATCCTGGGTTCAATCCCCACCCCTGCCCGTTTCGATCTGGATGAGCATCGTACCGGCGTGCGGTCGTGTATTACTACTGCGTGGTGCACGTTAAAGACCCCAGGCTAGCGGTTGTACTGCACTGGTTAAATTGCTCATCTACAGCTGGGAGACTCGTCGCCCGTCGAGGCAGACCAAGTTCTAGGCTGTATAAACATACACACAACCCAATTTTTTATTGAGTTGTATCACAACCACGAGTAGGTACACGCACAATTTTGTGAGAATATAAAAATGCTTCCCGTGCTCTTAACACGGTGACATTGGCGCAGACTCGAAGTATGGCCGGCAGGACACTTGCAGATGATGTACACATCTCGAGAAGCAAGGACTGTCAAAGAAATTGTAGGGCCGAGAACCCCGACTATTTCAGGAATCTTGCAAGGCAGATCAGCTGTTCATGATATTCCAAATCTCACGAAAGATGTCTCCCAGTCGTGAGAAAGCAGTCATCACCTAAGCTTATCTATCTTTAGCCAAGCTATACTGAATCTTGGAATACCGACTAAACCAAAACATGTAACTCGAAGACAGAAGAGACTACAGAAGTTGCCAATCAACTAACGATACGTTTAACTAGCTAAGAACCGGGCACATATAAAGAATGCAAAATAGACGAGGAAAGGTCACCTGTATCTTCGAGCGAGGGAGTGAAAATTATTTTAAATTAACTAAGAATCTTTCACGAGCAATTACAGGGTTTGTAGGTTCCCTGCAATTGGTCTTTATTCAACACCTCAGCTTGCATCTCGCCTAGTAACTTGTTGCAAGATGAGCCTCAGCGTCGTCTTAGCAGGTGTTCACGAAGTGCACGCTGCAGATCCTCGTTGGCGGAATCAAAACTGAACCGCCCCCACTGAAAAATAAATCAATAATATAAGATCTCTGGTGTGATCAGCGGAAAATCAATACGAAATAATAAAAACGATTATTGTCCCTAACATGTAAAAACGAAATCAGGCTTTTTTTTAAGGGGGGGGGGGGATGGTTGAGGCGGTTTGGATGTGCATTCCTTGTGTGTTGTTTGGGAGGGGGGATGCATGTGTATATTATAGGGTTGTACATGATGGCTATAAACAGCTCAAAAAACGGGAACAGCGATTAAGAAACACACACGGCAGGACAACGCTGTACTCGCAACCCCCCAAAGCACCCCCCCCCCCCCTAGCTACAAGACTGCTGACGTAAGTAAGCTGAAGTAAGAACGGCAGGATGTCTCTTCTGAACGGCCGACCTCCAGCGCGTCTTTGGTGCCCTTCGCTGCAATTTGACTGTTACTTGCACACTAGGGGCTCGCGAGACAGAAGCCCACTCGAAGGTTGGAAGCTAGTGCTGGAGACACTGAAGCTCCTCCCTGCCGTTCTCATTCTGTCGGTGATTCTAGTTGAAATATTCGTGCCAAAGGGATCCAACATCGCGACCGAGGCCCCGTCAAACACTTCAAGGGAAGCGACAGACGCGCACGTAAATCAAATATTCCGTCACGCAGGCACTGCCAACTGACTTTCGCGCGTTCGGTAGTCATGCTGTTTTTGTTCTGACACCAATTCCATTACGTTTTTCAGGCGTATTTAGCAAAACTGATCTTCCAACGAACGAGAAACTTACTTTTGTCGGAGCAGTGCCGTGCCGTTCAGGCTTGGCGCCGTTTGAGTCTCGTACGGCTTTTCAGGGAAGCGGTAGATTTTTAAGGACTGACTACAACAATATCGGAGGTTGTTACTGCGATCAACAACGAAATATTTGCGCTAGCCGGGCTTTTATATCTTCTTAATCGCAATCATTATTATTGACTAGCGTACCCGACCGCCTACGACGGAGAAGCGAGGCGAAAAACAACGAGCCACTCGGATTGAGGCGTCCCGCCAGGGGCTGGAATGGCGCTGTAGTCAGTGGCGAAACTTGAGCGCTTCGGTCCTATGGGATGAGCGGTCGTGGAAACTGATGAGCGCAGCGGCCAATGGGAGATCCGTCGACGCGCGCCAGCCAATGCAACCGAAGGCGAAATCGCGGAAACGAGGTGCCGTTTTCGAAGCTTCAAACTGATGACGTCAGCTCACTCCATGGGACAGTTAATGCTTTCGCATTAAAACTTGGAGGCCGCTTAAGCTTCACCTTTAAGAGTGGAACGCGATAGCGAAACATATAGACATATAAACTCCCGCTTGTTCCTAAGCCGTGCAAGCGTTTCTTGCGTGGCGAATAAAGAAAAAAAAAGTTCCTTGCGTGACCTAGTGTGGCGTGTCTGGCTCGCAACCGAAGGGTCGTGGGTTCGAATAAAACCTAAAGTTCTTTTAATTTTTCTTTGAGGCAAATGCATTGCTTTATGAAGTGGAGTCAGAGAAATCATATGGCGACCATTCGCCTTACATGCCATATTTTAATCACTTTTATTCCACGTGTGACGTCACGTTTCACGTGAGCGTAGTGGGTTGTTTGAAATGCCCGCCCGAAGTCATGTGGCTGTGACGTCATAACACCATCGAGCAATCCTGGATTTTAGCGATAAGTAGCTGACGGCACGTGACTACCTCTAATCAATGCTAGGCATGTCATAGTGTAGCGTGGAACGTGATTGGACCTGGCGGCCCATGGCTTTGTCCCTTAGTCCATCGTAGGATGATACAAAGTATAGGAGTTTTCGGAATCTTCGCTCTCGCGCATCTTCAGCGCCTGTCAAAGCTATGCACTCGCACCCTTGCCATTTTCAAAAAGGTAAGAAAGAGACGTCACGACTGGTGTCAGTGCGGGAGAATGCATTTGGCAAGCTTGCTATTGCACGCGCTGCCCACACGAAGGACACACACTTGATGGCCCAAATATCCTAGTATGACGTCACGCCTGGTCGGAGGTTCTTTTGCGTTTTCTCGCGTTGAGTTACACCTTTGGGGAAAACGGACGCGTTATTTCTAGCCACTTAGTCTCGAACCCAGTAGCGTACGTGTCTAGGTGGCAGCAGATATTTGGCGAAAGGTGGCATTAGCGTTCTCGTAGTTCAAGCACCTTGTCATCTGATCAAGATACGAATGTTCTACGTGCCGAACGTCCTGCGCAGAATATTTTAAAACAAAAAACAAAAGTTAGTCTCGCCTCTGCGCTTGGTCTTGCTGTTACGCCGTCATCTACGCCTGCGACGGTACCCTTTCTCTATTTTTCGGGGGCGCCAGTTCGCCCCGTTAAACGTTTAGTTTGTTTCAATTTTCGTCGCCTCATCAATTGCCATTCATGACAATATTCAGATTCACGGGATAAAAATACGCCAGAATTCACCTCTACCTCGTTTTTTTCAAGGCGTGTTTCAGCTTCCCTTTAACTGTCCCATGGAGCGTAGCCGGCGTTATCTGTCCACTGAAAAGGGCACCTAAATTTCCATTGGCCGCAACGCGTCGTATGGCTTCATAGCAACGGCGTCATCGTTGCTAAGGAGTCTGCCGAACTGCTGGCGGCGCAGCGGGAGGGGGGACGCGGGTATGCGCTGGCCTGACGTTAGCACGCGCCGCTCAATCGTATGCTCAAGGACGACGCCGTCCTTGGCGTCGCTCTTGAGGTCGTCCTAGAGGTCGTCCAAGACGTCGTCCTCTAGGCGTCTTTCTCAACGTCGTCCTAGACGTCGTCCTCTATGCGTCGCTCTCGACGCTGTCCTTGACGTCGTCCTTAAGGTCGTTCTGGAGGTTAACCTACTAGCCGCCCTAGACGTCGTTCATGACGTCCTCCTTTAGAATGTCATCCTCGACGTCGTCCTAGACACCGTGCTTGACGTCGTCCACGACGTCATCCTACACAGTAGTAGAATAACTGTACGGATTCGGCCAACAGCCAATCAGCGCCCGAAGGGGCGGAGCCAAACCCGATCCGACCAATCACAGCGCAGGAGGGCGGGGCCAAACCCAATCCAACCAATCACAGCGCAGTAGGGCGGGGCCCTTTCCCTCTCTCCCATCCCACTGACCAATGACAGGCAGTGGGCATCGATGGCCCCGCCCACAGGACATTAGCCAGTGACCAATCGGAGCTCAGCGAGGTCCCGTCACGTGTGAAGTCACGTGTCAGGCGCGTGCCAGAAGCGTGTCACTTACCGCAGACCGCAAACCGCAAACCACAAACCGCAAACCGCAGACCGCAAACCACAAGTGTGGTTGACCAGGTGTTGACAGCTGGTCAACACCATCTGACAACAACCACGTGATGTCGCAGAGGGTTCGAGCTGCGTCCGACAGAGGGCGCTCACATGATGTCGCACAGGGTTCGTGCTGCATCCGAAGGAGGGCGCTGCGCTCCGGTCACATGACGGTCACATGTTTTGAATTTGAATCGCTGCGCGGTAAATGCCCCTTTTATTCGATAAAAAAGGCTCCGCCACCAGCTCCGCCGAATCGAACTCGCGCCCTCTTGATCACCAGCCCGACGCGGTATCCCCTGAGCTACGAGCGCATCGCTTCCGAAGACCGCTTAAGTCGGGTTAGTTGTTTGTGTGTGTGTGTGCATTCAGATCACGTGATGTCCCGCGCGCTACTTGGCTTTTGTAATGCGGTTAAAAACAGGATGCTTCATTGCCGCAGGTCGTGTGACGTTGCTCGGCTTCCTATCACGTGATTTCGCGCGCGCGCGCGATTCAAGCGGTGTTCGCGCGGACTCGTAGCCTCGTGGCGCCCCACACATAACTGTCGCATGTTTACGCAATCTCCTATATATATGTGATATATGACGACTGCGCACCGTCATTATGGCGGTGACCCTCGCGGCCGTCAAGTCTCTTCTCGCGCTCATCATGGGCTCCTTTCTAATTGTTTGCGTGATCACCATCGGCGTCAGCATGTCGCACGCGAGCCTGCACGGAAATTGCACGCTCGAGATGAGTCTGAACAAGGAGCTCAAAGTACATCGGTGTCCTGCATCCGTGCTAGAAATACGTGAATGGTCAAAAGAGGGCCATCCGAAAAGAGCCGGTGTAAATTTGGACAGGAATCAGACTGAGGCGCTGAAGCAATGTCTCAGCGAGCTGGACGTTCTTGCTCCCCGGAAACATGATCTCGAGTGTGAAGACAGCTGCATCATCAGCGAGTCCATGTACCTTCGAAGATGTCCTCTGAACATCTATCAAATTCGGCGACTGATCGGAGGAAGGAAAGCCTCATTGTACGGAATAAATCTCGATCGTGAAGCTATATTGCTCCTGTCAAAATGTTTGAATAAAAAATGATAAAACTCGCTACGTGTTTGTGTATTGCGATGTGCGCGCAGAGCCCACGATCGCTCGACGCGTCGCGTAAAGGACACGAAAACGTTTTTTTCTTCATCTCTTTTATTGCTCAAAATCGCTCGCATTAACCCAACTGTTGTGCGAGGAGGCGTAGCCCCTCCATTTTACGAGGTATTGCAGGTGGGGCGCACGTCGGCGTCTCAAAATCTTCTCCACGATCCAGGTCTTGTTTTCGGCCAGGGAAACGCGCTGCAGTTCTGCCTCGTAAAAAGAGCCGAGAACGGGCTCTTTTCGCACCATATCGACTAGGTGGTAGGTATTGGGCACACCTAATCGAATTCGGTCCACGATAAACACCTCGTCCGTGAACGACTGCTTGTACTTCTTCACGAGAACGTGACGATCTTTGGAGATGCGCACATGTTCACCCAGGCGAAATTTAGGTATTTTCACGCGACCGGGATCGGGGAACAAGTGAAAGAAAAATTCGGTCTGGTTCTGGAGGGTAACGTCGACCGGCCTAGCGTTCAGTGTCCTGTGGTGGCTAAAATTATAAGACTCGACGATTTCCGGGAGGATTTCAATTAGTCGTTTGGTTCGTGCACACTCAACTTACTTGTAAACCTGACTCATTATGGTGCGTTGTACGCGTTCCACGATCGAAGCCTTTTGCTTCGAATTCACGGAATACAATTGTATGTCGTTTTTCTCCAGAAACGAGAGGACCAATCTTCCGTAAAATTCACGACCACGATCCGTACATAAACGCCTGCTTTTCCCCATGCTGCGAAAGACAATTTTCAACGCCCTGACAACTTCCTCGCCCGTCTTTCGAGCTATGGGGACGACGGTGAGAAATCGTGAGAAGGTATCAATCACAAACAAAATGTATCGTTTTCCATCGTTGTATTTGGCAATTTTTTGAATTTCCACTAGGTCAGCCTGATAGACGTCTCGCAGTCCCAAGGATAGCGTTTTGCGGTAAACGCGAGGGCGCTTGGTTTCCCTGAACAGCGTATATGCGTCGGATCCTTCTAGAAACTTTTCCGCCGTTCTTCGTCCCGTATGTCGTGCGAGCCTGTTGATTCCACCGAAAGAGGCTGGATGACTTGCTTCATAGTAGACGGCTTTGCTCCCCTTCTTTTGTGACGAAGACATGCTTTCTGGACGCACCGCTTCGTTGGTCGGTAGTGTCGAGCTCGAAATGCACTCAGGTTTAGGTGACAATTGATGAGAGAGGAAATGGCGCCTCTCATCCAGGGAGGCTGCCTGTTGTACAGCTCGTAGTGCAGAAGCTCTACAATGCTGGATCCCTCGAGCGGCTCTCCGTGAACCACCAGCGTTCCCTCGGGGGTGTAGGCAATTACCGAGGAAATCGCGCCGAGGAGCGTCTCGACCTTCGCTCGGTGTCGTGGGTGAAAAGCGGAAAGAATTTCCTCGTCGTTAAAGTAATCCTTGTCTAGAATTTCTTCCATGCTCTCTCGACCAGGCGCTGCGAGGCACGAGGTGGTGGTGCGATAGAAACGGGATCAGCAGGAGCCGCTTCGGACGGGGTCGGTGATCCTGCACTCCGCTGCTCCGGGGAAGCGGTACGAAGACGCTTCGGCGAAGTGACCGAAGAAGAAGACGCACCTCGACGAATGGTCGCCCGCGCTTTGAGGGTCCTTCTTTTAAAGCGATCGTGATTCACGATGGTCACTGGCAGCTTCTCTTTGACCAATAACCTCGTGACGCGATCGAAATGAACCGGAACTGGCAATTTCTTTGAGCGTGAAACTAAATAGGAAACCAGGTCCACAATATTGGATCCCTGTAGAGGTTTTTCGTCGATCGAAATTTCCAAGGTTTGCGGGTCCCAGGTGAGCAGCGGCCTCAGTAGAGCCAGAAGCGATCTACCCTTTTGCCGGTAGGTTTTGCTCAAGTAATTGACTATGACAGAGGGGTCGTCATCATCATCATTCCCACGCTCGCTCGTCTGCGTTGTCCGTTCTTCCCTGCTAATGGGTGTCGCTCTAACCTCTTCACTGTGTGCGCTACTCTCATTCGACGAGTACGGACGTAACATTTTGTGTAGAGTTTGAATTATTTTCTTTAGCTTGATGTCGTCCGGTTCGTCGACTTCTTTCAGAATCTCGGGAATGTTCTCTGTGTAAGGTACGAGATGGTACTTTTTCATGCTTCTTAGACTCCGATAGCCTTTGCGATGGCTCTTCCCCCGATCGTTGATATGAGGGCTAGAAGAGCAGGAAGAATCAGGGGTAGGAAACCTCCCTTCAATACCAGCGTCTTTCTTACGTTCTTGTGCGTGCCTTTTCGATTTCCCAGTGAGCGTATGACGGGTGCAAATCTCTTCACTTTCTTTTTTATATCCGCGGAGAGAGGGAGGTTTCCGGCGCACAGGTTTAAACAAATTTCCCTAATTATTTTCAGATGCTCCTCCTTGGCGTGACGTAGTAGTGATTCCCTTTGCCTAAACGATTTGGCTTCCGACAACAGGTGCAAAAATCTTGCGTGCTTGGCGATGCGGTTCATTAGGACGTGTCTTACACGACTTCCGGACCCTCGTCCGGCAAGATTTTTGCTCTCACACGGAAATTATCGGGACAAGTTTGCGATAGGTCGATCAGCAGGTAACTGAACGGCGTTCTACACGCGTCCGAATATATACGCGGTAGAACCTGCCCCCTGCTAGCCCCAAAGAGCTGTCGGGATAGCACTTGGAGCTGATCGGCAATCCGCACTGAACGGAATATAATTAAGGCCGAAGAATTTAGGCTTGTTGTTCTAAAGTACGCGTCTTGGAGGAACATGTTCTGCGTTATGAAAATGACCGAAGCATTATAGTGATGAGCAGCTCCTATAAATAGGAGCGTAGACTACGAGGCGTCGAACCCAAAATATTGGGTTCGACGACTCGTAGAAATGTCTGCGGTCCATCATAAGTTGAAACGGAGCGTAGACTCCTTTTCACCATAATTTGGCAAACGGCGAAGACTGCGGCCCCGGTGAGCCACTCAGCCCATTGGAGCCAGGCACGATACAACATGTCGCTGGAGTACCCTCCTCCTGCAGAGAGCTATCACGTTCTTCGCTTCATCACTTTAATTGGCGCGAGACAACTGTAGTATTCGCTCTTTGTCAAGTTATAAAAAAATAATCTATTATAAATTTTATGTGCTTGCCATTCGGGCATTGTAGCGGGTTACTCCAAGCTTTCAAATATGCTGCTTTGGCATGCTGCATTCTTGCCCGATACTGTACTTATTACCGCCAAAATGTTTTGGCAGTGATAAATATAACACTACAGTGCTACAATGAGTCACATTTTTTGCTGATATTAACTCTTTAACGTCGAAATTAATTACAAATTATGTAAAAAAAAGATGTTTGTTTTTCGATAGTGCTGCTTAAGGTGTCCCAAGAGAGATAGCCACGTTGGCGATTGTGACAAGAATGCCATCTTTTAAAATTGGGTATGTCGCGAACTCGCGACAGCAGGCCCCAACGCACACAACTTTTTTCTACGCCACCTGCATAAAGTGTAGTCATTCTCAAAAATAAATGTATACAAAGAATATCTAAGTTATGGAACAAAAGCATCTAGGCTCGAGCATTATGGCTGGAAAACTCGCGAAAACAGTTGGAAAGCTTGTTCAAGTAGAAATGAGCATTGAAATTGCAGCACATTATGGCGGAGTGTCCTCTAAACCCGGCTTATTGCACCGCTGTCGAGTGTCATTTACCACCGGTCAGTGTCCCGTACTGTCCGTGCGGACGTCTTCGTCAGGATCATGCTTAGTGGGCTCCCGTAGTATCTTCATATTGAGCTGAAATTAGGAAGAGCTCTGGGGTTGCCCCGTATAATTTATTTTTAAATAATTTACAAGCTAAGAGTAGTTTTTAGACTTCCCTCCAAACGCATAACGCGCGCGTCACTAAATGTCGAACGTTACAAAATCGCGACGAGACAGCATTTTAATCTTCCTTTTTTTTTTTTTGTCACGAAGCTTTTGAATTAGTGTGAAGTGCAGCTCTTCAAAAAATTAGTCAGGACTTTATACATTTTAGAATATATATCCCTGTACGGACATACATTTTAGAAAGGATATGAAAAAAAAAAGTATCGTCTAACTTTTCACTTCTATTCGCGACTCCAGCGACCTATAGGGGGCGCCACCAGCAAACAAACATGGCGGCTGGGAACAGGTCGCGTCAGCTCGGCCGGGCCGGCTAAACGGGTGGAGCATTCAATTTAAGACAATTTCTTTTGTTTAATGCCCTATTTTATAGGTATAGTGTAGCCGTTGCACATAAAGTTCCAGATCATAGTTTTGTTTTCCCGGTGCTTTGTGTTCTTTTCATGTCAAACTTTCGTTTCGGAGATTTCGGTCAGAACCGGAACTATGGGCTCCGGAGAGATAGCAATAGACTCTAATCAGTTTTGATCAGCTAAGGAAAGCGGCGATGGCTACAGAATGGTTCCACCGAGAGTAATTTTCAGCTAACTCGCATGCCTCAACCATGCGACTTATTTGTCCGCGAAATTGAGCTTCCATGCGTATCCGCGTTTAAGAAACAGCTCATGTCGTCTGCTCGGTCAACAGCACAGGCTGCAGGAAAATTACGAAAGCAAGCGCTTTTTGAGCCAAGGAGCATGTTAGCCCTCCGGCGCCCCACTATGCAGCAGATACTTGTATTTCACTTCAGGTTTTAGTAGCAATCGAGAAGTTATTTTGACGAATATGCGGGTTATGTATTATATTACGTATCATGTCCCACTCAAGCGATATTAGTATATTCTTCGGGTTGAAATAGGAGCTTAGTTGACTAGCTACTAGGTGAATTCCTGAATAAAAGTGTATTTGACAGACAGAGAGATACTACCTAAACTCAGCCAAATCGTTCTAGCCGGCAGCACGGAGACGAATGCGGACAAACTAGGGAGAGTCTTCATCAGAGATTCACGCAGGCCCCCTCTGCATTGAACTTGACTTTGAATCCTGAAGAGAGAAATTAAGTATTTTTTGTGGCCGGACAACTTGAGCAATGTAGACGTATATTCCTGCCAGCCTCGTCGGGGGTATAGTATAAATATTGGAGGCGCCATAGATCATAATGTCGTGACAGCTTCTAACTTCGCGAGACGCGTCCCCCGCCTTTTGAAAGCAGACAATTTCTCTTATTAATCGTATGCAGCGAGAAAGTTTTCCGGAATCCAGTAATCGCGAAATCAACCCAACTCCTTCGGTGTGGTCCAGAGGCTTTTTCGGCGAAAATCATCCAAGATAAATTGCCAACTCACCGACGGGCGTGGCTGGCTCAATCTTCAAGCTAATCAGACAGAAACCAAACTCAAGAAAAGCAGCTATCGAACCTTCCATTTCACTTGACTGCAACATTAATGTTTCCCTCCAATGAAACACCTCGTCTGTCGTCCTCAGTCGACTATTCTACATCCTTATAAAGAAACCACTTATCAGTTACCAAATAGTCATCACTTTGAATGTGATTCGCCACAGACAAGAAATCAAAACGTGTTTTAGTCATTTCTCCCCATTCAAGAAAGCACACCACCGTGTGTTGTGGAGCAAACAGGCTTTCAAACACGTGATGGAAGGAAACAATCTACTGAGGCTTCACCACACTAATGAGCACTCAGGCAAACTTAAGAAATATTTGGACCTTTGTCAAATTACATTGTTCGCCACCGCGCCGACAACACGAGTCCGCGAAAGCCGCCAGAGACGCGGATAGGCGCAAAGCGACCTGTTCCGGTTGGTTCCCGGTTTTCCCGCTTGGTTCCGTCCGTTTTGCTGGAGTCGCGAATAGCTTCTGAAAATTGTCAGACCACGTGCTCAGTAACGCTGTCAGACAGCCAAAGTTGGTTCTGGAGCGACGTATTCTAGGCCGCCGAAAGATGGACCGAGGAGTTCAAAGCGCATAGGAGCGTGTGTGGCGACTTGGCAACAGTCGGCATCGGTCACATAGATGGAGGCAACGTTTTTATAGAATGAATGTAATTTCTATTTCTCAAGTTGGAAACAATTGTCTAAAAGGGGTTAGTAACACAAATAACGTTACTGTGAGCTACCTATTATTCTTCTCCGAACATTGTATTAGTTCTTAAGGGCCCACACTGTTAAGATCTCAACGCGGAATTTTTTTTTTTCGCAAGTATTTAAAAGACGCATTGCAAAAAAAAAATATATATTGTGATGAATTTTTAGCTTGAATTAGGCTCTGCGCCAAGATGGTCAATATATTTGTATAATGTTCTTTCAATATAGGACGTTTTGGATGTATTTGAAGTATAAAAATTCTTCAAGGAAAATCTGGGTTGTCCGAAAAATTAAAAAGGTTCGCGTAATTTATTAGCAGTATCGAGTTCCGAATGTATTCGACCAAGTATCTATGCTAAATTATACTCACAACGAATCACTGGCAACATTCTATTAGAGCGGCGTCGAAGGAACTAACGAATTCTCCACAACGGGACATGACAGAAAGGTAGGCTTAATGACGGAGCAGAATAAGCTAAGGATGCCGGCATGAGTAATACAATTTCGAGTTAAACGAGTATTTATTTTTAACATCCTAGCTAACATTCTTACAATGTTCATGACATAACTAATAAAGGAGAGCTATCAAGTTACTAACAATTAGCTTTTTTTGTGCACGCCAATTTAACCAATGATCATAAGAAAAATACATTACAGCGTCACGAATTCGGACACATGGTCGATAAGCTCACCGCGAGTAGAAATCAGGTAAAACCCCGCTGAATACTTTTTAATCAATTGTCATAAATGTATCTGGAACAAAATCAATAAAACACCACTTTAGCATATGCAATGAAAACTGTTTTTTGTAATAAAACAACAACGATGACTCTCGTTCAAACAAATACGGAAATGATGTTAGCAGAGATAAGCAACGACTGGGAAAATAAGTAGTAGTAAGTATAGAAAACAAGTAATAGCAAATTAAAAGGTTGAAAGCACAAACAAAACGAAGACAATCAATACAGAAAGAGCAAAAGACAGGCGCTACCTCTCAGTTGATTTTATTAGTAGCCATCGTCACTTATATGCATACACTCATTTGCCAGACTTGCATCAGAACCGATCCCACTCTTGCAAGCAGCCATCGCGAAAGTAACTTTTGAAAGCATATAAAAAGAAGGCGCACAAGCGCATATGTCATCTGTCTTCGGGCCTCTATAATATATTTCGTTTACTTTTTTAATAAAATCAGTTTAGAGTCAGCACCTGTCCTGTCGTCTTTGTACCTTTCTTGTCCTCGTTTTGGTTGCGCTTCTTTTAATTCGGTGTGGACCAACTCATCCAGCAGAAGTTTTAAAGAAATAGCGAGTATGGAAAACATGTAAAAGAAGTACTAGTTTTTTCGGGCATTGGAAACAGAAAAGCATTAATGAGATCATTTAAAATGCACACAAATAAGCAAGAAATTGGTATCTTTCAAGCCACTTTCTTAAAATCGATACTAAGGCTACTCCGTCACAATTTATGCAGTGGCAATGAACGATTCACTTCGACGAATGGTTCTTTGAATCGCATTGCCATTTGAAGCATAATGAACTGCATATTGAAAGAGGAGAAAAAGTTAGTCTCGAGCGAATTCCCACTAATAAAAAGATGGTTAGCAACACTACCTTGGCATTTAAAATAAACAGAAATATGCGTGTCTGCGTAAAAATGCGAATTCCTTCGAAAAAAACTGGATAACGAAGTTCAAATTCCGTAGCTATTTATTGTAAATGTATCCCTCGCGTTCTAATAAAACCCCAGTGACCTTATTTTCAAGCATAATAAAAGCACCCTTCGACCCAGAAGCGATTGCCAGGAACACTCGCAATTCATTTGCCTCGCAAAAATTGCGTGCCTTAAACATTGCGTCAAATGCAACGGAGGTTCAATAGCGCTTGGTGAGGTTTTGTTTGTTTTCTTTTTCTAATGAGCAGTACTTGCCATCGGGAGAATATTTGATATGACACGTGGCGAAGGAATGGTAAACCTATTGAGGATCTTACCTTCTTTATTCACGCACCTCTTCGTTGGGGGAATGGCATCATTTTATCTGAAATTCCGCCGCGCATACAATTTGACCTTTGCAAAAATCGCCTTCTGCGCGCTGTCATCGTTGTCTGCTGGGCTGTAGAACGCGTTCTGCGCATGCGCTGTTGCTCTGTTGTGCGGTATATCAGACGTTGCGCATGCGTCCACAGCTCAGTGACTCGGTATTTTTCGCCCGTGCGATAAGCGATGGAAAGGTCTATACTTCCGACGTAACCGACTCTAAGACACGACGGAGCCAATCAATCAGCGCCAAAGTTGCAGCGTCACGGCGCTCATTGTCTTTGCGGGTTTGCTGTCAACGACTAACCAATAACGCACAGTGAACTCGCCGTGGTCCTGTACTAGTTTTCTCTGCGTGATTGGGTTAGCCGGCCTAGGCATGATGCGCTTTAGGCGCTGTTTAATTGGCTCCATCGAATCGAAGCATCGGTCGCGGTCGGACTTAAAATAAAACGGAGTATAGACGATCGTTCTCGAGATGGGGGAGGCGAAGAATGAGGGGATTGATATCGCAATGCTCACCCCCCCCCCTCTCTCTCTCTCTCTTTCTCCGTGAGGCACTGTGACATTCGTCCAGCAGGATTCATACCATGACAGAGCCGCGACTCCACCTGTCCATAGGTGGCGACACTCGTTTTTCAAAATGGCGGTTATAGTGAGGGTCAGAGATGGGTGCTTTGTACCAGTTGCTGAACCCTGTCTAGCGCCCGTTTGCTTCACTGAGCGACACAAATTATTTCCGCTTATACGAGGAAACTTGGGTGTTATGCGCGCAGATCGCCTCTTTATGCTGAAAACAAGAGCGGTGTTTAGCGTAATAGCTACGCTAAGAGGCACGTTTCTGTTCGGGAACGAAACCGAAACTAACGTCTATTTTTTTATTCAATTTCTGGATATTGGTGCTAATATCGGTTTGTCTTCTAACTCAAGATATGTCTCGCAGCGTAATTATTGAGCTAAGAAAATTAATAGCGGAAACTTTGTTTAGCAACATGTTTGTGCGTTCCAGGAACTTCAAAATAATTTGCAGATTACAGTGTCTTTTTAAAGACACTGAAGGGTCTCTAATACAGCTTAGAGGTAACACAGAATATTGTATTCGTTGAACAAATAAGCTCTGATATTTGTGTTTTTAGAACTTTTTCTTACTCAGATAATCGTCATGTTGAATAATGAGCTGCAGGTCCTTTAATGAGTTTTTTTTTAAGTGATTGGTTGCTTTAGTATTACATCCAACACAAGATTAACGGAATCAATCCCAGTCAGACAACAGAGGTGTGTGGGTAGTGTTTTCACGACAACGCGACGCATAGGACTTTATATTAAATCCAGTGTTCATGTCTATCTTAATAACTATGTCAGTTTTCTTTTCTATATGCCAAAAAGAAAACAAACTAAGACATTTTCGTGAATACTATTAGGTCAAACGACACTTTTTTCTGGTTGCCGTGTTTATTGGGGCCCTAGTACATTATCGCCATTTTTATTAGTACTAACAGAATTAAGATCCGTAATTTTTCAAGCACTAATATAATTTGTAGCTTATGACCTAAATTCATACGCGCGAACTATGACAATCCAAAGTTCGTAAATCATAATCACTGGTGTCGATTGCAGGGTTATTAATTAAAAAGTTGTAATTTATAAAATAGCAATAGTCTAAAACCAAATAAAACATCTAGCTAGTCTGAGAAATTCATGGAACATGACATTTTTTATGGGTAAACTATGCGGTGCTATCGAAGACCCGACTTTTGACAGTTGGCCAAACTTCTAAATTCGCCGCCAATCCTTCTAAACCAAATTTTTTAACAAGAAAAATAAAACTGTCCCGTTTTATTAAAAAAAACTTTTTGGGCTATTGATTTTCTTTATTTTTACCCGCCGTAGTTTCGTCCACCTCAGGATTTCCAGTTCGAAAAAACGCCTACCCGATTGCACGTCTGCTCACTGTAGCCCGTTTCACAGGCGTTTTGTCAAATCGGTGATACGGACCGAACGCAAGTAGTGTTCGCGTTAGCGTGTTCGCGTGCACGGAGCCCAAAATTCCAATCTTGAATTGGCGCATGGCGACGACGCGCATGCGCAACGTGGAGCACGCAATCCTAACACAAACGCACGGCGCTTGCGTTAGGAGAATGAAGAGTGTTGTCTGCAGTCAAAAATTACTGTTGGCGAGCCGTGACCGCCAGGAACTCCGCCGTGCCCGCTGAGCAGGAGAACCGGGGGACCCTCACTAAAGCGCTTCCCGCTTCCGCCGCTAGAGTGCGAGCAACGAGATGGATGCGCGAATAGGAACGAGTGTCAGCAGCTGAGCGCTGCTTCGTCACTGACTCTCTCCTCTGGCTTGCTTACTAAACGGCGGGCAAGTTCGTCTGCTCTTCGCGCACATCATGTGCTTGCTTACCCGCTAAATGAGCCCACATCCGTTGATCTCCCCCCCCCCCCCTCCCCCCGACCTCAAGCAACGACGGTGTAAGTTTGGCCGGTTCGTCACCGCGAGTTGTCTACGCGTAATCTGTGTTTGCTTTTGATTGGCGAACCCATGTTTGCGTTCCGATCCCCAAAAGATGCATTTTAAAACACTTGCTCGCCGTATAGGGCATAACCAACGCGATCAAGGAAGGTCTGCCGAGGGCCCCCATAGAAAGCTATCGCTTTACAAGCAAGTCATGAGACGTTGTGTTGTGTTCGTCCCCTTCTGTGTTCCTGAGTCTCGGGTTTTTATCACGATGAATCACCATCAACTCGCTTGCTTTTTTAAGTATTGTTGCGGCTTTAAAAGCAATGAATTTGACCATGGTATTATGTTGAGTGAAAAATAATCAACTTTTTGCGAAGCATCCTCGTGAAATCAATTTGCACCATGGAGTCCCTATTTAACCTTATTTAAAAGATAGCCTTGAGTCATTAAAGGGCCGTAAACAAAAAAAGTAACGGAGAGCGACGAAAGCGAGCACTTTAGGAACGCGCAAGTTGATAGGTGTTTCAAAGTACACCGATTGTTTATGCGGTACACATTTATCGTAGGCTCCGTCCGTCCCGTCAAGGACTTAATTTCCGGTCTCCCTCCATGTCCCAGCGTAAAGCGAACAGGCAATTAAAGGGTACACTTCCTTATCTCTCTATGTGGCGCGCAAACCCCGAGCTTCGGTAGCAGGTAGAGCGCCTAGGTTTAGCAGAGGGAGCAACTCAAGCCATGGACAGCGTCTGGAATTCAATGGCGAACGTCGGATTCATCACTAGCGCGCAAGTCGGTGCATTATCGCGCGTAGAGGAGGAAACCGGGCGGTGAGTCACAGACGCTTGCAGACGACCAACGCTTTCGTCCTCTCCTTACAAGCCGTATTTCAAACGCGGCCCATACACCGGGTAACGCCGATCGAGTAGTTGGAAACACTCTGAAATCTAAACACACTAGTGGCAGTAACTTATTTAATCGCAGAATTATTTCAGACTCTAAAATAAACGAGAGACAACGAAAGTGATTAGTGGCTAAAGCAGTGGGCTCAAACTCATTCGAGTGGGGGGGACCAGATAGCCCACCCCCGAAAGGTCGAGGGCCAAGGGACGGGAGGGGGCAATATTTTGCTATTCGAGGACAAAAAACAAACAAACAAGAAGCAGTGGAGTTCACGTTGCAAAACAGTCTGCTGTCCTAGCGACACCCTAGTGATTAGGCTAGAGACGGAACCTTGCGCTTTTCGTAAGTTCACCGTTTCGACATCTTTAGTTTTCATTTGAATATGCGACTACTTTTGGCGCACACCTGACGTTAGAATATTTAAAACACCAATGTACTGATAGTTTTCAATAGAACGATGGCAAGCATACCGTCCTTTTCCTGTCGAACAACATAGGCGCAACAGGCATAAGACAATATCTCTTCATACGGCAGTTTTTACTTTCCTGGCGGTTTTGATAGCAGAATTATAAAAAAAATGCATGTATTTTATGGTATTGTGCGACAGCTAAATGCCCGAGCTCATAGCTTTATTTTTGGCAGTTGCTTCTGCTGGGCAAGAGTTCGTGCAGCCGGGCTGGGGTGTCTTTGAGCAAAGAGCTCGCACTTCTAGCCTAGTAGCAGCCCGTTCCGGTTGATTTATATAAGTAAGGGATGAGAAGTAAATATTTAAACGAAGCAATACTCAGTCCAAAAGAAAACAGAGTAGTGCAAAATGTTTTAACACGTAATATGAGCAGAGATCCTTTTCGAACGGCAATGAATCTACGATATAAAACTATTTATGCCGCATGTAGCACTCGAGGCATAGGAATGGGGGCTCGCAGCCGCGGGATGTTCGCGGGCCGCGTCCCATGCTCCCGGGCCGGATGCGGCCCGCGGATCGCATGTTTGAGACTTCTGGGCTAAAGTGTCCGTTTTTAGAGACTGTTGCGGGCTCTGTGCAGAAGACCACATTTTACGTTATTTCCCCTGTAAGTGTGACATCATTGCTCCAAACAAACAGTTTCTAGGGGCGTTGCTATATATAGACGAATACATCAGAGAGGATTTCGCTCAGAGAAAAACCATCGCTTAAAATTCGGACTTGGAGTTTAAACGTGTAAAAAAAAAATATAGCAAGCCTAGATATTACACTTACCACGACATAAGTTTGTCGAAAATTGGTTGCTTCTGAAATATTTGCGACGGCAACCTTCGGTTCTCAAGACGTCAAGAGGTGCCTGCTGCAGACGACGAACGCATACTGAAAAACTCAAGAATGCCGTCTGCAACAGTTTGGTTCGTTTGCATAATGATACGTTTTTGATCTCGTATTTATTGGGAACCTGACAGATCTAAGAAAGCTCATGAGGTTTATTTAAACAAATTGGGTGTGCGCACCATACGGGACACTGTCTGACGAAAATCATCACACGTATGGAGATCTGAAAATATAGCCAGAGAAGCATCTGCTTAGAACACTGTATCAAAGCAGCGCGTCAGGCCCTTTTTTTTTATTTATTTAGCAATTTACGTGTATTGCAATAGAGGAGCAAGTTTTTGAATCTAACATGAACGGTTCGAGACCTCAAACTTTGTTTTTCAGGGATGATATGGGTGCGTGTTTCGAACCTGCTTCTAATCATTACACTGAGAACGAATCCTGCTGATTCGTCAGTTTTCAGAAAGACCCCAAATAGCGAAAGAGCTGGATAATAACATCGGGTAAGTTGTAAATATATATATATATATATATATATACAAGGTTTTTTTTTTTTTTTTTTTTTTTCTCAGATTTGTTTAGACAAGGCCATAAAAGCTACACTTATTCGGTTTGCGCGAGAAAGAGATAGCGCGGGCACGCAGTCTCGGTGCCCTAACTTTCATCTTGAGCCTCACCATGCTGTGGAGCGTCGTTCGACGCTTCCCTTCCCGCCGACGGAACATCTTCAAAAGGAGCTACACTGCCTGCAACAATTGAGGTTCGACACAGCCATGCTGTATCTAACACGCTTCACAATCCAGGTTGGCGACATGAAAAATGCAAAATGTTACCGTTCTAATAACCTCAACCTCTTTGAAGTGTCGTGCCCCATCGACCGCCAATGCATACTAACCTGTTTTCATGGTTTCTGTAATGTATTCGCTGCTGTGCTTAACAGCCTGATTTCCCTACCTCACGACAGATGTCTCTTGTTTTTAGAGGGATTGCCAGCCCTATCAGGAGACGTAGAACTAAATTTTGGGCCACTTACAGGAATCGAAAAATTAGAAGTGATGCTTCGAAAGCTCGCGGCAACAAATGAAGAGAACCAAAAGACACTCGGGAAAGGCTGGCTTCTATCTGTTCAGCTATCGGCGAAATTAAAAAAAAAGGTTCATGCCCTAGACAAACAAATTCAGGAATTAAGTGAGGTTCAAGAAATACTTGCCGTTGTTGAGGCAAGCGTTAGCGAATTGAGGGCGGATCTTGGTTGCACGCGCAAAAACAAAAATGGATTCCCTTGACTCTAGAATTAATGACCTAAATAATAGAATGAGAAAAAAATCTGCTCTTCCGGGGCATTCCAGAAAAATAGAATGAAACATAGGAAGAGTCATCTGTCATTATAAAAGAGTTTGTGAAGACACACCTCGGCTTCGAAGCTGGTGTGATTGAGCGTGCCCACAGCGTGGGTGGCAGACATGACAGTGCAACACTCCCTATCGTTGTGCGCTTACTCGACCGTCAAAGTAGACAGGATGTTCTTCATAGCGCTCACAAACTAAAAAAAGTTTTCTCTCTACGCGTTTTCATTTCGGAAGATTACACACCACAGACCCGTCTACATCATAGCAAACTATGGCAATTCAGTGAACAATTCAGAGAAAGAAACATTAAAGTCAAACTTGTCTACGATAGCTATCTGCAGATGGTAAACGGTTTTTCTATTGTCCCCAGAGTGACCAGGTGATCTTGCTAAGGCTAATTCAGAGGAACAATATGACTGTGTAATAGCATGAGGTAGCAAGTAGCTAAAAAACGTTGACGTCTCACTCATTCTCGCTAACTTCCGTAGTCTTTTATCTAAACAAGACGATCTTGCATCGATCATCGACGATGCCAATTCTAAGATAGTGATAGGAACTGAAACGTGGTTAACACCTGAAATTGAAAACGTGGAACTTCTTCTGGGTGAGTAATTCAATCTATTTCGAAAAGATCGTACGCTGTCGCTGGGGGGGGGGGGGGGGGGGGGGGGGGGAGGAGAAGAGTGGGGTCTTTATTGCAGTTAGCAAATTTATTACTGCATCTCTCATTCCTGTTACTAGTTGCCTAGAAGTGTTGTGAGTTCGACTAGAATTTGCGCTCTCATGTCTTATTCTTGGTGCCTGTTATCGCCCCCCGAGAAGAGATAGTGGTTGGCACTAAGAAGCCAATGTCTTCAGGAACACAACGGTGTTCTTCGGCCAGTTGCCTTCACCAGCCGCCTGCTGACAGCGGCCAAACACTACTATTACGCAATGGAAAAGGAGTGTCGCCATTATTTTTGCCCTAAAACAATTTAACATGTATTTCAATGGCACATACTTTCAGATCCAGACCAATCAAGTGTTTTCCTGGCCAAATTATTTGCGGAATCCAGTCGGACATCTCGCACAATGAGCTCCGACATTACAGGCATACCACTAAGCCACTACATACAAGAAGGGAGTTTTGTTGCGGCAGATGTGCTCTCGTGTGCTCCTTTGCAGGTCCTTCCCACTCAGGACGAACATGCATTGGTGGGAATACCTGGCATTGTGGCCGACACATCAGTCGGAATGGTTGACATTGGTGATCAGAGAACTTTGCAAGGCACAGTGGGAGGGGAAACTCCGTCTACGGGTGTGCGAGAAGCTTGTAGAACAAAGGGTAGGCCGCACCGAGAGCAACGATAGGTACGACTCATACTTGCTGAGAGAGAATGGACTTTTTCTCAGCTACATTTTTCAAGCAGACGATGCCGCCCATGGCTCGCCTTTCAGGATTGTGAAACTTTGAACGCCGTTCATCAGTCACTTCCATGATTCAGCCTCATCAGGTCACAGCAGCAGCAGTATGACTTGCAATAAGTTATGCCATGTCGAGACTTGATCAGGAATCAGGCAGGATATACTGAAGTATGCCCACACTTGTCCAGGATGTCAGAAGTCAAAGCCACACGAAGGTCACCTACCAGGATTTATGCAACCAATCGTAAGCCACTCTCCATGGCAGATTGTTGCCTGCGACCCGTATGGGATTGTTCCCTCATAATCCGTACAGTAATCAGTTTCTTCCTGTTGTGACTGATCAGAAATTGGCTG
The DNA here is from genome assembly GCA_013358835.2 of Ixodes persulcatus. NCBI lineage: Eukaryota > Metazoa > Arthropoda > Arachnida > Ixodida > Ixodidae > Ixodes > Ixodes persulcatus. The sequence goes on from JABSTQ010010261.1 coordinate 1,640,555, forward strand.
AATTGTTCCCTTTACAGAAGCTTCTTTCGCAAAAAATATGGGATCGTCTTCTCGCCATCCTTACCATATTCGGCATTCCTTGCAGAGCTCATGGTGGATCATACTTCCGGAGCAAGGTTGTCTCGACATCTGTGCTGTGCTTGGCATACAGTACAAGCTCACTTCTCCGCAGTGTTTAGTCTGTTGTACCGACTAGCTGTTCATTGGCAGATGCATCACATGCACAGCGAAAGGAAACATAAAAGCAGCATAATATATTATTGGTTTCCCAGGGAAACAAACACAAGACGTGTACACTTGAGAGTATAGAGTATTGCTTCTTACATCTGATCAGTGTGGTCATTGCTTCAGTTACTGTGGTTAATTAAAGTGGTGTTTTTTTTCTTACATTCAATCAATGGATGATGTTTCAGGTGCTTCTGGTACGCTGCCTATAGGCAGTGGACGCTGTGGTTGTGACTGCGACTGGGGCAGAGCAAGAGGCGACCACTGCCCTCCTGCATGGTGAGAACGATTAGGGAGCGATCGCCAGCGACACATTTTCCGGGTTCCTGTGCCCTGATCGCTGCGACTGAATAAAAGTGTTTTTGTTATACTGGGTATAGAACCATGTTTTTTCTCACCACAAAAGTAAATAATGCATTGTCCAATGGTCGGTCTTCACACAAATGTATTGTTAGCCGTTAGAGCCAAGTGACAACTTACTATTGCCCAATTCAAAGTTGTAATCCATTTGCATAACTTTTCACCAAGAACACTCGGGGGTTTTGTTGGCTGCCATCTTCGCGGCGCTTCTGTGCAAATATTTTCATACTCCGTTTCACCTTACAACTGACTGCAGCGGACGCTACGAGCTATTGGAGCCACTGGGCAATAAGTAAAATAGCAGCGCCCCTAGCGGTTCAGGTGCACTCTGGGAGCAGGAGACTGTCAATAAGTAGTTTCGGTTTCGCCGGGTTGTGAATCTGTCGTCTGTTATCGTCTCCACATTGCCATTGCTCACGTTGTCGTGGATTGCTCCTTACTTGTGAACGATGCACTAAGTGCCCTTTTCTTCTCGTCGCTACTAATCTGACACAGCGAGTAATGAAACAATTAATTTTGCTGGCACAGGTTTTGAGCGAGAACGTTCAAACGGTGAACTGAAGTGAACGTAGAGCGACGTACGCCGAATGCCGTGCCAGCTTGCTGCGTGCATTTGTTTGCCACCTCGAAAACATCCACTGAGACTAGCACTCATTTTATAACACCCTTGCTTCGCCAATCGCTACGTATTTGCAATTGGGCTAACACAATACATGAAGCTCGCTGTACGAGAACGTTCAAGCGCAAACTTGCGCCCTTTGGTACGTTGCTGTGTAAAAATTGGCCGCGGAAACAAGGGTGTTATAGAAACAGAGTACTAGTCTTTGTGGCTGTTCTCAAGGTTGCAAACAAATGCACGTGGTGTGCTGGCACGGCGTTCGGCATTCGTCGATCTGCATTCACTTGACTTCACCGTTATGGCGTATTTGCTCGTCCCCCGTGTCAGAAAAAATCCTAATTGTTTCGTTATTCGCTGCAACCGATATGTAGCAACGAGAAGCAAAGGGTACTTACTGCATCGTGCGCAAGTGTGGAGCATCCACAACAACATGAGCAATGGTGGTGCGGAGATAATAGCACAACAGATGCACGACCCAGTGAAACCGAAACTACCCGTTGACAGTCTCCTGCTCCCAGAGTGCACCTGAACCACTAGGGACACTGCTATTTTGCATATTGCCCATTCATAGCTGTTCGAGTTTCCCATGGCCTCCAATAGGAAGCACATTTTTTTAGGATGGTTTGTTTTGGGTGACTATGAATTTTGTGAATTGCAGATTATCTTGAAACAGCGAGACTAGATGCTAGTGAGGGGCCAAACTTTTGCCGAATCGAAAATTCGGTGCCGAATCTTAGGATTTAACTAAGCCGAATTTTCGCCAATCTTTTTTAAACATTCGGTAACAATATTTTGTTGCCAAACCTAAAAGTTGATATTTTGTATTTCAGGCAAAAAAAGGTCGAGGTTTCTTTTTTTTAAAATGCATATTGACACAGTTATTACTAAATAAGGTAATATTCTGCAAGATAATTGTATAGGTGTCATTTTTGCAAGCTTACTGGCAATTTTGCAGTGACGTTTTGCAGAAGTGGTGCGACACCGAGGCTGGGTAGTAGCGATCACAGCACTATATAGCTCCTAAGAGGAGAACAACACAATCCTTTGAATCCGCGTGTTTTACCGACAACATGGCCGACAGAGCAGCTCGGCGCGAGTCACGTGGTACTCGCGGTTCCAGGAGGCGCCCGATTTATGGGAGAACACATGGAGATCGACGCAGCAATGTTGATTTAAAAATAAACACAGAGTTCACATTTTTCGAAACTAGTCTGTCGTGAGGTTCGTAAAGCACTAAACACTTTATCAAAGTTTTCATAATTATGGATGCGTGTAAAAATTTTGAGAAGGCAATTTCCAAGGCAATGGCATTTGAAGCAGACAATTTTTTTACGCAGCGGAGATAAACTTTTTGGGTTGGCCGGAGCGAATCACGTAAACGGTGCAACAATTTTTGTGCGCGTTTTCTGAACAGCGTGAGAGACCATCAATGCATGTAACTGCTTCTGAACGATCGTCCTCCACTGCGCCACATTGTCTGCTGCATAATGCTGTTCTGGCAATTTTTTTTTTTAAATTACATTCTTATGTGGCTTGCAGCTTATCGCAAGTTATTGTTGTTATTCTGAAGGCAAAAAAATTATTGAAGAGAACCACACTCACAACGGCTGACAAACACACAGTTACCATGTCGTATACTCCACACCTTGCTGCAACCGCTGGTAGTACTACACTGCCCGATGGTAACCGCACGGCGTCCGTTTGCAATCCATGGCTCCGTCGCATCTCGTGCGTGCGCAAAAATTTGCCAAAATTTTAACGAATTTTCGCCAAACTTTTTTTAACAGTTTGGCATATCTGAATCTGAAGTTCGGCAGATTCGGTCCATCACGACTAGATACAGACAGAGAGAAAGACTGGCCAAAACACGAGTGCCGACAGATTATGTTGCATGTAAATCTTAGTCAAGGGCTTTGTTCGCAGAGCCACATTGGCTGGGAAGGCTCGTACACTACACTGTTTAGGAACAAGGCTTGCTCTTGCTCCTTCAATGCACATACGAGTTACCCAGTAAATGAATAACTGACATTCCTTTCAGAGGTTAAAATGAAATTTTTTGTGTCAAGGCACAAAGGAGAATGGTGGGGACATAGGCAAATGCTGAGTGTGCATGTCTTGGCATCTGTAACAGTTACTCTTGCGGATGCCGTTTGTAGATGCACTTCCAGCATGCTCCTTGGTGCTTGGCAAAAATTCAACTGTCCGAACAAACCTGTGCATAATCATTCGGCTTTGGCTAAAACTATTTTCATTTGTTTCCTGAAAGGTTAGCCAGGCATAATAGATAGGTTATTACAATAGGTTGTATCTTTGTGAACCAGTGAATAATTGAGAAGAGACAATGTTGCAGATGGGAGGGGAAACCGTAGTGTAGACTGGAAAATATGTTTAGCTAATATGTTTAGCTTTGTAAGTCTGACTGGTACTGAAATTGTGTTAAATGTTTGTGTTGTCATGCACAGTTGCCCAGGTTTGGTTTATACAGTTCCAGTCTACCTCCTCAATGAAAGCCCCATTTATTAAAGACCAACAGGAGAGCTGCTTTGCCAAGGTGTAGCCTCTTCAGGATCTCTGTGGCAGCACATGAAAAGAAAAATCAATGCAGTATTACACGTGAGGGACATAAACAGGTATGCGGAGAGCATGTATTTCAATACTCGTCTGTGGCGCATCGGAACACAAGGAGGGCACACAAGCAATGGATAGCATAAAAAGCACGAGGAACGCACGATGACGAAGCAAGCAAGCACTGTCACTGGGCAAAATTGTAGGGGGCACAAGCATGTGGACGCATGCGGAGGGAGGGTAAACAAATGCACAAGGCGTGCAAAGATCAGACAAACTTGTAAGTTCTAGCGCACATACGCATAGCTTACCTCTCGAAACCTTTGGCAGAGTGGCATGGAGAGTATGTCGCATCAGAGTCTGGCATGCTGCTGGGAGCAGGAAATATGCAGCTGTATGGAACCTCGCTGCTGCAGTAGGGAACAGCAGAGTCGAAAGTATCCAAGGGTACGGGCTCCTCCACAACCAGGGAGATTCATCTCGACAGTGCAGTCCCTTAGGATCCTTTCTGCCTTGCAGGATGCAGCAGTCCAGCTGCTGAGACTAGGACCTGCAAATAGCACTTTTATACTACAATGTTTTTCACAATGCCTGAATGATGCAATTTGGGCGATCGATAGTTTCTAACACTTAGAAGAATGGAGAGTTGGGTGAGTTGGTGGGAATTCATCGTAGGAAACAGCAAAAACAGACGAGGACGTAGAAGAATCACACGGGACGAGCGCTGCGCTCGTCCCGTGTGGCTCGCGCACTGGCCGTTCAGTGCACGAGCCACTCATGGGAACCGGCACGACAAGCACAGGCACATCACAAGGCGTCTCATTTGGATGACCAGTTTCCACATTAGCTCTTTTCGCCGTGCTTTGGCTGCGCATACACGCTCCAAGCTCGCGAACGAAGCGTGTTCTCAGTTATGAAGCTCGAACCGGCAGGTCGGGAGAAAAAGAATTCCTGCCGGTGGCTTGCGAGATGTGGCAGCTGTTGGAGAAAACAGAGCCGTGCATTCTGGTCCAAGTAAATAAACTGCACCGCAGAACACGACGACAATGAGTGTGCAGGCGAGCTGGTGGATGCTGATCATGTTCAAAATTACCAGAGTCTGTGGTAAAAGAGAGAAAACCTCGGTCCTAGAAGAAAAAAAGATCGTGACGTTATTAGGCTTAGGTGGACATCGGCTCCATTCCGGTATGGGCAGCATTGCCTTTTGTGATCCTGTACGCGTGGGTAATCCTCCCCCACACAGTACAAATAAAGTATTAGTATCCTTTTGATTCAGGTAACGATGCTCGCAAACTTTCGCATTCTGTCACCACCACTAGCGTCTCGGTGATATTCAGCTTTCTACGATGCGTAGTTTATTTACGCGGGTCGAAAAACACGGTTCTCTCTTCAACAAAACACCCTCAGTTTCGAACACGTATGTCACGCAGACTTCTGCCAAATGCGACGTTTATGAAACTCACAAAAATCACCAAAACACTAACCGGAGGACTTTTTCGCGGGCTCCTCGCTCGGTCCCGTCGGCGACGGGAAGCAGAAGCGCCGGTACAGCAGACTGGTGGTGTCCACAACTACAGTCACCGCTGGCGAATGCCTCAAAGTTGTCCGTACAGAAATGAGGAATGTGGAGGAGGTCCTCGGTGTCGTTTTCTTGCCCGGTGCAACGTAACCATTTGCGTCTTCGCGAACCTTGCTTCGAGAACGGGATGGAGTGGGAGCCTCGGGAAGACAACCGGTAGACGACGGAGTTCAACCTTACGAGCGACGGAGCCGCGTGGCCGCGTCGCCGCGCGGGCATATCACTCCCGCGTAACAAGGCAAGGAGAAAACATAGTTCGCTCGTTTTCAAACAATATTAGCTGTATTACGTCACCTACATCCTAAGATTTGACGTCGTTGTCAAAATATAATGTGCATGTGACTAAAATGGGCAATAATAATAACTTTTGCAATCTTTTCGCAATTCACTATTTCTATTGGTCGAATTCTATGGAGGTGGTTGGGACAGGGGATGGACCCCGCAAGAGAATGTAGTGCCTGTGTATTTCTATTGCTGTGAGCTTACTAGGGTGCCTTGCCATTTAGAACTGGTCATTTTTATTGACTGAAGCCCAACAAACAATATGCTTCCAAAAACAAGCTTCTCCAAAAAGCACTTGAGTGCCCCTTTAATCTAGTGGACAGTGAGACAGCTTTTTTGGACATGGGTTGACCAGAAAATTGAAGATCGAGATTGAAGATCGATGAAAGAAGAAAGGAGGAAGAAGACGCGATGACTTATACTTGTGCTGGTGTGTTTTAGTGTGCTAATGTGTTTTAATTTGATAAGATTCATAATGGTGCGCGCTTAATGGCGAATGACTGGTGGAAGGGGAAAAAGAAGAAGCAGTCCTCACGTGATTTTCTCAGTGTATCTTCTGAATAGATAGTTGATAGTTAGCGCCTCGTCCAGTGTGTTCTCTTCTTGCCCGTGTGTTATTCGCGCTGTTTTTCAATATGGCTTACTAAAAATTATTTACCTTTCTTTATCAGACAATGTCTAATCTTACGTCGAGCCCGCATGCATTTGTTCATAACAAGGGCCCTAGCAACGGTTTGCAAGAAGCACAGCGCCATGTTGTGACGTTATCGCTTACGAGGTCACTTGACTTTTTTCCCAGTAAAAAGCGCCGTCTGCGAAGATGACTTCGAACTACGAATGAAGGGCAGCCCAACTTGACTCCGCGCGTCAGAATAGATTGACATAGTAATGTTTCATCGATCTTGGTTGCCTTTTATCCCCCGTAGAAGCATATACTCAAACAAGAATGGCAAAAAAACACGAAATACGTGCAAACATAGGTGCTGATTATGTTGGTCGACGGAACTTTTCCCTGGACAAATGGCGACAGTGGAAAGCAAGGCCAGGAGATTAAATGTACGCGTGCGCAGAAGCTCACTAGAAAAAACTTTATTGGTCTCGAGTCACTAATCTTAAACACAAAAAAGAATGAGTGCGAAACGAAAGGGGCTTTCGTTTCGCACTCATTCTTTTTTGTGTTTAAGATTAGCGACTCGAGACCAATAAAGTAAAGCAGAACCACTTGTCCGGCTCAGAAGTCTTCAGTATAGTCATTGACAATAAGAAGGGCAGGACCTCTCTTTCGAAGTGGGCATGGCACAAGCCTTCGCATCATGTCACCTAACCACTTTCCTGTCGTGTTATGCAGCTGTTATGTTGCTAGCCGGCGGCCACGTTATCCGGACAACCACTTCATCATCGGCAATGTCGGAGCGACATCTTTCCCAAGTGAGCCACGTAAACATCGGATTCTTGACATCAGCGGCCACCCCGACTCAAGCGTCACCAACTATAAAGGGCACCACCGATCCGGATCTCGTCGTTGTCACCGGCTAGCAACAGTAAAACTGAGCGCGTAGAATATACACACTCGACAAAAATGCACAACAGCGTGCCGGGGAATGGCAGAACACCAAGGCAAACAGCATTGCTTTTAAATTCAAAAACTTGTTTTACTAACCTGTATAACGACAGGAAAGTGGCATGTCACCTAACCACTTTCCTTTCGTTATACAGGTTAGTAAAAACAAGATTTTAAATTTAAGAGCATTGCTGTTTGCCTTGTTGTTCTGCCATGCCCCGGCACGCTGTTGTGCATTCTTGTCGAGTGTGTATATTCTATGAGCTCAGTTTTACTATTGGTAGCCGGTGACATTAAGGTAAACCCAGGCCCGATGTCAGGACCCCGAGCGTTACAGTTCAGTAATATGTTAAAGCGTCTTCAAGATCTTTCGGTGCGCTCCGTAAATATAGAGGAAGGACAGGCTAGACTAATTCAAACAGTTAACGAAATCAAAGCAAACCAAACAAAAGAAAATGGAAGACATTGGGAAAAGAATTGACACCGTTGAAAAAAAAAAACAGCCCATATCAGAAAGAGCTTGTAGAAGCGCGAGAAGTAATAACAAATGTGCAAGAGAATAATACTGCTTTGCATGTTCGTCTGGACGAATTCGAAGACAGATCGAGGCGCTCAAACCTAATTTTTCATGGGGTAAGGTACTCACGATCTGAAACATGGGCAGAAACAGAAAGAAAAATAAATTATCAACCTACTCTCTCGTTCGGTTCAAGCAGAAACAGCCTCTGAGTGCATTGAACGAGCACATAGATTGGGATCATTCTCGGATAGCAGAAATATACCTATCATTGTGAAATTTACGTCGTCTAAACCCAGACACAAGGTTTTAATCATCCGCACGACGCTTAAGACAGCTGGGACCTCCGTGAATGACGATTTCTGTCTCGCGACGCGTCAGGCAAGGGAAAAGCTTTTTGAATTTGCACATCCCAAAACGAAACCTTCAAGCTAAGGTACAATAAACTTTTCATTGGTCCAGCTTGCTACTTCTACGATCCGTTCATCGACGGCGTTCGAAAAACCCGACGTAATAACGCAGTGCCTTTACCCGCGACCTCAGATAACCAAAAAGTTGAAAACACCAATGCTTCAACATCTGTATCATAGCATGTCGCGAGGGGTAGTGGTCGCAATCAACCCTCATTTAGTCTGAATCTGTCATTCCTGTTTACAAATATTATAAGTGCAATGAATCAGCGAGATGACTTGTGTTCACTAATTGACTTTCGTGTGCTACTTCTGAAGTTCGAACAGAAACTTGGCTTTCAAGTAAAGTGCGTGACAGTGAAATTTTGCATTGTCAATGCAAGTAAAACATTTATCATCAAGATAGAGATGGTAAAACGGGCGGTGGCGTTTTGATTGCCGTCGCTAATCATATCTCCTCTTTTATTATTGACGTAGTCACCGAGTTAGAGATAGTATGGGTTTCCCCTTGTTTAAACCATCAAACGTGCATTTTGGGTGTTTGCTATCACCCTCCTGCAAGGAACTGTACTTTTGTTTCAAATCTTCACGATGCCGTCAACACAATCACCGTCCGTGACCCAAATGTCCCGATCATTTTATTAGGAGACTTTAATTATCAAAATATCACGTGGTTGAACAACCGTCTCCGCCAGAGCACTTTTTTCATAGATTACAAAGATTTTTTAAACTTTAGTGAAGATTTTCGTTTGTCTCAGACACTTACACAACCTACTCGAATAACTGACTCCTCAGCTACGGTATTGGATCTTGTGTTGACAACATCACCTGAGCTTATGTCATACATCATGTACCTGCCCGGTCTGAGTGATCATTCTTTGTTACACATTTTTTATGTTCCGGAATGACGTTCTTCCGTACAAGTGAAGCGTATTTTTGACTATGTCAGAGTGGATTTTAGTGTCATCAACAATGACTTGAATATTTTTATGAATGATTACCTGCGTGGCTTTTCTCAGCGTTCTGTTGAAGTGAACTGGGTCCTATTTAAATATAAAGTTGTTTCACTCTCCAAAAACTACGTACCAGTATGTACTGTACGGAACTCGACTAAATCCCCCCGGGTCAATGCAACGCCGAGAAGACTTTGAACAAAAATAAACGACTTTTTTGTGCTGCGAAGTTCTCCGTGCAGTCCAGCGTCCAACATTGCTGGCAGCATATCAATCTGCCGCTGCTGCATATAAAGCATCAATTGCCGAAGCAAAGCACCGTTTTTTTTAACTGTACTTTGCCCTCTATGTTGAAGAACCATCTACAGCAGTTCTGGAATGTTGTCAATCGTTCTGAGAGACCCCAACTAAAATAAAAAATGCTGACGGTGAAATGGCAGCGGCAAATGAGTGTGCATCTAAGCTAAACAATATATTCACGAAGTCCTTCTCAAGCGTAAAAAATTCATGCTATCAAGAATTGTCTCAAGATCGTAATTTTGTCATGAATCCTATTGTTATCGAATGTGCCGGTGTTATAAAAATAATTGACAATATTAAACTTTCTTCATCGTGTGGCGTTGATAATATTAACTCTACGTTTTTGAAAAACACGAAAATGTATTTCTCTGCTATCCTAACCAAACTCTTCCGGCAATCACTTGAGCTTGGGACTCTTCCCAAGGATTGGAAAGTGGGGAAGGTGATTCCTATTCATAAAAATGGCGATAAATCATGTTCCAATCATTACTGGCCGATATCACTAACAAGTATTCCTTGCAAAAGTTTAGAACACATAGTCTATTTCATATTGTCAATTTCTTTAATTCCCATGCATTTTCACCCCTGCTCAACGTGGTTTCTGAAAACTATTCTCTTGCGAGTCGCAATTATTAACGCTTACTCAATCTTCATACCGTCCTTGATCGTTCATCTCAGGTGAACTGCATATTCTTACATTTTTTTAAAGCCTTTGATATAATTTCACACAGGCTTCTTTTGTAAAAACTCAGTTCTCTCAACATTAATAATGGTGTATTAGCTTCGATCAGCTCCTTTCTTAATAATCGCTCCCAATTCGTTCATGTTGACGGCATTAACTCTCAACCCTCACCGGTGACCTCTGGTGTACCCCAAGGTTCTGTACTTGGCCTTTTTTATTTGTTATCTTTATTAATGACCTCCCCTTGCATGTCTCATCCTCAATTGGTCTGTTCGCTGACGACTGTGTTTTATATTCTGAAATTACTAATGATTCTGATGTCCAATCACTTCAAACTGATCGTGATCATATTTCCCGTTGATGCGATAAATGGCAAATGAAGCTCAATATTAGCAAGTGTAAATCCATGAGAGTGTCACGTCAGAATAACACTTCTCCGTCTTACTACATCGATAATGTTGCACTGGATTTTGTATCTTCATACAAATATCTTGGTGTACACAATGCTAACAACCTCTCATGAAACGCTCATATTGAGTATGTAATTTATACTGCTAATCGCATGTTGGGCTTCCTTATAAGAAACTTCTCCCGTGCACCATTGTCTCTAAAACTTATTTTCTACAAATCCTTGGTCCGCACTAAACTGGAGTACGCTGCCTCCATCTGGGATCCAGCCAAAACACTTGGATTATCACTAGAAGCCGTTCAAAATCGTTCTGTTCGCTTTGTACTGCTATCACCGCACTTCTAGCTTGTCAACAATGAAAATAACCTAAGGCTTGCCTGACCTCTCCCTCCGTAGACAAATTGTTCGTTTCATAAGATATTTCATCATAACCCAACACTACGTCAGCATCTGTTAACAGAACCATCTGATGTCTCATCTCGTGTCGATCACCATAGTAAAGTAGGCATTCCTCATTGTCAGACATCAACCTTAAATCATTCTTTTATACCTACGTCATCACTCGACTGGAATCGCCTTCCCGCACTTGTCGCCGGCTTAACCTAGAGCGCCGATTTTAAAAATGCTGTTCATGATTATATTCTGTTTTCCTGATTTTTTTTTAAAGTTCTGTGTTGCGTTAGACTGCCTAATTTTATAATATATATGTGCTACTCCCCTCTGTGACGCCTTCGGGCCCAGAGGGACTCAATAAATAAATAAATAAATGCCGGACCTCCAGCTCACGCTCATTGCCTTCAGCTGTGCTTTGACTTGGCGTGCACACTCAAGGCTAGGGAAAAGCCGAAGCGTTATTGAAGGTGGGAAGCTCGTCCTGGAGGAGCTGAAGTATTTCTCTGCCGTTCTCACTCTTGCAGTGACTATAGCAGATGAAGCTAGCAGAGTTCGTAGGTAGAGCTCTTAGCAGCATAGGCGTGCGCACTGGGGGGGCAGGGGGGGGGGGGCGGCCGCCCCCGCTAATCATCTAGGGGAGGGGGGGGCGCAAAGTTGGCCCGACTCGAGGCGCGACTACGCCGGCGGTATGGTTTCTTTTTTGACGGCATAAAACGCCGACGCCAAAGTTCCCTCCCTCTAGTGCGCGCAACGAAAAAAACAACCATAAAAAGACGCCGGGACGCAGCGCCAGGCGCCAACCTGTCTATGGCCAGCCGTCGGCGAAAATCCCTCCTCGCCCCTGGAAACGGCCGCCGCGTCGGGCTTCTAGAGAACTATCGAATGATCGCGAAAGAAAATCATCACGTGACGCCAAGTGGCGCCGCTACGGATGGAAAGTGCCAGTGAAGTCTAGAACGTTCGCTAGCTTCCACTGTGCTGCACGCTAAAGAAGACTCAAGAACCTTCTGGAGGCCGGGCGGCGGGCGCGAGGGTATAAAAGTGTGCAGGCTGCGGAATCCCTCCTGGGTTCGATTCCCCACTGCCCCCGCCCGTTTCGATCTGGATGAGTTTCGTACCGGCACGCGTTCGTGTTATCACTACTGCGTGATGCACGTTAAAAAACCCACGTTAACGGTTGTACTGCACTGGCTAAATTTCTCATCTACGGCTAAGAGACCGATTACCCGTCGTGGCGTATCTCGTCCTCTGCATGAACGTTGCAGACGCCATATGACAGCTTTCGCCATGGGTAGGTGCACCCACGCGTTTGCCCTGTATGTATACTATATTTTCCATTCTAGCAGAGTCACGTTGAGGCAATATTTTTAAATATTTTTGTGCTGTTAAAGATGGCATATGTGTCGTTTCTTTCTCTGGTTTAGAAATAATAAAAATTCTTTGTACGCGCGCTGTGTCACTGACGCCTCAGCTGCGCAGGGACTGCCTTTCTTTGCGAACGTTTCACAAGAAAGTGAAACCAACTGCTTAATAATATTTTGAATATGTTACCATTCAATATCGTTGAAATAAACGTTTCATAACCATATCTCGTCCCAGCACTACAATATGAGTGGAAGGACATCAGTGGGAGTGCGTTGATAGAAAGGGGGGGGGGCGCTCTGGGGAAACCTCGCCCCCCCTAATGAAAAATCCTGTGCACGCCTATGCTTAGCAGATCGTGTGTGGGGCAGAACAGCGTGTATGGCATGGTCTTTGCTTGCTGTTCGAACCTGACAGAATTACCTTGTGGATTCTTTGTCTAAAATCATTATAATTAAAATTCATTTTCTGCAGTTACAACTGTGGAGCCCAAAACAAATAGAAAAAGGTTGTAGCTGGTTTATTTTTACTATTGTTTTATTTATTTGACTTTGCTAGAACTTCACTAAAACTGTTAGAGATTAACGCCTGTTCATAATGAAGGATACTCGCAAAAGCTTAATGCTATTGAAGGCACTGCGGAACAATCTGCGCACTGAATGAGATTCCTGAAGCTACTATCATCATCCCCCCCCCCCCTTTGTTTTTCCACTCGGTAGTACGTCGATAGTGTGGATTTTTTAAAATTTATTTATTTGTATTACTTTCAAGTTACGTAAGTGTAAATGTAGGAATTATAAAACGCGGTGCATAACAGATGGTATCTTTCCACGCTACCGCGATATTAGAAGCACCGAAGAAAATTGTATAAGCCCTCAAATTGGCAACCAGAAACAACGCTAATGGCGTGAAAGTGAGCATTGCACTGACAACTTAAAATATGGGCCGAAATCCTTGCTGCCGCTACGCTCATTCTCGAAAAAATACGTTAGCATTGCACGCAACGGTTATATACAGACTTATGTATGCGAGAGTCGGTCAGAACGTTTAACTTGTTTATTTAGGTTACCGCAGAATTCTAAGTGGAGAGAGCTAAAACAAAATTGAAAAATAAAGTTCTCTCCAACCTGTACCACACGAGGCATAACAACTAGATTTAAACCAATTAATTATTTAAAAAAAAAACTTTAATAAAAAGTCAAATTTTGTTGTTTTACATAGATATATATATATATATATATATATATATATATATATATATAGATATATACATATATATATACATATATACATATATATATATATACATATACATATATACATATACATATATATATATACATATACGTATATATATAAATATATACATATACATATCAGTGGCGTCACGAGGGTCAGCGGCACCCGGGGCGGTAGCCCGCCTCGACACACCCCCCCCCCCCCCCCCCCCGCTCACGCGTGACCCACCGCGACTGACCCCGGCCCCCCCCCCCCCCCCCCCCCCCGCTTTCGCGCGGCCCGCCGCCACTCCCCCCCCCCCACCGCTCTCGTGGCCCGCCGCGACACCCCCCTGAGCCCTGCACCCGGGGCGGTACCCCCCCCCGCCCCCCCCCCCTTGTGACGCCACTGAAACATTTACATATATTAAAGTGGCGAAGCGGGCGAGTTGGTTCATGACATAAACTTCAAAAGCGCTAACAAAGACGAGGACAAAAGTAGGAAGGCGAACAGGACAAGCGCTCGTCCTGTTCGCCTTCCTACTTTTGTCCTCGTCTTTGTTAGCGCTTTTGAAGTTTATATACATATATATATATATATATAGAGAGAGAGAGAGAGAGAAAAAAACGAAGCGCAGGATGACGAAAAGTATAAACGGAAGAAAACGCACCTGAGACGGTTGTTGGAGTTTTTAAAACATAGTATTGGTAAAGTTGGTCGACGTTTCGGCCTGAGCCAGACCTTTTTCAAGACTGACTCGAAAAAGGTCTGGCTCAGGCCGAAACGTCGACCAACTTTACCAATACTATGTTTTAAAAACTCCAACAACCGTCTCAGGTGCGTTTTCTTCCGTTTATATATATATATATATATATATATATATATATATATATATATATATATAGATAGATAGATAGATAGATAGATAGATAGATAGATAGATAGATAGATAGATAGATATATAGATATATATAGATAGATATATATAGATATATAGATAGATAGATATATATAGATATATAGATAGACATATATAGATAGATAGATATAGATAGATATAGATAGATATAGATAGATATAGATAGATATAGATATAGAGATAGAGATAGATAGATATACATAGATAGATATAGATAGATATAGATAGATATAGATAGATAGATATAGATAGACATAGATAGATAGATATATAGATAGATATATATAGATAGATATAGATAGATAGATAGATTGTTTTTTTTATTCTTGAAGATTTGTTTTAAAAAAGGCCATGAAAGCTACACTTATGCGGTTTGCTCGAACGAGTTATACGCCCAGGGGGACATTATGTGGGTGGCGAATCTTTGCGATAAGTCGGCTAATTAATTAAAATTCACTAATTAACTTTTTAATTAGTGAAAATAGACATATGGTTCCAAGTAGAAACTTGCTGAGCGTCGTCCAAAACTCCTAAATCAGTCATTATCAGAAAGACTTTCAGCGCGTGATAAGCGTAGTAGTGCACTAAAGTTACCACTCGTGAAGCAGGTACAAGGCTAGCGGTTGCGGTAAGGCGCCCGCGCAATTTTTCCGTCTCTTATCTAGCCCCAGCCTTGTACCTGCTCCACGAGTGGTAACTTCAGCGAACTACTGCGCTTCACACGCGCTCAAAGTCTTTTTAAAAATTACTGATTTAGGGGTTTCGGACGACGCTCAGTAAGTTTCTAATTGGAACCATATGTCTATTTGCGCTAATTGAAAAGTTAATTGGTGAATTTTATTTATTTAGCCGACTTATCGCAAAGGTTAGCCACCCATATAATGTCCCCCTCGGCGTATAACTCACTCGCACAAACCGCGTAAGTGTAGCTTTCACGGCTTTTTTTAAACAAATCTGCAAGATTAAAAAAACACCCGGTATAATATATATATATATATATATATATATATATATATATATATATATATATATATATATATATATATATATATATATATATATATATGGGTGGTTTCATCTCAAATCGGGCAGGCTAAAAGGGTCTAATTTTTAATTCTCACGAACAAAATATATGTTTTGGGGGCATTTCTCAAATGAAGGAGGGCGCAAACCGCATGTTCCCCAGATTTTTTGTTTTCGAGTTACGAAGTCTAGAAGCCGAAGTGGAAGAAACTAGTGTTTTTGCCTGCCGTCGCAGGTCGCGTGTTTGACACCCTCTGCTGGCGCTAGTGTTTTTTCTACGCCCTTTTAACTTTTTCACCTCAATAAATAGGTACTATAAAATACCTTGACGTATTCAAATACTTTTATAAATTTAATTGTTTTCTAGAAAAAATGTCAAACTCGTCACTCCGGTCGCTTTTTGGTCAAATTTGACAGCTCATTACTTTGTCTCTACTTGAGGTAAATTTTTTTCTTTGGCTCTACAGAAAGCCCAAAACAAGCCCATTATAGATATAATAATATCATTATGATCTGTTGAGTAGCCGCTCCGCTACCTTCACGTAAACCTTGTAAGAAAGAACAAATGTTTAAAGTTTGAGGTCGATTTTCTCAAAAATACCATTTTTGTAAATTTTTATTTTTTAAATTCTTTTAGATATATTAGTCGACTACAAGAAAACACAATCTAGAAATGTAATATGTTGGTTGTATGTCTTCTATTTGAGCCACAATCACGTGAAACTTTAAACATTTGTTATTTCTTACAAGGTTTACGTAAAGGTAGCGGAGCGGCTACTCAACAGATCATAATGATATTATTATATCTATACTGGGCTTGCTTTGGGCTTTCTGTAGAGCCAAAGAAAAAAAATTTACCTCAAGTAGAGACAAAGTAATGACCTGTAAAATTTGACCAAAAAGCGACCGGAGTGACGAGTTTGACATTTTTTCTAGAAAACAATTAAATTTATAAAAGTATTTGAATACGTCAATTTATCTTTATAGTACCTATTAACTGAGGTAAAAAAGTTAAAAGGGTGTAGAAAAAACACTAGCGCCACCAGAGGGTGTCAAACACGCGACCTGCGACGGCAGGCAAAAACACTAGTTTCTGCCACTGCGGCTTCTACGCTTCGTAACTCAAGAACCAAAAATCTGGAGAACATGCGGTTTGCGCCCTCCTTCATTTGAGAAATGCCCCCAAAACATATATTTTTTCGTGAAAATTAAAAATTAGACCCTTTTAGCCTGCCCGATTTCAGATGAAACCACCCATATATATATATATATATATTATATTATATCGGTGATTTCATCTCAACTCAAGCACAAATTTAGGGTCAAATTTTTAATTTTGACGAAAAAAATATATGTTTGGGGCAATTCCTATAATGAAAGAAAACGCAAACGGCAATTTCGTCGGATTTTTTTTTTTTTTTTTCTCAAGTTATGGACCGTTGAAGCGGCCGAGGTGGAAACTGACGTTTTTCCAGCTTATCGGAGGTGCCATATTTCATTCCGTTCCTTTTGCCTACTTTATACGCTACATTCATATAACTTTTTGGGAACACTCTAGACATAGGCTTTTTTATGCTAATTAAGCGTCTAGGTCATAACATTCTTAATGATTTTTTTTTTTAATTTGTCAAACGGCCTCTTTGCGACGATATTTGACGAAGTTCAGCAAGCTGTGCTGTGTGACCTAATCAACATATTTTTATGATATTTATATCACCGTAAAGCTCCAATTATGTTCTTTCTTATGAATATACTTTTAATATTTTGCGATAAGTATATAATGCGCTACATGTGCCTGAATAACGAAAATAACGAAAAACTAGCACGTTTGGAGTCGATTTTCTAAAAAAAAAAAACCACTTTCTATTTATTTCATTTTTTATTCACGGTTAGTTGGTATAGTAGTCTATCGGAAACTACCAACATAAACTGTAATATATTGTTTGTATCGCCGCTATTAAGACTCGAATCTCGTGCTATGAACGTTTTGAACGGGACTTCGCACAAGCGCTCTGCTGAGCAGAATTTTGTCCTATGTAAGGTTTTCTATTTATCGTTAGCAGTTACCTCAATATCCAACCATAAACATTAATAAAATTTTGAGTAGTGTACTTTAAAAGATTTACTTCGAAGTCCGTATCCACAAGTGCGGGCACAGCACTTACTTCCTCCCAATACGGGGGAATGCAGATCGTTAGAGAATTCCTCTGGGGCCTTTTGCTTTCGGCTTCGAGTTTTAAATACCGAACTTGACATGTAATTGTCATCTTTTCTTATATCAAACAAATATGCAGTGCATATGCATATGTACGATTTAGTATTTGACGCTTAGGAAGTACGGTTTATTTTGTGAGCGTACGGGCACTTTCGTAAAATAACAAGCATTTCGTAACGTGCAAGGCTTCAAACGTGTTAGTCATGTGTTTAAGTTTCATTTCTATTTTCAGTGATTCGTGCCGGGTAACTTAGACTTTTTTCCTTTTGACTTAAGTTTGTCCGGGAGTCTAGATGTTACGTATCTTCTCCGTCAATACATAGGGCGAAGCTCACACACCTTGCAAATCACGCCAGTGCCAAGTAAATAAATATTGTTAGGATAGATATTGTTGCTTCTCTGGCTTTTACGTTCAGGTATTGAGGTAAGTACGATCATTTTGCCGATCATTTACGATCATTTACGATATTGAGGTAAGTACGATCATTTTGCTTTGATCAAGTACGATCATGCCAGTTTTTCGACATTTTTGTTTTTCAGGCACATTTAGCGCATTATATACTTATTGCAAAATATTGAAATTTTACTCAAAAGAAATAGCTTAATTGGAGCTTTACGGTGATATAAAGATCATAAAAATATCTTGATTAGGTCACACAGCACAGCTTGCTGAACTTCGTCAAATATCGTCGCAGAGAGGCAGTTTGACAAATAAAAAAAATGATTAAGAATGTTATGACCTAGACGCTTAATTAGCATGAACAATCCTATATCTAAAGTGTTTCCAAAAAGTTATATTGATGTAGCCTAAAAAGTAGGGAAAAGGTATGGAGTGAAGTATGGCACCTCCGATAAGCTGGAAAAACGTCAGTTTCCACCTTGGCCGCTTCAACGGTCCATAACTTGAGAACAAAAAATCCGCCGATAAATCCGTTTGCGTCTTTTTTTATTATAGGAATCGCCCCAAAACATTTTTTTTCGTCACAATTAAAAATTCGACCCTAAATCTCTGCCTGAGTTGAGATGAAATCACCCATATATATATTGTTACGATGGAAATCAAGAGCAAGAGCAAGAGCGGTCCGTTTCAGCCTCAACCTTTTAACCGAACAGCCCGCTCCAGCTCGCGCTGGAGCGAGCCCCACCGCCAGTGGCCCGATAAAGACGGTCATCGTCGTCTTCTTCGTAACATACCCCCCCCCCCCCCCCCGGTGTGGCGGCGGTCGTCCCGACCGCGACTGCAGAGAAGGGTGTGTTATGGTGTGAATGGTGGCAAGTAGAGTTTCATGCGGGCGATATGTACGGTGCCGGTGGAAGTCCGACGAAGTTCAGCCGTTGGTTCGTGGAGCGTCACTTGATATGCGAGGTCTGATAACCGTCAAATGACGCAGAAGGGCCCGGTGTAGCGGTGAAGAAGCTTGGTGCACTTGCCTTGGTGCCGAGTCGGTGTCCAAACCCAGACGAGATCTCCAATAGCGAAGGAAACCGCGCGATGGCTCTGATCATAGCGTTGACGTTGGCGCTGTTGAGAGGAGGCTGTGCGTAATCGTGCTATTTGACGAGCTTCTTCGGCGCGGCAGACAAGTTGAGCCACTGTTGGTTGAAGTTTTCGTTCAGTAGCACAATATGGCAGAAGCTTGTCGAGAAAAGTAGTTGGAGAACGATGGGGAAGAAGGAAAAATGGAGAATAGCCTTGGGTATCTTGAATTGCAGTGTTATATGCGTAGGTGACAAAAGGGAGCACAGAATCCCATTGTTGGTGGTCTGACTGTACATACATTGACAACATGTCAACGATTGTTCTATTAAAACGTTCAACCATGCCGTTCGTCTGGGGATGATACGCTGTGGTTGGTTTGTGTACAGTTTGGCATAGATGTAGAATCTCCTGAATGACGCGGGAGAGGAAGACTGTTCCACAGTCACTCATAAGGTGCCTGGGAGAGCCGTGGCGGAGACTCACTTGGTTTAAAAGAAAAGCAGCAACGTCTTCAGCGTCTGCGGTGTGGAGAGCGGAATTCGTCTCTGCATAATGAGATAAATGGTCCATCGCCACAATATTCCAGCGGTGACCAGCTTGAGTGTCGGGAAGTGGTCCCAGGAGATCGATTCCGACTCGCTCGATTTGATAACGAGGTGGTGTAAGAGGATGCAGGAGTCCAGCAGGTGCTTGGGTTGGTTTTTCACGTTGCTGACATTGTAGGCAGGATGTGACATACTTAAAAATGTCACGGTACATTCCTTTCCAGTAAAATGTGTTTCGAACGTGCATGTATGTCTTAAAAAATGCCATATGTCCTGCTGTAGGGTCATCATGTAAAACGTGTAAAATATTCGTCCGGAGGTGTTTGGAAACAACAATGAGTAATTCGGGGCCCTCGGGGTTGTAGTTACGACGATAGAGTATGCCCTTTCAGCGTATAAAGATCGCTCACACGCTGTTCTTGGCGTGTAAGATGAGCCTTTTCTAGGCATTTCAAGACCTGTTGTAAGTGAGAATCTCTTCGCTGCTCAGAAGCAAAATCTAATGAGGATGTCAAGGAGATTGCTGAGATTTGTGGATTATGATGTGTCGCATGTGCCGTAGAAACAGGATTTCTCAACAAACAATCTGGGGCATCATGTTATTTGCCAGATTTATAAAATATACAAACGTTGTACTCACTCCTGAAGCTTTAGCGCCCAGCGTCCGAGTCTTCCAGAGGGGTCCTTTAGATTAGATAGCCAGCGCAAGGCGTGGTGGTCAGTGATAACCTTAAATGGTCGCCCAAATACATATAGCCGAAACTTCTGTATTGCCAAAATTACGGCGAGATATAATTTCTCTGTAATTCCGTAATTCGTTTCAGATTTGGATAGCGACCGGCTGGCATACGCAACATGTTCCTTTGAGTCACAGGTTTGAATGAGGATGGCACCAACTCTATAGCCGCTAGCATCGGTGTGATTTTCAACCTCACAATACGGGTCAAAGTGAGCCAGGACAGGCTGTGTTGTTAGTGCCGCCTTGAGGGAAAGAAATGCCTGCTCTTGGCTTTGGGACCATACATAAGGAACATTCTTTTTGAGGAGGCGCTGCAACGGTTCGGATAAATCAGCAAAGCCGCGAATGAAACGTCAAAAATAAGAACACAGACCAAGGAAAGAGCGCAAAGCTTTTAAATGTGTAGGGCGAGGAAAATCCGTGACAGCCAGGAGCTTTTCTGGATCAGAGGATATTCCCTGACGGCTGACTACATGGCCAAGGATTTAGATTTCCGTATTACCAAAGGCGCATTCCTTTGAGTTACGTTATAGACCTGCTTTACGGAAGCATTTCAAGACCAAAGTAAGGCGGGAGAGATGTTGTTCAAAGGTAGATGCGAAAACTACAACATCGTGAAGATAACAAAGACTCGCTGTCCAGCGAAGGCCTCGAAGCAAAGTGTCCATCATCCGCTCAAATGTGGTGGGCGCATTTCACAAACCAAAGGGCATTACACGAAACTGGTAAAGACCATCGGGAGTTACGAAAGTTGTTTTTTCTTTGTCTTTTTCATCTGCAGTGATCTGCCAGTATCCGGTACGCATGTCTATTGAGGAGAAATAGTTGGCCTCATGTCAACGATCCAGAGCATCGTCTATTCGAGGAGGGTAAACGTCTCGCTTTGTTATTTTGTTTAGACGTCTGTAATCAACACAGAATCGCCATGTACCATCTTTTTTCTTGACGAGCACTAGAGGGAAAGACCATGGGCTCCAGAATTCCTGATATACGTTTTCTTGTAACATCTTGCTTACGAGTTCTTGTGCAATGAGTCTTTCAGAGGAAGAGACAAGATAAGGGCGACTACGTAGTTACCTATGATCGCTAGTGTCGATCGTATGTCGGACAACAGACGTGGGACCTAAATGAGGATAATTGATATAAAAGACATCCACGAAAGAGCATAGTAGATTATAGAGCGCATCCTGTTGATGACGTGAAAGACAAGTGTTAATAGCTTTCTGAAGTAAACTTAACGCTCGCTGGTCGCGGTGAGGGGAGTGAGGCTTCATCTTTTCATCAGTGAGAGCGCCTATATATAAGAAATCATTCAAACTTGTTCTCAAACCGCAGGTTCCAGCTAATAGAACTTGGAAAATTCCAGTAATATTTGATAACCAAACAGTGGTTCGATTATTTTGTGACTGTGCGAGTACGGTAGGTAAAGCGGAACCTTTCTGCAACAAAACCTCTCTGTATGGTTACAGCAAATATGTAGAGTCATTGACGTTAGCTTCCAATTCGATGAGTGCTGCAGTCAGTAATGGAACACGAGTACGAGACGCTGCACGAAAAGTAACGTAGGGGCGAGGAAATGGCTCGGAGTAAGCTATCGGATCGCCGAAATAAATCGATTTAGTCGCGCAATCTATAAGGGCACGTCGAGTGGCTAAGAAGTCCCATCCTAAAATGATGTCATGGGGGCAGTTAGGAAGGAAAACAATGCAATGCCTGTGAGGTTCATTTTGAATGGCGAGTTTGACGGAAACGATACCAAGAGGATTAAGTAAAGTCGCGTTCGCACTGCGTAGAGTGCCACCGTTCCAAGGAGTAAAAACAAGTCTAAACATTTTCCTTACACCTTCACGAATGATTGAAATGGATGCTCCAGTGTCAACAAGTGCCTTGAATCTTACCTACTTAACGGAAACATCTAATAAGTTGAATGTTGGCGTAGTCGGTGGGGGATGTCGAGAAAAAACGGAAGCAGCTGGACCCCCTTTCGCTGCCTCTACTAGTTTTCCCCATCGACGAACGACTTGGGAGGGTCTGGTGAGTGCGTAGAGGAAAGCGGCGTCGGTATCCGGGGGAAGGGCTTCAATCTCGTGCATTGCGATTGGAGGGTGATATCGATCGTCGTTGGTAAATGTGTGGACTCGTCGTCGTATTCGTTGTAAAAGGGCGGTTGGTTCGTGCCACAGAAGGTGGACGGGCGGAAATCGGGAGTCCTTTTTTGAAATATCTGATATGCGGCGGCGGCGCAGAAACAGGCAATATGGCCAGGTGTCCCGTAATAAAAGCAGGTGATCGAATCTCACTCTCGTTCTTGTTTCTGGACGTTTACTTATCTCTTGTTCCTAAGCCAGGCTGGCGGCTTGGAGCGGATATTTCGGTGTCCTTCGCTGCACTCCCTTGCTCCATTTCTTCGGAAATGCCTGGGCAGCTCAGGTGTCGTAGCCCGTGTTTCCTAAAGTTATCTCCTAACACAAGGACGTCAGCTGGGGTAGATAAGAAATTAATACGGATGAGGAGAGCTCTGTGCTTAAAACTGGTGTCTGAGTGTCAAGGCAACACACACTGCATACGTGAGAACATGTGACGCATGACAGAAAGGTAGTCCAAACACCTGTACGTGCCGTTCTTCCACAGTCAATCCCCATTGACACAAACACTGAAGTGATTTTTTTTTCATGGATCAAGAGCATGAATTTGGAGATTATTAGTTCTAAGCTCGGTCAACGTTGGTTAAAAATTAAAATAAAACTTGCCGTTAGCTTAGTAGGTTTCTAAGACACAAAAAATTGCAATGTACAGAGTTTCTCTACAATTTTCCTTGTGTGTTACATCGTGGCATATATCTCTTGTGGCAGCAATTCTCTCTATAAAATAAATACGTTTCATAAAAAGGCAAGTGGTAATCTTTTCTAGAAGCAAATCATCTAGATCTTCTTAGAAGTTCTTTTTTTTTAAGAAGTCGATTAATACTGAAAAGGTCATTATTGCTTAAACATAAATAGATTAATCAACCACTTTTAAAATACCATGTTTCTGCAAGAAATAAAATTGTGTTCCTTTCAAATCTCATTGCACAGGTAGTTATTTGCTGTTTTGTTGCTTTTTCTAATATTTCTGCCTCGCTGAAGTTCATAGCATGTTTCCTTTAAACATCCATCACTTCATTGGGCAATAATGCAACCAAAAAGTGAAAAAGCATTAATGTAGTACTTTCATCTGGTAGAAAAAACTTCAACACAAGAAACGATACAATAAAAATCAGCCGGGCAGCAGTGTTAGAAAATGCAACAAAAGATTAGTAATCCCATTGTCGATTATATTAAATACGTGATGGAGGGTACAAAATGCTTCTGTTATAAGATTTCTTTTACATTTATCAGCGAGTGCAAAGGCACAGTGCTATTCGCATGTGACATTACGTGTAGCATTTTTGCTTACGAGGAGCGCATTACCCGATATGTAGATTGAAGAGGTGGATACACCTACAAAAATATTCAATTGGGAAGGGTTTTTGCAGGCAAAACGTTTTTGTGCACAAATTATTTTACTCATGTGAGCGTCCATATGGAGCCTCTTCATGTCAGGAGCTATTGTTCTTTTCATGTAGTTGATCTAGGCTGTGCTTGTTTTCGCTGCAGACACTGAAGCTCCTGACTGCCAAAAGCAGAGGTAATAAAACAGGTAAACCTTGTTCAACATTATTGCCCATTAGAAAGAAGCAACACAAAAAAAAAAACATTTAAATATTTCAGTTTTAACCTGGCCATACAATGTACCCAAGTTTTCTATTTTTTTCTTTATCAAAACGAAGTTGCAGGAGAAGAAAAATGAAGGATTCGAATCACTTGTATAAAGTCCGTTGAAGAGTTCGTGCGTCTTTCTCGAAGGTGCATCATTCACACCAATTAAAATACCAACGCAAAAAGCTAGTGGATATTACATATTTTTCAAAACAGATAAATTAAATATTCATTGACACCCACTGATGAAACTACCCATACAAGCCACATCCAATTCTAACATATGAAAGAACCACACGAAGAAAAACCTGCACACTAAGTTTTCAGTGAACATTAAAATGTTCAGGGCTTCAAAGAAATCTACCTAATCTTATCACGAAATCACGAATTATAAGCATAAAACACAGACGATATTGTCTGGCTTCTGTGTGCCATAATATTTTAAATAAAATATCCGTAAATGAAAAATGATTTTTAAAATGTGGAAGAAAACAATGCCATCTGACAGAAAAAGTTGTCAGACAACCATGACTAGACATCAAATTGGGTTCTGCATGATCGTCATTGAGAAAAATGCGTAATATGTGTCAAAGGGTTCTTTCTACCTTGTGAAATATTGTTTATATTGGCCATATATTGTCGCGTGCATGATTCAGAAGAAGCGCAGTACTTGTAGAAGATTCGTGTTTATTTTTCCGCCGAGCGTTAAACGATAAGTAGGCTAGAATGACCTTGCCTTCTCAGTCTCGCCCTAGCTGACTCCCGAACTTTCTAGGTCGAATGTTCGAAAAACCGAGTGCAGTGGATAAGGAGCCGAGTGCGGTATTGCCGAGTGCGGTATCGCGAAATTGAGTGATTCACTCATTTTCGCGTTAGCCAGCCGTCACGCCGACACACCTTCGCTCGCTGCTGCCGCCGTCCAAGCTCGCTGCTGTAATCTACTTTTGTTCTTTCTTTTGTTTAAATAATGAAAGATGAGATTCAAACAAGAT
Organism: Ixodes persulcatus; assembly: GCA_013358835.2. NCBI lineage: Eukaryota > Metazoa > Arthropoda > Arachnida > Ixodida > Ixodidae > Ixodes > Ixodes persulcatus. Next base: position 1,665,640 of record JABSTQ010010261.1, read on the forward strand.
GAAAACTCAAAATGAAACATTCCAAACACACTACAACAGCATAATTTATTTAAAAAAATTATTTAATGGTAGGAATTCTACAACTGGTTCGGTTTCGCGCGTTGCAATCATTATTTGTTTGGGATAAACGATTTTTTAAGACGTCAGTTTTTGCAAAAACTTCTCGTACATTTATTTCGGTATTTATCTTACGAGAAATATAACTTGGTGCCATGGTATATTTTGATACATCCAGACCAGTGCTACCGTAATGAAGATTATCAACAAATGTAAGACGAAGCCATTTTCGCCTTTGCTGTAAGGGTTTCCAACAGAGTTCTAGCTTCTTTTTTTTAGAGATACTATTGCGGAAATTATAGTTATTGGATACATCTCTCGCGGCTTAGTTTTGAATTCTTTCGATTTGATTTATACAGTTCTTATATGCGGGTTTCATATTATACAATCGTAATTTAATGTCGGCAAGACGCAAGAAAAGTACAAGGTTTTTTTTTTAGGTTGGTTAAAATCTTCTTAAAATTAAGACAAAAAAAAAAATGTAGCATACAGCTAGCCTTAGAACACAGAACTCTAACGTGATTATTCCGCCTTAAGTCAACTGTCAGGCGCGCTCCAATATAGTATTGCATTGATTGTATTGCATTCTATGATCGGTAGGACTAGGTTAGTTTTATATATCTATACTTCCTGCACCAGTCTGCGCTCGTTGAACGTTGCCTCCTTCAATGTACGAGCACATTCTATCTTCAAATGCCAACTAAAAGTACACTGTCCCGCACTTTTGTTAATTGGGCTACACCACAGAGCATGGGTGCAGATCATATTAATAATAATTAAATTATTGCACAGTAAAAAAATACGGAATCTCGTAAAGGCCCGCAAAAGCTATGAGATGCTTTTGCGCGGCGTCTGACAGCCAGCAGAGATACTCTTTAGTTAATTATGCAACCAAACCCAAAAGCAGAGAAAATGGCACACAGAGGGGAAGAAAACACATTGCAACTTAAAAAAACCCTTAAAACAAATTTAGAAACTATAGTTTATACACCAATATCTAAGCGTTTTCTTTTTGCTTTTTTTTACAACTTTAAGCCCTGCAGTTGTGCGAGTTCAGCAGGCAGCATAATATAATAATGAGGTACGTAAAAATACCGTACAGTTTCTTCGTAATTTGTCTCTCGGTGAAATAAAAAGTTCTGCTCTTCTCAAGGCTCTTTACTTGTCTAGTGACAGTTTGTATGTGCTTTTCAAATATGTCTTTATCAGTATTAAATAAATATACAATCTATAAAAAAAAAAGTGCAACATTAGCATTCTTAAACCAGTTTCTAACACATTTCATTTTTTGGGACGCCAATCTCATGTGACGTGAGGGTATTACGTAATATTAAAGTGTCACGTAACGTGACGGCACAATTTTTTTTATTTTAAAAAGAAAATATTTTATAAGCCTCAAGTGATTTCGCAAGATTATTTCATTTGATGGAATGTTTAAACGAGACGATATCTTTTTCTTGACAACAACAAACGAACATCGGTATTTTTTACTTGCGAATACAATGCCTAATATCTCTAACAGCGAACAAATGAAATTATTTTAAGCAGACAACGCAGAACAGAAGCAAAGGTGCCACTGACAATTAAATTAGCAGAGGCTATTCTCGCCGCGACCTGCAACATCAGAATTCACTGGCAGTTTTCCTGCGTAGGACACTGAAGGGTAGCACTCATAAAACGATCAAGCTGCGATCAGCGTAATTGCTTTGCTTCCCGATGGGAGCACTCTTTATTTTCGGCTCAAATATTTATGAAAAAAAACTCTCGATGTCTTTATATTTTTATAGAGCGATCGATAGCTTTCATATATAAATAGACCTTTGAAACTACGGCAAATAACAAAATTCTCAATACACTGGACTGACTGAACTTTTTTTTTTTGCAAATTATAAAGTGTTTTTACCTGACCCACTCCTAAGCACAGACAGAGCCGGGAAAAATACAACAAGAAAGTACTAATTTATTTAAATGTAATACAGCTATACATGTAAATATTCTCAGGTCTCGAAAACGTAATAATTGTTTTCATATTTGGAAACCCACGTATTGATTGCAGGATAATTTGAAGAAAAAAAAACACCCTTCATACTCCGCTGCATGGATCTTCATTTATTTCCTTCATGATGGGACGAAATTTCCGTGCAGAGATTAACATTTAACCGACGAAGTAGAGCGTACTGGTGATGCTACAAAAACAAACAAAAAGCGAGAAAATAAAAAAAGAAGGACGAAGAATTTCATTCGAGATTTTGCATTGATTTTCATCTATTGTGAAATTAACCTTTGTTCTCATTCAGTGATTTTTGCCCCGAGTTTGTTTGGGTAATAGGTACTGCATGCATGACAAATGAGTAAAATGATAATCTCTTCAACTGACACGGAGCTTCAACAAATACACAGTATACATTTATGATGTCTGCACATTTTCCTCAACCAGATTCCACGTCATAAACTGTAGCCTTCACAGCATACTTCTGAACCCTCTTTTTTTACAGAAAAGCTCGAACAATGCAAACCTAGCTTCACGTCTATTGTAAGGATGTTTATGCGCAATCGGTCTGGGCAGAACCAATACCGCTTAGAAGACAAGGCTTGCACCACTTCTAGGTAGTAGTGTGGTCCGGACCAGACTAGTTTCTTCAGCGGCCACCAGTCAAATAGAAGGCGTGAGTTACGCACCATTTCAGGTGGAAGCCAATATTCCTACGCAAGAGAATGGCCGCTGAAAACAATTCGCTGCATAAACCACTATTTTGGTTGTCGGTAATTGCGATAGCATTCGTCATGAGACTCACGACGCAGCTAACTGTGAATACGACGACGCAAATTTTGAGTGAACGCTTTACTTTATTAACGTTCTACGGAGCAATCATGGACGTCAGCGCGGCTGCAGCGCACTGACCATGTGCCAACGAGCTCAATTCAACCCGATAATTGCTTCGTAGCTTGGGCGCAAATGTCAATGTGCGTGCATACTGCCGCTCCGTGTAGGCGCGGCGTGGGTTTATCTGCTTGTTCCGCAGCCAGGAGTGATTGCTTCGTAGCTTGGGCAGAAATGTGAATGTGTGCGTACTGCGGATCCGTGTATGAGCGGTGCGGGTTTACCTGCTTGATTGGACGACGTCCAAGACGACGTCCTAGAGGACGACGTCAAAAAAGACGTATAGGCCGACCTCGAAGACGACGTCTAGGACGACCTGTAGGGCGATCTTAAGGACGATTTCTCGAACGAAATCTGTGTCGATCTCAAGGACGACCTCAAACACGACATCAAGGACGACGTCGAGGATGACTTAAAAGACGATATCTAGGACGGCCTCTGGGGCGATCTCAATGACGATTCCTAGGACGACCTCAAGAACGACTTCCAGGACGACGTCCTAGAGGACGACGTGAAGGACGACGTCTGGGACGACCTCTTGGACGACCTCAAGGACGACTTTTAAAACGGCGTCGAGTGCAACGTCAAGGACGTCAGGTTCTTGGAAGACGGTGCGAATGTGAAGGAGTGCGCATGCGCACCGCGCATGTGCAGAGCTCATTTGGAGGACAGATCTCGTATCGCGGAAACCAGGTAATGTAACTAAGGAACGCTCTCGTATTGAAAACTGACAGGCGAAAGCGCAAGACATTGACACGGGAAACGCCCCCACAACACTACTCCCCCACTTCTACACACACGCCTCCGCACAATACTTGGATGAACTATTTCCGATATTTATTGCCATTCCAATGACAGCTACCTTCCCTATGATGCAATTAAAATAAAATGACATGAACTAGGGCATAGAAAGGAGGAATTAAATTATGCATTAGTTTAAAGAGGTAATACAATTCTTTCGAAATTACTCTTCGCGTTACCCGACTTTAATTATGTTGATGTGGTAATGGCTTTCCGCGCTGAATTGTATTTGTTAATTTATTATACGATCGTTCAGGGTAGAGTACAGTATGACATTTTTACGTTCATCGCAATATGTAATTTCAGTATAATTATGCCCTAGATTATCAGGTGTTTATGTATAAGAGAAATCGGCGGATATTTTTCGGTGTTTATTTATTTTTAAATATCGGTGTATTTATAGCGATGCATGTGCTTTGGGCGGAGATCTAAAAACTGTGATTAGAGTTAAAAATACTCGTAAAAATCTACGGATTCCAGTTTAGGCAGGCAGTGTTTTGACCCAATTAGTCGTTGGAGAAAAAATTTTCAGAAGTGGTGTTTTTCGGTTTCAACCGATTTTGTGTTGTTGACGCCAAGGAATACATATAGATTTTTTGTTGTTGTTGTTTAAACGGATATTGTATTTTTGACACCAACAAGTATTTGTCGGGTATTTTGTTTTACCTACTTTGTATTTTTGACGTCGACAGATGTTTATCGGTGTGGTTTTGTTTTGACCGATTTTATACTTTAGACACCAATGAATTTTTTGTCAGTGTTTTTTTCGGTTTTAAGCAGTTTTGTATTTTTTGCACCGACAGATCTTCATCGGTGATTTTCGGTTTTAATTCATTTTGTATTTTTGACTCAGTTGATGTTTGTTGGTGTTTTTCTTGTTTCAATCGATTTTGTATTTTTCACGCCGACGGATGATTATCGGTGTTTTTCGGTTAAAACCGTATACTGCATTTCCGTCTCAATGATAATCTAAATCACGAAACAACGACGAATAAAATGACGAACAGTGCGACACACAATCTCAACGTGTTGTCCTTCATTTTCTTTCTTCTCTCAGAGATTCAATTATGGTGACGTATACTTAATTTCCCTCAGTGGTAACCCCCAGCGGCATTGCTCGCTGGAGCCTGCACTATAATACCGCAACTCCCTGCTCCGAAGCCGCGTGCCTTCGTCCATTTCCTGTCCACACCCGGGGAACGGACTAGAGGCAAGGGTGCCTAGCTTACAGAGTGTCTCGAGTGATCGGTCGTGGTCACGTGGTTTATGGTTCGCATTTGCGCTACGAACTGGGAGAAAGGGACGAAAGCGTTTATCGTCTGCAAGCGTCTCTGCCTTTCCGCCCGCTTTCCTTCTTTCCACCCGACAACGTAACGCACACGCACTAGCAATTAATTTGACCAGAAGGTGTCCCCTATTAAATAGTAGACGCTCTCCATTGCTCGAGTTGCACCTCCTCTCTGAACTCTAGGCTCTCTACCGGAAACCAGTCCTGGAACAGAAGGCGGTCAAGACAGACGCATCTTTTCGCCAGAGATCCCTTTCATGACTGACATTGCGGAGGCATCTCGGTCAGCAGAAAGCGATTTGTGTCCACGAATCGTTTTCTGCCTTTTCCCCAGGCGTGAAGTGTCTAATGACTCCATGCAGACTTCCGCCCTGAGCTTCCTCCCTCACCGCTGTGGCTTCTTTGTGCTGACGCCTCTCTCCCCGCCACGGGCGTCCGCGCTATAAAAGCTCGGGTGCAGTCCGACCAAACGTCAACGCTGGACTCCTGAGCTGCGAGTCATGCAAGCCACTGTGAGTATACGCTTTTTCTCAGTGGATTACAGGTGTGCGCTTCGGAGCGTCGTGGGTGTATAAGCCAACAAACTTTCTGCGTTTAATTCAACTCCACCCGCTCCACCAGCTGCACACTGTGCCCGCCCTTGCATTCGATTTCCGCGAGTGCAACATGTCTTAAAGGGAAGCTGAAGAGGTTCATGAAAAATAACGAGTTAGAGGTGAATTCTTGAGTATTTTTATCCCGCGGATCTGAGTATCGCGTTCGTTTTCCTCGAAGATGTAACTAAACGCGAAAAAAGGCGAAAAAGCTCCGACCTGTCGTTACGTAATAAAAGGATCATTCGGCAACCAAGCGTGTGTCACTACTGTGGGCAGCGCGTGCTATTGTAGGATTGCCAGGTATATATTCCCCTGCTCTGACACCAGTCATGACGACGTTTTTTCTTGTTTCTTTTTTTACCTTTTTTGAAGATAGCAAGTGCGCGTGCATAGCTTTGAAAGGCGCTGGAGATGCGCGAGAGCGGACATTCTGAAAACTCCTCATATGACGTAGCGCTCCAAGATTGAGGGGCTTCAGCTGGACTTTGTAAATGGTTTTCTGCAGCCTCCGTGCACCAAATTGAAACGTAATCTCGATACGCCTGATCCTGAAGGCCAAATAAAGAGGATTTAAGTGTTTTTACACAAATGCGGAACCGCTTCAGATTTCCTTTAAAAGACAGCGGGTAGTACGCTATACTGCACTTTTCCGCACCGCGTTGCACTTTTCTGCACCATTGCAGGCTGGTGCAGATGAATCGAATAAGCGTAAACCATATATACAAACAAGCCGGCGTTTGCCTTCCCCCCCATCGGGTGTTGGCATTGCACACGAACAGAAACCGAATTCCCGCCAGGGGAAGCATCCGCGCATGCGCCGTTCCAAGAGTGGCGCCACCGCTGCGACGTGACGTCAGAGCCACGTGTTGATCCATAAGCAACATTCAGATAACAAGGCCTAGTTCTGAAATTTCTACGTCGCCCGAGTGAGGCGAACGCGAGTCACACATCTACTACATCGGCGGATGATATAAGCTGGATTCGCGTTCCATGTGAACTTTGAACCAGGGCTTGTTTCCACGCTCGCAGAAAAGCCGAAAGAGGAGATTTTTCAGCTCATAGTGTCCGCAATAGCAGACAAGCCCTGCGTCCGCGTTCGACTCATGGTATATTCGCCCATTCTGAACTCCGCGTTCGTTTCAAGTTGGTGACGTAGAGAATTCAGCACTGCGGCCTTGTCATATGTCGAAGGCGGTGTTGGTATGGGCAACCGTGGACCTTCTTTACTCGCCTTTTTCTCCTGAAGAGTTTCGTGTAAGGTGAACTTTGTGTATGTTAATATAAAGAGCCGAATACCAGCAGCCCTTATTAAAAGAAAATAGTTTAGAATTGCCTATGCTTAAGAACAATAATATCCCGTTCCGCAATTGTGAATCATGCTGGATTAAAGTTATGAGAAACAAAATGTGGCGCAAGGATATTGTCATGTGAGCACTAGTTACGTTGTATGCTGTACAATGGAAAAGTGAAAATGTTCTTCTTTTTTTAATATTATAAGAAGCTACAATGGGTTCAACGAGGCCCTGCACCTACGTCATAAATGTTAGAGAACATTCGCGTGCTTTGCAAAAGTTGTTAATATGTATAGCTGATGTAGATGAATACCTCAAATTCGAAGATGAGGGGGGGGGGGGTTCCATGGTGCTTAAACTTCTTTGTAACTTAACACATGATCACAAACGATGCAATTATTTTTGAAGCTTCAATGATGGTTTCTAAGCAAAGCGCTGGCCTAACGAATCCCTAGCTCCCTGGGTTCAAATTCCCGGCCAAGATACACAAACGATGACAGGCTGACTGCGAAAGGCGCCATGTGACAGAGATTTTGGCGGCGCGTCAAAAGATCCGCTGGAGGTCGAAACTAATCCGAAGTCCTTCGCTGGGGTGTTCCAAGCGTCCCGCTTTGCTTGCAACTAAACCCCCGAATGGACAGCGTCAGCTGGTCCGACATTTCCGACACCATTGCGTCGTGACTCAGTGGAAATAAATATCGGTGCTGTTGCGTCGCCTGGTGCGGTGAAATTTTGTTTTTCTGGCGGCGCATGGTGACTGCTACGTGTGTGCCACGGGCCTACTCACGAACACTAGGCAGGCACGTAGCACACACGTTGAAGGCAGCCATATCGCTGTCCGTGTAGGACGAACGAAGACCGCCGTGGCAAGTCGCCGACCAATACACCAGGTCTCCAGTAAACGACAAAACATCCCACACAAAACAGCTAGCATTAAACACATTCTTGGGAACGCGCTGTACAAACTGCTTGATCGCACCAGCGCGTCCATTCTTCGTTCGGTAACGTTACCTTCTACGTGCCGTTCCACGTTCACACACAGCAGTATTTTAACGTCAAATGCGTTCTATCCTAACACTCCGGGTGAGACCGTCGGGGCCTACACATCGACGACGTTCTTTCTAACTGGTGCGTTTAAGCGCGATCCAAACCAACGCGTTTTTGTTCGCGCGTAGGCCGTGCTCTTTCCGGAAATTGCGTATTTCGTGACGTCGCGCCGATTTCATTGCGCCTTCCGGACGCGCATAAGAAAGTTGGATAACTTTAACTTCTTCTGAACGCGCACGAAAACGCACTGTAACGTAGCAGGGCGCTTCTTTGCCGGCCAATCGGTGGAAGGCACCAGTTCTGGCTCCGTGTTTCTTCGCTGTCTTGCGCAAATGCTCTCTGCTCGCCCGAAAGCACACCGCAAGCGCACCGGAAGCAGCAAGAACGTCACGAAATACGCAATTTCCGGGATGCACACGACCTACGCGCGCACAAAAACGCGTTGGTTTCGATCAATTGATTTCCTTGCTTTGAAAACTCTCACTCTGGCGCTTTACGCCGTCAAGCAACCGCTGCCTGCTCCGGCGTACGCTGGCCGCCCCATCCTTGCGCGCAAAGGCTTTTAGAGCGCCGAGGGAACGGGTGACCGAAGGCGAGAAAAAGCAGGTGGCGACGGGGGCGATCGCATGACGCCCAGCGTAATGGCGATTAGCCGGTATCACTGCTGTACTCGCCCTTTCCCGGTGCCAAAACAACCTGCGATAAACGCGCGCATGCTCCGTTCGTTTTCGCAAACACCACACACGCCCACTCGTTTTCGCACTCGTTTTCGGCAACACCACACGCGCTCGCTCGGAGTGAAAGCTATCCCGCAGACTCCGTTCATATACAGTGCGTCTATTAGTCGAGTAAATACGATGAAGTAGTTGTTGTTGGAATACGTTATTCCAACTAGAGTCTTCCTCCATTCGGTAATGCAATGAAGCGTCGCAAATGTGGTCATGTGAACAATGTTATCGCATTATCACTAGATATCGCATCTAAAACAAACGCATACTTGACGGCGCGCGTGATGTTAGACGTTGTTAAAGTTATCCCGCATTGTTTCAAAAGTTAACATCCGGCTAAGCAGCTCATACACGGCTACAAATGACTGGGAAGCAAGATGGCGGCTCCGCTAGAGACGACAGAGTTGCCCTCTCTCTGAGAGGGCAACCAGAAGAACAACATTTAGGACCTCTACAGCGTTAGAGCTTCCTCTTCCTAGCTTTAAACGTTATTGTCAATAACAACAATAGTCAAACCTTTACACGCGCCGTTCTTTCCTCAGGTCGTGATTTTCTCTGGCCTCCTGGCGGTGGCGTTCGCCGGCCACTTCGGCGGTGGCGGAGGCCACTACGGCGGTGGCGATTTCGGTGGAGGTGGTGGCTTCGGCGGTGGCGGCGGTGGAGGATTCGGAGGCGACGACGGCGGCAGCGTGGGTGTCGCCTCAGTTTCGTACGTCAAGACCCCGGTGGTCAACGTCAACTACGTCGCCAAGCCCGTGGTCCACTACGTCGCTAAACCTGTGGCCACAGTTTCGCACGCGCTCAAGCCCGTGCTCACTTACACCACGGTGTCCCACGGCGGAGGTGGCTTCGGAGGAGGTGGTTTCGGGGGTGGCGGATACGGAGGCGGCGGCGGACATGGCGGATGGTGGTGATTTCTCTGGGATCCAATCGATGCCACCTAGAAGACAAGGCTTGCCCCTTTCCCCTTCCCAAAAGTTATCGCTAGTGAACCGACGAAGCGCCGCCTAGATTGCGTCAGCGTCGCCGCGAGCGCGTCTTGCACTGTCCCACAATGAGCGCGACCATACCATCGAGGCGGCGCCAAGACGGACGCGCCTGCCGCTTTCCGGTGACTCCCGTCGTCGAGCACCATCGTGTTTGCCGCTTGGGGCGGGTCGGGCAGCCATTCACGATGACGTCATTCGCAGGCCTCGTGTTCTAGGTGGTATTGATTCAATACACCGGACTCGCTTCGGACCGTTTCCGTTCTCTGGTAAGCGGTGTAAATTTATGTAAGATACGTCCGACGTCGGTCGCGCCGCCAACGGCAACGACAGCTGCACCAGGAACGAGTGAAACTCCGTCTGCTGCAACCATACGCGTCTCTGTAAAATAGCGACGCTGCAGATGTGGATGGCAGAGCGGAAGCAATAAAGAGAAAGAGCTTCGTCAAACCCCTTACTGACAGTGGTATTCTTTCGTTCACTTAATGCGAAATGGATACGTAGTTCGTGTCCTCGTTCTCTAGACCGACTTGACTATACGGGAGCAACCCGCAAAATGCCCTACCCCTTCCCGTCGCTCTATGCAGTGTCCACAATTAAGGTCTCAAAGAACAAGAGCCAAAAGCCTCGGTCGCACCGAGGCTTTAGGCTCTTGTTCTGTGCAACATTGTTTTTTGGACTCAATGCAAATACAAAATGAATTTGCATCGGGTCTAGTGTGGCACCTGCTCTGTGCAACATTGTTTTTAGGCAGCTACGGATAAAAAACACTGCATTCAAACTTTCGAACAATGTCAGTGTCAAGATATTTAAATGCTTCGATTATTTCTTATCCTCAGCCGATCAGCGGGGTCCTCTAGCTATGAAGTCTCTCAGTTGCTAGAACTGTTTAATTTCTATTGCTCTGGGTTGACTTTTACGCGCGAGTTACCAAAAGTGGTTAAGCTACAATTTCTGGGTCTCGAGCTAGTGTTTTGGGGGGACCTTGTTTGCAGGACCTATGCGCCACGAAAAAAGAAGCGTATCCTTCCTTTTGATTTCCCCCATTCAGAAGTTCTGAAAACAGGCATTGCCAGTTCGTGTCTTGCGGCTTCCTTCAGAAAGTAGATAGAGCACTTGCAGAAGGCTGGTTTCTCGCTGGGATCATTGGCTGATGTGGCGGAAAGGTTAATTAAAAAGATTAAAGGGTCCCAAAAATCAACCCGCGATAGACCGACTTCGAAGCCAGTTGTCATCCCATATATATACAATGTCACGCACAATTGGAAAAGGATAGCCAGGGCTGCAATGTTCCAGTGGTTTGTTTTCAGCGCCCAATAAGATTGTGCGACTTTGCCTCCAGATAAATAACCCACAGCTGTATTCAGATCCGTGAACAACTAAAAATCAAAAGAAGTACGTTGAATGCGCTACTGGCGCTGTTTACGAAATTCCGAAGACGTGTGGGATGACATATGTGGGCCGACGGGCACGTGCGTGAATGATCCCATCCACGAGCACGCAGCATCAACAAGAACGACTCCTTCATGGCATCTTGCGATTCCTTGGAACCGATGCTGTTGCACCCCGGCCTTCAGTGACACTGAGATTGCTATACTTCGCTTCAGCTTAAATCCAGACGCAACCGACGCTACGAGCTAATGGGACTAATGAATTAGCGTCAAAAGCGCCAGTCACTGGGCCTTTTCTGTTCATGATTACTTCAGCGATAATAGAACAGGTACAGAAACATGACGAACACCATCATTTTGACCGCTGTCGGATTGATCCCATCAACTCGTAGCGTCGGCTGTGTCTGATTTAAAGCTGAAACGAAGCATAGACACAAAAATAAAGTGTCAAGGGAATTGCATGAGGCATTTGTGATTAGGACCAGAGAGAAGAAATACAAAAGTGACACGTCCTTCTCATTATCTACTAGTGAGTTCAAATTTCTGAAACACGGGCTGAGGAGATAAGGTGTCGAATTTCTTTTTTTGGTGGCTATGTTAACATGTTATCTCCAATAAACTTCAGTTGAGAGTACGCTTTTTTTTCTTTTTTATTTGTCTTAGTCCCTGTAATTTTCGGCGCTTTCTGTTTTGTTTCCTTTCCGTTGTTTTCTTTTAAACCTGGGGAACAGCCACTGAGACTATCGTTCTCCAGTTTTATAACACCTTTGCTTCGCCAATCGCTATTTTTATTCAGGCTAGCACGGTTGTTGGGACGCAGAGTAGGCGAAAGAAGAATTCACATGGGCGTCCCAAACTCAACTCAGGTCAGACGTTTCAGCGCTTCCGTCTTGCGCGGCGTCGATTTTAGACCACAGCCTACCAACCGACGTGCAACAGCATGGTGGAGAGATTCCACGCCTCTATGTGCCAGACAGCGCTAGCAGTTCGCGTCCAGATGTGCTATAGCGCCGCTCAGTGGGCGTTAGCATTGGGAAAAGAAGAAAGTCCGCCGCCATACTCCGTTGGTGAGCTGCTGCAGGACGGCATCCACGGCTGTGTCCGAGATGTCGACCATGGCGCACTGTGGAATACCCTTCTGGGGGTATGCCAGGAGTGCAGCATCAGCTAGGCTGTCCTTGATGTGCCGAAAAGCCGTCGTCGCCTAGTTGTTTCAGCCAAGCACGCTCGCAGCACTTCCGGAGCTGGACAACAAGCTGTGCAGCAGATGGAGAATAGCCGACGCACTTACGGAGGTCGCAACACCATCCGTACCGACCATGCAAGCAGAACCAGCGCAGTCTGAACAGCTTCACGAGCTTCGAGCGGAGATGCTTGCAGGGCCACCAACACAGTGGCGGCCCTGCAAGCATCTAGCTTGCACCCTCCATACCGGAGTGCCAAGCCACAACCATAGCAGAACCAGAAGGTATGCTGGTATCACCAAAGGTATGGGAACGCTGCACGGAACTGCATGGTGCTCTGTGAAAATTCGGGAAACGGTCAGGGCCAGCGCTGAGGGTGACGAGTGCCTCCAGTTTATCGGAAAGTCGCCTCTCGATTTTCTTTCTAACCGCCCGCGCCAAGGGCTTTCGTTTCCTTGTCGACAAGGGCGCAGAGATGAGCCTGGTCCCAGCGTCGGATGCCAATCGAAAACACCCGAGCGGATTCCTGCTGCAAGCTGTCAACAGCACGACAATTGCAACTTACGGGCACCGCCCGCTGTCCCTCCACCTAGGCCTCCACAAGACTATCCGCCGGGTATTTGTGGTGGCCGAGGTCAAGTTTGCAATACTGGGAACGGACTTCCTTCGCCACTTCGGTCTCCTCGTCGATGTGCAAAACCAACGACAGTGCAAAACCAATCTCACAAGCGACAGTGCATGGCAAAACTCCGAAGCATCCTACTCTTAGCCCAACACTGATCGGACCGTCAGGGGTAGCACGCTTCACTGCCACCCTGAACAAGTTTCCTGATCTGACGCGCCAACCACGAGCAGACTAGACAATCAAGCATTACGTGCGACAACACATCGGCACAACAGGCCTACCGGTTCACGCTAGACCCCGCCGGCTGTCGCCCGAAAAGTTACAAGCGGCCCGTCAGGTGTTCGAACATACGCTGGAGGTCGGAATTTCCTATTACCTTCAACCAGCCTCTGGGCATCCAAACTGTACATGGTGCCCCAGTCGACACCAGGAGACTGGCGCCACTGCGGGGATTCCCACGCAATAAATCGCGCAACTCTCCCTGGCCGCTACCCAGTGCCGCACATCCACGACACAGTACATAAAGAACCTCGCTGTACAAATATGCATCCAAGCGCAAACATGCACCTCTTGCTAGGTCGCTGTAAGCAAATTGGCCACGAGAACAAGGGTGTTATAAAACTGGAGTACTAGTATCCGCGGCTGTTCTCGAGGTTGCAAACAAATGCACGCAGTGAGCTGGCACGTCGATCTGCGCTCACTTTACTTCGCCGTTTCGGCGTTTTCACTCGCTCCCCGTGCCAGCAAAATTGTAATTGTTCTGTTATTCGCAGTGTCTGATATGTAGCGATGAGAAGAAAAGGGTACTTACTGCATCGCGCGTAAGTGTGGAGCAATCCACGACAGATGCAGACGACAAGTAGCAGGCGACAGATGCACACAGGGCCGGCCTTTGGGGTGGGCGACCTGTGCAGCCGCACAGGGCGCCATTCGTAGCGGGGCGCCGAAAGGGCCGCCGACCGAAAATACTATGTGTGAAGAACTTTGGATTCGCACCTCTTTCTTTTTTTGCGTGTGAGCGACCAGCGACGACTCCGGACTGGCAATGCCGATCTGTGTTGCCAACTCAAAATTCAAAAACCTGCCTCAAGAATCCCGAAAACCGCTAAAAACCGCTAAATTTACAGTGTTGCGCAAGAATGACTTTTTAACACATTTTATTTTTTTAATTATTTTAGAATAAGTATAAACATAGAAAATATTGTTAAAGGTACTCTTCTTTTAAACTAAAAACAGGTGGCAACAGGTGGTATTAAAAGAACAAAAAGATGTCAGAGGGAAAACTGCGGGAAAACTGCTAAAGTGGCAACACTGATGCCGATCACTTTCATTGCTGTTTTCTGTTGGTGAAACACTGACCATCTCATTTGTCAAGGTAAGACATTGTATAATTGCATTCGACTTATTGGCACGAAGATCCTGAAGTGCATTTGTTTCACTTGCAGTGGACTGATCACTGCGTAACCCCTATCACTGTGCGTGCACACCTGAGTAGCTTGAACTCAGTTGTCGTAACACGAACATATTATTACGTACCGACTGCTAGTTTCTAGAGTCTAATTGTTAATGCTCAGAGTGCACGTGTTGCTGAATGTAAACTGGGCGAATTTTTATCGGTTCGGTCACTGTTGTTTGCGTTGACTTTGACCTTTGGGGTCCGTATAACGTAATCTGGTGCTATACACTCTAAATCTCTGTTGCGAATATATAGCGAATAAAAGCGCTCGTAGCAAATATATTCGCTACAACAGCGATGAAAAGTCGGCTTCCACAGTCCTGTATTCGCTACAGACACAAAAAAGGAAATTAACAACAAAATGTCGAGCAACCTAACATACAAAAAAAGGTACGTAGCGAATGAATCCATCTGAAAAGATACAATTCATTCGTAGCGAATATTTTTCCCCGCGCTGTAGCGGAAAGCATTTTTCAAGGTTAAGGGGCCTTGTTTTTTTTACATTTTGTGTTTTGCTTAAAATAGCTCGGTAGCGGATGAATTTCAGAGCGCATAGCACAAAGCCTAACTTGTGCTCGAAAACGAAGAACCAAAGAAGTAAAATCTGCGGCCAATCGTTCTTTCTTTTTACTTTTTTTTTTTTTTTGTTTGCTTTTGTTTTTGAATCTATCACTGTATCGTCGGAAGAGGTGGGAGGGAGAAGGATCGGGGGACGAAGGGTTGGCTGTAAAGAGAAAACCTCAAGCCGACATTAAAAAAAAAAAAAAAACACGCTACAACACGAAGTTGGTCCTGGGAAAACGCCAGCCAATGGGAAGCCATGAATTTTCAAAAGCGCGGGAGATATACCAAAAGCGAGAAGCGTTATTCAGACAAAAGGAGCTATAATGGAGGTAACAAGTGTTGACCACCGCGGCGCTTTGCGCCGTGATTGTGTTGAGTGTGTGTGCAAGCGCTTCGTTAGAACGGTGGAGTTAGTTCAGCTTGCCCCGTGCAATGATTGCTGGCATCGTCTGGTTTCGCACAGCGAATCGGGTAAGTTTTCAGAACTCATTCTTTTACCTCTGCTTTTGCAAGTATGTTTGTAGAAATGAACTGCCTTCTCGTTTATCGAAGGTCTGGCGGACATAAGTAATTTAACTCGAAACATAAAGTTTAATTAAGCAATAACTTGTCGAGTGTTCTGGATTCCGTTCGCGCTTGTGGAAATGAAGTGAACTAACTAACCTGTTTTAAAGTGGTGCCATCAGTCATCGCCATGTCGTCGATGTGCGACGTTTTTTCGATAGATTGTTTTATCGAAAAGCTTTCCGCGTTCGTTTCGTCGACACTCCTCGCGACGGTTCGTCGCAGGTGTGTCGACGAACCGTCGCGTTTCGTGAGCAGATAGCCTCCTGCGACGAAGTGTTGTAGCAGGATATGTGTTCACGAAACGAGGTTCTACGAAATCATGCAGTGTCGACGAAACGTGTGTCCATGAGAAGTAGTCCACGAAACGCAGTCCCACGAAACGAGTTTTGATTAAACGATAGGGACCCGTTTTAAAGCGTGTCCAGTGGTCCGCACGGCCTGGAAAATTGAGAGTTCGTTGTCTTCATAACTGCGTGAACCCGTTGACAGAGAGAGAAATAGCAAGAGAGATACGTCTTTATTGTGCCAATTCCGGCTTAAAGGGGTGAAGGGCTACGTTGGGGTGTCTAGGTCAAAGTCCTTAGACACCCTGGATATGTGCTCCAAGAGGTGACGCTGGGAGGGCTTACAGTGTAAGGGGTCAGTGAGCCATTCCTTCCAGGTGGCGGGGGTAGGGAAAGTGTGTGTGTCTGTGTTGGGGGGGGGGGGGGCGGAGAGAGAGAGAGGATGGTTGGGGAGCGTGGACAGCTCCAGAAGATATGTTCAGAGGTAGAGCAGGATGGGTGTCCGGGGATGTTGAGGATGCGGTGCCTCCAAACGCGATGATAATCTAATCATCCGCGTTTTGTCGCTGCTAGCTTTGCGCCTGCTGTACGAGTGGTAACTTGGGGCGCCCCGGCGTTTCCCAGAAGGTTCAAGTCGTTCTAAAAAAGGTTGATTTAGTGGTTTTCGATGAAGCTCGGTAAGTTTCTGATGAGAACCATATGTCTATTTGCAATAATTAAAAATTTAATTAACGGATTTTAATTATTCAGCCGCCTTATCGCAAAGATTAGCCACCCACATAATGTCCCCCTGGCCGAACTCACATGCACAAACCATATAAATGTAACTTTGACGCCTTTAAAAAAAAAAAAAGATCTGTGAAACTTAAATAAGAATTACTTCGTATATACATATCCACAACGCCACCAAACTGCAGAATATCCTGTTTTCAAGGACACGTACAGAACCCACATCACAAACAAGAAAGAAGGGTTATTAAATAAAACCATTCGCTAAGCTAGACACGTCTACCCCTGTTCCTTTTCCCACCTCTGTAAAATGTTTTCCTCCACCTACCCCAGTCTCGGGTTAATTTCATCGTGGTTACCTTCGACATTAAGTTCCCTAACAAAACGTCGGCTGCACATCTGAAGCTTCCTTGACACCGTTTCAAATGTTCCAGTTGTTGTGAGCAATTTATGTTAATAACGTACAGTTCACGAAAGAGATCGAAAGCTCATATCTTTTCTTTTTGAAGAATGAGGTACTAGGGAAATGTTGAGAAACTGAACCGTGGGCTAAAATCACGTGATATAGGGCTTCTAAACAAAAATATTTATTCTCTTAAACTCTGACAAACGAGCTTTTCAGAATATTACGGGATGTAATAGTGAATTTTTTTTAGGATTTTCATGGTCTTTTTTTCTACTTGTGTTTCCCTAGCTTGCCCTTGAGCTGGAACTGCAATTCGGAAAAAAAATGACTGAAATGAAGAGAGAAATAATGCAAGTGCTCGCGGTGTTTCGACGAGACTAAGAAAATGAATCCAGCTCGTTTGTCAGCATCGACAAGCATTTGAGGCCTCCGAAAACCGATTTGAGCTCATCAGTCTGGTAAATTGCATTGTTCGTTATTTAGTTTAAAAAATAATTATTATATATTATGAATCGACTCAGCCCTGTCAATATTATTTTGCATACGGTGTAAGTGAGTGTGATTGTTCATTCGATATTGCAGCTAGAATGTCCAAAGGGCAACGTCGTGGAACCTGGGACGAAACTATTTCTTGGCACCGACCGCAAAGTCAGCTGGTGTTCAAGCGACCAAAAGATCGTCCTCAAGACAACAACAATGGAGCTCGCACTGCTGCTCTGCCTGGGAGTCTATTATGTAAGAAACATAACCTACCCAGTGGCACTTTCTTAGCTCCTGGCGCTAAATCAAATAGTGGTGGCGGGCGACGCCAACTGTCGCCAAAGTTGGAGAAGGGTACGTCCGAAGGCCCTCTTAAAATCTTTGACAGCCTAAAAGAGCGAAAAAGCTGGACCGACGTTCCTATACAGTTTTTGAAACTAGTCACGTTTCCTTATATACGTAAAAAAATCTCTGGAAGCTCAGCAGGATTCACTGTGCCAATATTTAAAAATCAAATAAATACGTTTCGCATTTTTTAACCTTTGCTTCACTTATCTTTTTGTTACATACTTCTGGTTGATTTAGTTTAATGCCCTACATTTTAGTACCTGTTGAAGGCAAACATCGGTTATCAACATTTACACAAACACTGAAGATCCCTAGGATCTAACTTCTATACAGGCTGTCTACCAACCTGGCAAACAAAAAACCTGTATTTGTCGGAGAATTTGGCGAGTCTGAAAAAGTCGGGGAATTTCCACCTCGCAGTCACGGAAATTGAGCTTTTCTTTCTCCAAGCGACTACAAATCACGCGCGTGTGGTGTTGCATAGTTGCATGCAACTCGGCTATCGTGCCGACGCAAATCTCTGAAACTCCTATCGCATTCTCTCGAAACGTTCGCACTAAGATGAGCTTCTCTCCTTGCGCTCGCGCTAAAAGATTTATTGAGCGAAGAATATAAAAAAATAGACTGACAAGGTAGTATGATATAGTGATTGGCCAACGCTTTGTTGGAGTGTTTTCCACATATAAACAGTGGTTAAGGGTCCAGATACGTCCTGTCCCCCTTGGAACCAAGCAGGGAATTACGATAGAGTAGGGGAAACCTGGAAACGTCGGCGAATTTGAAAGTGCCATATTGGTAGACAGCTTAGTATAGTGCCTGGAGAAAGCTGATTAAGTGCACTGCGCGAACACGCGATCGCTGTGCTTTTTTTTTTGTCCTTTTTAAAGCCTAAGAGTTGTCAGCCCTTTAAAAGCACTGAGTAAACAAAACAATAGTGTTTAAAATTATTTTATTACACACAGAATGTAGATACATACTCTAGATACTCCTACAAATAGTAACCACATAGAAGTCATTATGACATGGCACGAGCTTTTGTATGCTTCCTCCCTTTCGTATGCCCTCCCCTTTTAATGGTAAAGGGGGGTGCATACGAAAGCTTGTGCAATGTCATAAAGGCTGCCTAAACCTATGCGATGATTATATGGTAAATTGGCTAGAGCATGTATCAGCAATCTGCATATACATATATTTTTTTACTCGCTCCTTTTTTCTTCAGACAATTTGTCGGAAGTCAAAAAAAAACAGCCCTGGTACGAAACATTGCTGATGTGCCCGTGCTCACAGTGTTCCGGAGTTTACATACAGCAACATATTGTGTCTGAGATGACATAGAACGATCTGATGGGCTCACTGCCAACAACCGCCTGTTAAGTGACCTAATGTAGCAACGAGGCATGTCCTTCTCTCATAATGTTAAATGCAAAAATAGAGCATCGTATGTGAAAAACCGTACCATTTATTTCTTGCTTCTCACGTATTCTTCAAGCTTTTAGATAACCCCGTGCTTAGGAGCAAGAAAAGTTCTAACTAGATATAATTCAGCTTCATTCATTTTTACCGTCACTAGCGCCGTCCCCAACACTTAAATGCATGCTATCCTTGCTGCCGACTGCATCACTATATTGAAAACATATGTTCAAGGTTCAGTGGATGACGTTAGTAGCCCTAAAAGAAGGGTTCAGTTTGTATAGAATAAGGTTCGTAGCGGTGAACTATACTGTGATCAAACCAGATAAAAAAGTATCTAATGTGACCCAAATAAAAAGTCTTCGAGGCGACCCAGATAAAAAAAAAATATCCGGGTGACCCATATAAAAGATTTTCAAGGTGACCCAGATAAAACATTTTCGATGTTACCCAGATAAAAGTTCTCCAAGGCTACCCAGATAAAACATTTTCGACGTTACCCAGATAAACGTTCACCAAGGTTACCCAGATAAAACATTTTCAAGCGGACCCAGATATATTCGCCACAAATATATCCACCACGAATTTGCAAAAAAGTGGTGGATAAATAGCGGATACATCCGCTACCGGGTTTAGAGTGTACCTACGGTAATGCATACGCAGATACCACGAGCTGCTCAAAAATATTGTTAGTTTTTGTGTTCCTGAGTCTCGGGGTTTTATTACTATGAATCAACACCAGCGCTAGCTTTTTTTTTTAAGTATTGTTACAATACGCATTGCGGGTCAGAATGGCTGGTGTAGAATTTATATTTAGTCTGTTGGTTAAAATTTCAGTGATATGCCACTTCCTCGGAAGAAATTACCAGGGGCGAAGTACAGAAAACAGAAATTTGAACAAGATGGCGAATCCAGGAAGAGCGCAGATGCCCTAAAAATGTGTGCGAAAGCACACGAGGGCCCCTCAAGCTCAGGTGAATGAGCAAAGGGAGAAACATTGCACGAAAAGCGCTCGACAAGCGAAGATTATTCCCATACAAAAGAAAATGAGAGACCGCAGCAATATCTCGACGATGCCGAGCGCTCCACTGCCAGAGTAGTCTGTGACATTAAACAAGATGGTGATGACACATCGAATGAGATGAAGGCCGCCAGCGACGAACTGTTTGATCTTACATTATGGCCTAAGCTGACACCACAAATCCGGGACGCCATAGTGAGCCAAGGGCCTGCGAATATAGAGAGCAGCGTCGTTCGTTTTTAAGATGTGCTACGCGACTGACAACCACAAAATCGAGACCATTCGCGCTGGATCACTCTGGCATGTTTACTAACAACGTGATGTTGGGTGCGAAAAAGGGAAGGTGGGGGGGGCGGGAATTCTTTAATAGACAAGGACAAAGAGGGGGCGCTTACACAAGAATTGTCGGGTGGGACTTAATCAGGAAGGCTTCTTGAATTTCTCTAACCGTTTTTGTTTTGTAATGGCCCGTGACACAGGTGTCACCAAAGTTGGGCCCGCATTTTTTAGTTCTTTAGGGCCGCGTCGAGGTGGGTGGGGGAGGGGGGCGGGGCAGAGAGACAGGGCTTTGCAAGGTTCGACATTGTGTGACGTCTTCGTGACTTCCCTCTTCCAAGGTTCAACATGCAACAAAAGAGGTCTTGGATTGGCCGCGGGACATCTGTGTCCTTTCTGCCATTGGGCTTAGTGTGCCAAGTTCCCGGTCCTAAAATGGAAGTTCGGATGTGGGCTAGTATAAGGTTTTTCGCTTCATGCACCTCAGAGGTCATCGAGGAAAGCCGCTAATACCTTTCTTAACACCCTCTCGCAAACTTTCCTGTGGTTGAGAACAAAAATACAATGGAGTTTCTTTTCTTTTTTTTGCCATTTTGTTGGTTTTTGTACAGTCGTCACCTCAGATGGTCATGTCGTTAGAATGAGAAGGAAAAAGAAGCGCGCTGAACGTTGTGCCCGCGAATTCCGCGATGTTGAGGTGTTTCCTAACGGAAGTTGTAGTGAAGACCACGTATGTATATGTGCTGTTATTCTTTGAGTGATCACAAATATCACAGCTACGAAGATCATTTGATCCGGTGTCCGATGGTGTTTCTTTCATAATCACCGAAACAAAAATCGGTAAACTTTTTGGGGAATAAATATACACCGAAAAAACCGAAAATCGAATTTTAAAATAAACACCGAAAAGAATGCGCCAAATTTTGAAAAAATAAAAACCGAAAACGCAGAACCCTAGTTATAAGGACACAAACTAACACCGCCTTGTAGTCACTCAAAACACTTACAAAATCACGCACTCAAGTTTCGAGCGTGTAATAGCTGCACCTAATTTCACGACCGTTGTTTCGCCGGCTTGACACGCACCTAACTTTATTGGTTTTATCGCGCCAAAACCTCTCTCGTATGTTTAGCGAAAACGCTTTCTTTTATTGTTTTCATTGTCAGAAGTCTCATGTCTACGTTCCTACGTGCCGCCATGTTGTCACGTGAAGACACATTGTCACGTGACGTCTGAATGTCACGTGACTTCACGATGTCACGTGACGTCATAACATCACGTGACTCGCGGTGTAACCTGACGTCATTAAGTCGCGTGGCTTCATTGTGCAACGTGACATGACATGACAATGTTACGTCGTGGTGCCAGCTTACGCCAAGTAACAGTTGACGTGTTATTTCGATTAATGCAGAGCTGGACAGAATAAACTGTCGTTTATTCTGTCCAGCTAGCGTGCACGTTGGCATTAATTGCAGTAACATCGTAACCTTAAAAATGCAGGCCGTTCACCCTTGTTGGTGTCGGACTGGTGGCAGCTGATAAAACCTGTTAGCTTTACTGACGTCTAACTCCTGGTTAGCTCAGCTGGTTAACAAGTTTCTTTTCTCCGTACTTTCATTCAATAAAGGATCCACAATGTTTTGTTCGAATTTGTAGTGGCTTCGTGTGATGACGTTAGTTTTGGTGTTTACGGCTACTTCAAGGAAGTTGTTGGTGCTTATCGTTTTTAGCGGGGCGTTTTTCAATACAGAATTTGCCTGATGTTCCGCGGAAAAGATATCTCCAAAGATTTAATTGATTTGTTGTTTCCTGTTTCATTGTACCGTGCGTCGTACAGTGCAGGCCCAGGAGTGATTATATTAAAGCTGGATAAGAAAATGATAGTCGCCACCTGTATAAAAACAGTTTCTTAAAACTACATAAATAAACGCTTCCGGTTAAAACATGGCTAGTAGGAAAAGGGGTAACAATTGCATGATCAACAAACTGCGTCCTATTCAAGAAACCTGGATTCCACTGAGCACGTACTACTGCAACACTGCTCGGACGCGGTGTTTTTCTGGGGAATCCTTTAAAGGACTCCTAAAAAAGAGATCTCTTTAACGCCCCAGGACATTCGTTTCCTGTCTGTCGAAGAGGAGGGCAATGTGCCCTACGACATGATATTGCTTATGGGCCTGCACAGTATTTGGCGGTCTTGTATGGTGGTACACCACGCAGATATAAGCGTGCGCACCGTGTATCAGTATTTCGTTGAACGTGTGTAATTTTTGAAAGACGTGTTGAAGGCGCAACAGCCTCCCCTCGAGTGGCTGTTGCCCGTTCTTGGAGAGCAGGTTACCCTCAAGAAATTTAACGTGTTCATTCATCAGCCAAGTTGGCTGATTTTTAACTTTTCACTGCTGTGGGTTTTTGTATGAAAATCAGTGTGATGTTTTCGTTTTATGTATATGATTACAGGCAATAAAACAAAATGGTTTTCTCAGTTGGTATAGTGCTCCACTGGAAATGGAGAGGTCCCTGGTTCGATACCAGGACCAGGCAGTTTTTTTTCAGCGCGCACAAGTCACGTAGCTGTGTTTGAAGATTTGTGTTTGTCATTTGCCCTCCCCCCTCCCCCTTCTGTTCCCCTTCTTCAGGGATTATTATCGTTTAGGTTACGTGAGGCGCGGCGCGACGCCAGACACGTGTCCAGCGGGGTGACGTCAATATAGAATGTTTTTGGCAGAGTGCCGAAAATGGCCCACGTCGACATGGAGCGCGGTCGACTGCGCGAAACCCGCGAAATGTCCCACTACAATCGCAGCACAATTTTGGCCGTTCTAGGAAACATACCAATTAGAGGCTGGCTCACACACTTGCGTTTGAATATGACGGGCAGCGCTACAACCGGTTTTTAAGTCACTTGCGACAGCTTAGAACCGGCTACTTACAACCGGCAGCCCGTTTTAAGAAGTTACAAGAGGATTAAAAACTGATTGTAGCGCAGTCAGTCGCAGTCAATCGCAAGTATGTGAACCACCCTTAGCACCTTGGATTCTAAGGTGTATTGATAAATTTATAAGAGTGAAATATGCAACTAATTAGTTTGCGAAAAGAAATGGAATCAAATATGTTTATTCATGTAGCTAGCAGCTGAGGGCGATTTGTTCGCTAAGCTGATTCATCTCCAGCCGCGCTTTTTACGACGCCGTTGGGTAACCGCAAAGAAAAAAAGTGTATTTTAAACAACCTAATTGTGACAAGCATGCCACAAAACAATTTTTCCAACAAAAACAAAGTTTTTTACAGCAATATTTATTGCGCGTTACTGATTTTATTTTGCGGCTATTTCGTCCGTTTTAAATCGCGCGCCACAAAGTTGGTATTATACGTCACGGAGGGGCTGCTATACGTCACGGAGTGACGTATAACAGCCACTCCGCGCGTGTCGAAAGAGCGGGAGTTTCAAATGTGAAGAGGTAGTGACTTCGACTAAATTACGTCCTGTGGCGTAAATATTGCTAAACAAAATTTTATTTCGCGGAAGATTTGTTTTATGACATGCTTGTCCCAATTAGGCTGTTTAAAAAAAAACATTTTTTTCTTTGCAGTTACCCTTTAAAGGACACGTTTGCTCCCACCAGCAGGTGCAGTAACTGCGGACGTTGTTGAATACCGTCGTCATAATACAACTTGGCGTCTAGCAGTAGGCGCATGTGCCGCGTAAATACTTCCCACCCTCGAAGGGCAGGCTCGCGGGTCCCTGTCCAGGAGTAAGGGGTCTTTTCCGACGCCGTAGCGACGCCCTCGGCTGTTCTTGCTGGAACCGTCTGGGCCCAAGAGGATGCCTCGGTGAGGAGAGGAGTCGCAGGTCTGACTGGAGCCGCAGTAACTGCCTCGGCTGAAGATGGCGGTTCTGGTAGCGGAGTAGTTAATGGAGTGGCACCATCGGTGTAGACAGCGCCCATGGAAATCGTAACGAGGCAAGAAGGGTAATTTAAATAGTCAAATATTTAATTATTTAATTATTAATTATTAATTCATTAATTTATCGCCTTATTTTTTATTTGTTTATTTATTTCAAATCCCCCACAGTGACCATGAGGGCATTACAGTATGGGAAGGGCAAACGTGGAGACGGCGTAAACTATCAAAAACAAATAAATATAAAGCGTGGGCTACTTGAACAGAAACACAAAGCAAACACAACCAGGTTAGAAAAGCCTGCAAACATGATCGAAAACCACTCTCTGCAGGTCCTGATAATATAAATATGCCTAGAGTGTTAGGAGCTAGTGAGAGCATAAAAACACGGCGAGTTCACATTCTTAAGCTGCGGATCCCGGATGACTCGTTCCAATATTGGATACTGCACGGGAGAAACACGAGTATTTGAAAATGTCCGTTTTAGATGTGTATGACCTAATTTATATCTGGCGTATGAGAAATGAAGTCGGGTTGCAGTAAATATATATTTTTATGCCGCATTATTTTATAATAGACATTATGCGTAAGTTTGGCTAGTACGACGAGCTTCGAAAGGTTATGGGCACTTAAGTTCATGTTTTAAAGCGGTCAAACTTTGATCATGCTTGTAGTTATTGAAAACAAACGTGGCGTATCTATTTTTTATTAGTTCTGCGTTTTTATTAAAATATTGCTGATGGGATCTAAAAGTTCAAAGGCATATTCCAAGATGGACCTGATGTTAACGAGGTATAGATTTATTTATTTTTTCACGAGGAATATTTTTGAAGTTTGTCTAACGAATCCTACCGTTTCAGTAGTTTAGCTTTGATGTATTCTATATGTTTTTTGCCAGGACAGACTCTTCGAAAAATAGGTGCTAAATATTTTACTTGTAATGACATACCTATGCAGATCCTGTTAATATATTATATGTTAGTGAGCAGAAAAACATGTTCAAAATGCTCATGCCTTCAGAGTGTGAAAACGAATGTATAATCACTGACAGCCTAAACAGGCACCAAAGCAATTTTTGCGATAGGCTATTTATAGTCATAAATGAATCTATCCTCTCTAAACACCCTAATAAACCGAACATCAGATTCATGCATGGCCGATTTTTTTTATTAAAGTCAGTATCAAGTATTGATTACCTCAGAACTATTGCAGAAATCAGAAGGCGCCGTCGGACAAGGAGAAGTAAAGTTCCTGTATACTGTAAGTAGGGTCATTCATTGTTAAGAAACCCCCCTCCCCCGTAACACCCTCAACCCCTACAGAATCATCCTCCTTCTCCTAAAAATTCGTCTCTCCTATTAGCCCCGAGAAGTTCGCGTGGCGCCCCCTTACGGCGAACCGGGGTGACGTCACGGCGAGGAGATAATTTTTTCCCCGACTCGCCCCGCTCGCCCTGTGGAGGCTGTGACGACGTTAGCTTTCGGCGCGCTCGTTTCTATTTAATTTTTTTTTTTTTTTTTGCCGTGTTTTTCGTAAGAAGTGTAAATTTTTACATTAGGCTTTATTGAGGTATGGCCTGTAGCTGCAGGCGAAACTTCAACCAACATTTAAGCATGGTTGACAGGGCAGGCAACGCTGAATCACAGCTGGTATATGAAAATAAAGAAATATGGCCACAATTGCAGGAGCGTCACTATAGATTTACATCTCACACAATAAATGCTGCTGATGGTCTGAATGAATTGGCAGGTTTTGTATACTATTTTTTTTTAATCTGTTTTTAAACAAGATCGCCGAAGCAGAAAAGCTGCATGCTGCTCGAGCAACATGCTAAATACAGTCTGGGCCATGGGGAGAGAATCACAAGTAAGACAGCCAAGTGCAGGGGCAAAGTAAAAAAACAAGGAACATTTATTATATACACTGCTCGCATTTGACCTTTGCTGGATTTGGATAGTATTTCAATGAACTACATGGGTGGTATCTGTGGACTTGTTTATATCAACTCTCAAATAATGTATAACAAACGTAAGCGAAGGTGTCTAGCTTGTTATTAGTCCCTTAAGTCCTAAAATTGAGATTGTACTTAAATCGGATGTCCTGAAGCTAAATACCAGAAGTTTTTCGCGCGCAGACTGTCACCCTTCACAGGTTCCACATTTTCTGCTACTAGTGCTGCATCTACACTGGACAGACGTTCGAATGCTTGCTTTTACTCCTGTGTTCCTCTGTTGTCAGAGAGTCCAGCTGTAGGGAGTTTGGAGGCTGAGGAAGCTTTTGGGAACCTGCAGCAGTGTCTCTTTTAATTGGAAATAAACGACAATTCAAACTAAACGGTGTATTTTCCGAATACCCAAGGCTGGAATAAAGAATGTCAGGAAAAAGTATAAAGATTACAAATTACAGTACTATTGCTGTGCATATTTTGGGCAGTTCAATACATATCATACAGGCAACGGGGGGGCAATTCGGCCGTTTCTCCTGCTACCATACAAGCTAACTCCCAGTAATTATGCATTTTCTAAGAAATATGCCTGCATAGGTGTATAAACTATATAATTAATTCACGAGAAGCTACATTTATGTAAACAACCCTGTTTGACGAGCACTTCAAAGATCATCAGACGCAGGGCCTTTAAAACATCTGCGAACCAGCGCATGCAGAGTAGCAGCGCAGAGTCGGGGTCGCGAGCTAATTTGCCGACCACACAAAAGCCCATGATATAAATTCCACTTGAATGCCTTGAAAGCGGGATGTAATATCGTCCTAAATTATGAACATGCAAGGAACAGAATTCCAGCGTCTGAAACACTTGCGCCACCGCTTGACCGACCCCTCGCAAAATTGCCTTTGTCGTGGGACGGGGGAGGTTCATCGGCGGAATCGCCTCCGCCGAGAGCTTTCGGGATTTGTAACCCAATTTTAAAGGTAAAAGGGACAAGCAGGCTTATAAAATGTACGGAAGCACGTCTATACCGGCCTAACTCAACGTCTTGTACACCGGGTAAACGAAGTCCAGCTCCTCGAAGTGCTTGCGGAACACACGCCAAACCAGGAAACCGGTGCTGGGAAGCGAGCGATGCGAGATCGCGGAGCGGAGTCTCTTCCTGACGTCACGGTACAACCTCACCCAATCAGGGCGCGGCGACCGCAGCGACGCTTGTGTTCGCTCTCGGGGCTAATACCCCTGATTGGCTCACCCGTTTCGGTTCATCACTTCCCTCCGCCATTGAGACCTATCCGTCAAGCGGTCGAGCTTATCTGTTTACCTGCTGCATCTCCCGTCGTTTGTATAGATTTTGGGGTTGAATTGGTCACATTTCGCGCGTTTTGTTCGTAAACGCGACATGAAACTACTATAAAAAAATGGCGCCGGTAACCTGCTGGTGATTTACTATTTTCCTAAATTTTGAGTCTGAAATATTTTTCGTGTTTTTTTTTTTGTTTCTTTTTCTGCGGTAGTTATAATAGAGAAAGCAAATGCATCTTCCTTTTTTAGGAAGATGACTACTTCTGTGGTGTATGGCAGGTCTTTTGTGTGGGCTTGTAATCTAAACTTCTGGGCGGTTTTTTTTTTTTATGTGTGGAATTTTGAGAATATGTTGTATATGGAAAGATGCCCCTTAGTCAGCTGAGTTTGAGACGTTGCCTTCTATCAATTTGTTCTGAATACTCCGTATTCTCCCCCAGTCTCGGGTGATTTAAGAAAATGGTAGATGACTAAACTATGTCGTGTTGTTGTGCGGTAGGGTGTACTAATCGTCAAAGAAAGGGCAGAAAGCTGTACCGAATTACTCGTGGATATAGAACTAATACAAGAAACGAATAGAAATTTCGTTGTCGCAAACTAGCCCGTGATCTCTGCTTTTAAACGTGACTGTGCAGCGCCGGCGTTACTCTCCGCGGTAGCACGCTTCAAAACTGCGATCTCGTATTGTGCCCGTACGGTCGCTACCTTGTCAGCTCAATTGTTGGGTCCTTGAAGCTTTTGTAAACGGCCAAAACATTTCGCACGCATAGGTGTTATAAATCAGAGCGTGTATCATATCTTCCCTCGGTCCTTTTTGTTCTAGCGCGTTCTGCTTTGAAAAGCACACAGAGCTACGTGTCAGTGTCCTCGATAACTTACTCTAAAAAGTGTTGTGTGCATGTTTATTTAGCGGAAGACAGCGGAAGACCTCGAACTGAGTGATCCGAGCAAAAACACAGCCGAATCCTCGACAAAACTGGTGTGATCGCTTTTGACGTGAAGAGATCGAAGAACGTACCTAACAATAAACATGTCGAGTACATTGGAAAATTGAATCCTGGAAAAAACGCGAAAGCTGCGAGCCAAAATCTTCCTCAAAACACTGATCTCGAAAGGGCCTGCTCGCCTGCCATGGCGCTCGGAGGGGAGTCCGCTAAGGCGGCGTCACCATCGAAAAGAAAGAGGTTGGGGGCGACAACCCTAGTGAAAAAAACATTTGTATGAGAAATACCTTGTGTGCAATCAACAGATATGAATCAACGAGATATATAAGAACATATAAAAATCATATAAGAAACTTCTCACAAGTTTCATATATGGTTCTTAAATGTTCTTATATATGTTATACAGTTCTTATATGGTTCTTATATATTCCTATATATATTGTATGATCCATATGTGTTTATTGCACGCATATATTTCTCATACAAATGAGATTTTGAATAGGGAAAGAGGAGATAAGTGCGAGAGATACTTGATCGAAAAAGAGCAAGACGGGCTTCTCTAGAGAGCCTACATTGTGGAGTTTCCACTCGGGGTCACCTGGTTATGGCCCGAATTCTCAGTACGAGCTACGAGCAGGTGACAGACGTGTTGGACGTCTACGAGCGTCTCCGCTTTCTGCCTGCCTTCCTTCTTGACACGCCAAAAACGCAGCGCCAGCGCACTGACCAATTTCTGCCTTCCGGGATAGAATTACCCGGAATAGATTTTTCGCTAATTTAGCGAAAAATCTATTCCGGGTAAAAGGCATCTAATAGACCTACTGCTAAATTACCCAAGCGTCGAGGAGAATGCTGGGAATGTAGGTCTTCGCGCCATAAGCGCTCGCCTTCCCCTTATAAAAGATTTGAATTAAATAACCAAAATAAGGCGTTGACGAACGCGCGTGCAAGATGCGGTTCGTTTTAGGTTTTTGCTTTAGAGCGGTTGCGTTTTCTTTTCTAAGAAACGACAAAGAAACGGTGTTTTTTTTTTTTCTTGCTTTTATATTTGCTAATTTACCTGAATCTAGTAGGCATTTAGGGTTTTTACAATCGACTATTTCAACCCCCGACTTAAAGGGTAGTTAAAATGCCCGAGGGATAGTCAAACATAGGACTCGAAAAAAACAAATCGTGGCGACACGACACGTTGGTCGACGTGAATAGTCTTCACTCCCTCGCTTTATTTTATCTACGGATTATGACCCACAATATTTTATTAAGACACGAAAAGGTAACGTTAATGTAACGCTGCGAGGTAGAGGGGCTTATAGAGCAATAAACTGGTATCCCGTTCACTAGGCAACAGTAACCCCCACTTGGCTGCCGCCATCTTGTACAATTTTGACCACTATACTTGGTTTCAGCTCCGGTCCGAGCGCGGCCGATGTTAGAGCCGAAGGGCCAATCAAACAGCGAAAGAGGCACAACGTCATGGCGTGCGTCCTGCAGCTGATAGGAGAGCCGCTATTCGCCGTCTCTCTGTGCGTGCTCCTACGCCGGCTAGTCCTATCAAGCACAGGGAGCACGCCATGACGTTGCGCCTTTTTGCGCTGTTTGATTGGCCCTTCGGCTCATAATGTCTAACACCAATAAAAAAAAATAAAAAAATGCAGCACCGCGGCTGGTGGCATCTAGCGGAGGCATTGCGAAGCTGCCCGAGTATTTGTCGTAAAAGCGCGTTTTGAACTTAAAACAAAAGGAACATAACTTGTCTCGTCGGTACTGTTATTAAAGATCGATAAGCAAGTATTTGTGCGCGGTACTTCGTTAAATTCTAAGATGTAAAAGTAGAAGGTCACGTGTCTAGTGGTCAAAAGTGTGCAATATGGCGGCGGCCAATTGGGGTTAACTTTCAGCTGCCAGTTTATCACTCCAAGACCCTCTATCTCGTATGTAACGGCATGTTGAATCGTAAAAACGTAACGGGAGCGCGTTCGTTTCGAAGAACTGGAAAAGAATAACGAGTTTTGGTTTTGCAGGAACGTGTACAACACTGCTCCTAACTTTTCGAGACCGCTTGTGGACTCGTCACTAGCAGGGAGTAAAACCTGAAGTTGCTACCTTTTCCCACCCTTTTTAGTCTTTTCTTTTTTTGGGTGTAAAGATAGGATACGCCGGAGGCTCGCCGAAGCTGCTAAAACCAAACAAAAAATGTGAAAACGCGAGAAGCAGGTCTACTCACTCCTTTACACAACGAAGGAAGGGCCTGAGGGAGAGCTAAAGCACCATCGTTACGTCGTTGCCCAGTGTGATTGACTAACCCGTTGGCCGCCTTCTGAAAAGCAGCTGGTCGCATTTTTAATATCTGTTTTAGCGGAACACACGGCTTCACTTTGAGCTAGTAATTCGGCTGTGATAATATTTTATTCCACTTAGACTATACCAGTAATTTAATTTGACAGAAGTTGGCCCCTGAAGTTTGAAACATTCCAGTCGCAATCAGTGTCCATTCCCAAGGGGACGCCTTTTTCGGAAATCGATACGGGGCAGAGCGAAGTAGCAGAGTAGTAGTTTGACGTTTGTGACGTCATGTCCGGTTTTAGTCAAAGTAGAGCTATTTGCAGATATTTTGTTACCTCGACATCTTCACCTCTTCACTTCGCGTAGCTCGTTCCTCCGAAGTCAACACAACTGTCATAGTTGGTAAGAAAACGGCCCGTGCCAGTCGTTTGCAAAGCGACGTAGATGGCAACAAATCGCCGCGGCGTTTTTCGCGGCCTCGGAGATGCAGGAGCGAGCCGACGTTAAAAAAGATACGTTTCAACTACGAGAGCGACGAGAGTGTCAGCAAGAGCCACGTAAATACCTGTGCACACTCGGAGCGGACGCGCACGTTTGATCGAAGTGCTTCGGGACCGATCTTTTACCGAGTACCAGTCGATACTGACGTGACACTCGGCAAAGAAAGGTGGGGCCGGCATTGCGTAGCTCCCACGAACACTCGACAGTAATGTACTATCGGAAACAATTGAGCGTGAACGCGCCTCCGCGGCGACAAACGTGACAGAATAAAAAGGGTCCACCAATACAAAGTGTACATACCGTGTTGCGAAAGTAATCCATACGGCGTTTATTTGAGCTCCATATCACACAAAACAAGTAGATGAATAGATGAGAGTCCCTTTTCGACGACAGCGTTCGTCACCGCTGCCTCGGAAAACGAGGAGATGACAAGGAGAAGAGATTGACCTCTTAATCTAAAAATGAGGTCAGCGATCAAACTATAATACGGGAAGGGTCCACAAGGGTCGCGCGGGCGCGTATTCCATTCAGCCAGCCAGCCGGTCGGTCGTGGGCAGACGGTCTTGGCCAAGGACCGTCGGAGCAACGCCGGCAACGCTGCGACGAGTCGCGGAGTGCCTGCTAGGCCTCGAGCTCGCTCGGTCGGTCGGTGGCATCGTTGCCGTTGTACCTTCTTCCGGGTGTTTGTGGATCCAGCGTTCGTGTTCGTCGTGTCCGGCTTCGAGTACTTCCTTCTTTTTTTCTTGCTGCTTGAAATCGGGACCCGCGAGAAGAGCACGTAGAAAAATAAATGTCCGTTGGTCGTCGCGACCAGGTAACTGAGCGACGTTGTCGGTCATGTTGATTCGATCGTGGAAAGACAGCTTTGGAGCTGTTGTCGTACGTACATTCTTGGCGTAAGATCGTTTCGTGTATCTGGCCTCTGTACTTTAGCGTATGGCACTGCAACAATAATACGCCGCGAACGCCGCCTCCCCACGCGCTTTTTGCGTTTCTCCCCAGCTCACGCGCTCGAGCAAAGCCTGAACGCACGGAACTTTCGTGCTCGCGCTTCCAGCTTTGCACACGACAACCTGCAACAAGCTCTCCGCAAAACAGAAAAAAAAAAACACACTTTTTTTTGCTTGTTTTTACGTTTCCGGCAGTGACGTCACGGACGTCACTGCCCCGTATCGACCTCCAAACAAGGCGTCCCATTCCCAAGAAATATTTATCTGTTCGCTACGTTGGGGAGGGGAGGGGGGAGGAGGCAGGGTTGTACGATTTGGTGTCAAGGAAATCCGAACCTGATAACTGCACTTCTTGAGGGCCGCACGACGTGTAAACGAACTCGAATCCTCTTCAATGCCTTACAAATGTTAAGATTTTATTTCAAGCTCCAGCTAACCGAAGTTATACAAATACTACATCAGACCAACAACGAAACGATTCACAAAATCACTCACCAGTCATGTTGCAGTGGTCTTCGTCGGAGCGATCAAGGCAGTCGACGTTCCCGTTGCATTCCAGCCGCCCCGAAATACAGGACAGATTGCGGCACTGGAACTGGTCCGGGCGACACTTGTTGGGGCAGTTGGCTTCGTCCAAGCCGTCGCTGCAGTCTTTTTCACCATCACAAAGCCACGCGGTAGGAATACACTTCCTGTCGCTGCACATGAAATACCCACTGGAGCAGGTGACGCTGTCTACAGGTAAAGATGCAGGGAATTCGATCAGTAATCATCACTGTTTCCCCTTAAACACAAAAAAGCCAATTAGCGTCTTTATTATCTCGTGGTTATTCTCAAAAACTGTTCTAGCCGGCAAATCACTCATTGAAATAAGTCCACCCATGCATGGACGCATCATGGACTGTATGCGGAGAGGAAGTTCGTCTGCTTCTTTTGCAGGGGTTGTGATGACGTCATAACGACGAGCTCTGACTGGCTCTGATTGTAGATAGACCTTGAGGGAGCCTGCTTTGAGGTCTACCCACTATCCTTCAATCAGCCAATCAGAGCTCGGCGTCTTTCTGACGTCACCACGACCCCTGCAAAAAAAAAACAGACGAACTTGCCTTCGCATAATCTAAAACAAATCACAACGTAAAAGAAACGTGCCATTTTTGCCTTAGCAGTTAGAGCTATGCGAAGCGCAATATCGTCTGCAAAAAGAAGCAGACACACTTGCGCTCCGCATAGACTTTTCAAATAATCTTTTTATGGGCGCTGCCATCTTTGTCTACCGAACTGTGGAAGGAGTCCTGAGCGTGCGCAGTAACTCTCTCGCACAAAATATCAGACGCCGCCCAAGCGTCCACGGCCCAGTGACTAAGGATTTTGTTTTGCCTAGGTCATAGGCGCTGTAAAAACCTATAGGCATTAATAGCTTAAGAAATGCAGGGGCCTGGCCTATCTTTACGTTCACGTTTCCTGCCTCCTGATTGGCCCTATCGGCTCATTTCGCAACCCCATTGGCTGCGGCTATAATAATATGCATGGGACTCGCCACACCTCGCGTTTCTTTATCGGTCAATGCCTATAGCGGTAACAGAGGGCGCTTCCGTTGAGACACGATTGCGAGGCAGAAAAAAAAACTCTGGTTGTGAAATATATTTTTTTTTCGCCGTAGGTTGCCAGTGCTTGAGTGCTGCGGGATTCCATGATACGCTGTTGTAGATTACAGAGTAGCGGTCAAGGGAAGCAGAGATTAACAATACACTTTCGTATCACCAGTTGCCACCGTTTGGGCAATGCGGAATAGTTTGAGTGAGTTCCCAGAGGTCATAAGAGAGAACTGTGGCATTTCCTGGGGGTACCTCACTTACTACACCAAGTTATATCAATTCTGCTCGCAAATCCTGGTTACTTTTGCTCACGTAAGCTCCCGGCAGCAGTGTTGCAAAGCTGCTTGGATTAGCGATCAAACGAGACGTACGAAAACAAGCACTCACCGCACGCTTCCTCGTCGCTACCGTCACCACAGTCGTCGTCGTTGTCACAAACCCAGCCTTTGTCGATGCACCGTGTATTGTTGCAAGAAAACAGGTCTGTTCTGCACGTTTCTGCACAGAACAAGCTCTGGGTCAAATAGAAACAAATCAATTTACTCGCTGTCAGTTTGCTGTTAGGCCTCCGAGTCCGATGCAATCATCTATCTAAACCTGACTAAATAAATGCAAAAAGTTACACGGACAAAGAAAACAGAAAACATAAGCGAAACGCAGGAAAGTGCAAAAAAGCGCTACCTAAACTGTTAACACCATGACGTAAAAGGGTCAAGAGGCCTTTCTAACTGCAGTTAAACGGTTAATTGAAAAGGCGCAGTCAACCCTGAGAGTGCAGTTGTGTTAAAAGACAAAAGAGCAGAAATAAGGAACAGGCCTTTGATCGCGGCCTCTTGCTAAGTGAGGGGAGCCCTTCGGCAGAAGAGCGCCGGGCGAACCTCGTACTAACTTTTAACAATAACGTCGCACCCATTATAAGAGGGCGTTTTAACATTTCACAGCAAAGTGAACGCTTCACAAGAATTATCCCTTCTGTTCCCCGAGTAGTCTACAGGCGTTCAGGCAATCTTAGGAACACCGTAGTTAGGTCTAAGACAACTTACACTAAACGCACTGGCAGTCGCCCCTGCGGAAGAACGAATTGCGAGGTGTGTCAACACGTGACGCCTAAAACGACGGTAGAGAGTACGAATTTCAATTTCACCAACATAATTTGCGGAAACTTAAACTGCAGCACAAATAATGTGATATACTTCCTCACATATGGTACCTGCGGTAAGCAGTACGTGGGCCAGACCAGCACACCTTTTCGATTGAGATTTACCAATCAAGGAGCACATGTAATATCCTTTCCCGAACTTCCCCTTTCAAAACATAAACCTTCACCCGAACAAACATTTGACGAACTGGACGTTCTATTTTTACAATCTAATTTCAAAAGCGACCGGGATTGCGAGCAGAGAGAATTCTATCTTATTTACAAATTTAATTCAATATGGGCCGGGATCAGTGAAGATCCCGACATAAAGTCATCTATGCATGCAATAATCACCTTTGATGCACCTGTAACGGACTCAGTGACTGTAGCTAATTCAATTCTATTAGTTCAACCCCTGCCTTTTCCCGTGTACCTTTCCGTATCACCCGTCGACGGCTTAGTGTCGACGAGTCAACGAGCCATAACCTTCGACAGTCATTTGCAACCTGTTGCTCCTTTTTGAATGCTCCAGGACTGTCGTTTACACTGCTGACTGCGCGTTTTTTTTTTTTTTTGTTTTCTACAGCGAAGTTATATACCTCTACCCCGCCATGGTTTCTTTCGCGTCGTTGTCAACAAAAAACTCCAAGGCCATACAGCATAGAGCGTAGTATTCGTTTCAATAAAAAAACAAAATCACAAAACAAGCCTCAAAACCGCATGATGGATGATAAGGCGCCTGTAAACAAGGCGAAGCGTGAGCAAGCGTTTCCCGGTACAGATTACGGTGGCACCGGAATAATGCACGCGAAGCGAGACTACAACCGTGCGGCAGGCGTCGCAATCTACGCAAGGGATGAAGCTTGTGTCCAGCCGTATGAACTCCAATATGACCAGGCCGACTGCGGGGATGTGTGTTCCGTGAAAACTAGCGATGGAATCGTAATTTTCAGGGTCTAACTTTTGCCCAATATACATCCAAATCTGACATCGAGCGCTTCATGCGAACGCACTTCTCACTGTCAATGAATCAAACCACACCGGTAATCGTTGTCGGGGACTTTAATGTGGACATTTCGAAACCGCGAAACATGTGGTTCATCCAATTCTTCATGGAAGACTTTGCACTCATGTGCCTCACCGATGTAACTCAACAAACTGTCATTCATAGATTATGAATTGATCTAACTTTAGCTAAAAATCGCTCTACAGTGATGACGGAAAATCGTAGGGTGTATCACTGATCATAAAGCAGTTGTGAATGTCGCTACAAACTAAATGAAGAGTGTGTGCCACGTCGCATTGGGTAAATCGCTGTAGGTGTCGTTAGAGCTTCGCTGGCCAACCACTTTCACAGACAAAAATAAATCTACAATTTTTTTTTTAAGCAGGGACATTATTTATGCGCTTTGGCCGAGCGTTTTCTTGGCCAACTGTGTGTGCTTTCTTCCTTTTTTTTAAGTAGAAAGATATTTTTGAACGTTACCGAGCGTAATGACTTCTTCTCGACTGTGCTCCGTTTTGCCTTTCGTCGGGCTGCGGCGGACGTTGCGGGCCATCCGAGCCGATCCAGCTAGCAGTGGCGGAACGCGATGATAATCTTATCATCCGCGTTCCGCCATTGCTTGTCTTGCGCCTGCTTCACGAGTGGTAACTTTGGCGCGCCCCCGAGTTTCCCACGAGCCTCAAGTCGTTCTGAAAAGAGTTGATTTAGTGATCTTCAATGACGCTCAGTAAGTTTCTAATTTATTTATGTTATTGTATTTATTTACAATACCCCCAAGGCCGTGAGGCGTTCGAGAGGGGAGTGGGGATTACAATATTGCTGAATCACTTCGCGAAATGCGGCGGAGTCTTCGATGGCTGCGATGTCACCGGGAAGGCCATTCCAGACCACAATTGCGTCGGGCAGGGCGGTTTTGGACAGCCTCAATACTGTCTCTTAGTGAAGAAAGGTGAGGGTGCCAAATGGAGGATGCATACTCTAATTTCGATCGAACTAAGGAAATGTAAAGGAGTCGCTTTAGGTTACTTGGGACAGATCTGAAGTTGCGAGGAGGTAACCTAGGCTTCGGTTAGTAGCAGAGACCACTGAATTAATATGACTGTCCCAAAATAGGTGTTGAGTTAGAAGAACACCACTTTACCTGTATGTGTCAGTTTGTTGCAGAGGAACAGCATGAAAAGTAAGAGAAGTTTGCAAGGTGGAACGAGAGAAGCGCATATGTTGACAATTGTTAACATTGAGGGACATTTGTGAAGTACTACACCAGTTATTAATAGAGTCAAGGTCATTTTGTATCACTGCAGAATAGCAGGGAGATGTTATTTTACAATAAACGACACAGTCATCTGCAAATAAGCACACTGATGAAGATACCTGAAGTGGAAGGTCGTTGATGTAAATAAAGAAGAGTAGTGGACCAAGGACTCTTCCTTGGGGCACACCGGATGTAACAGGGGCCAAGGCAAATGAAGAGTCGTTAGCATAAACAAACTGGTTTTGTTGCGAGATGAAAGATTTAAGCCATGAGAGTACGTTGGTGTTAAGTTTTAGCGACGAAAGATTTAGTAGCGTGGTTATGCGGCACCTTGTCAAAAGCTTTGGCACAGTCAAGAAATACAGCATTGGTTGGAAAACCGGAGTCGAGGTTGGAAAAACGGTCATGGGTTAAACAAAAAGCTGTGTTTCACAAGACAAGTTTCTACGGAAGCCGTGCTCTGCCTTGTTAAAAAAGGAAATGGAATCGAGGTGAATGGATAGAATCTTATGGATTATGAGCTCCAGTATTTTTTTAAGGTACAGGAGTAAGAGAGCGGGGCCTATAGTTTCAAGGAGAGGATTTATTACCGCTCTTGTGGACCGAAATGTCCTTTCCGATCCTCTAATCAACAGGAACCGCCATTGTGTTCAATTACTGCAGAAAATTTTTGGTTAAAAAAAGGTTCGACGAGCACACTGTGCACTGCCGCATTTTAGAGTTGATGTTATTGATGCCACAAGGTGAAGACACATTCATGGACTTAATAATTTTAACAATGCCGTCAAAGTCAACATATATTGGATCCTTACAAGGAAGGTTGTGAGCTATGGTTGGTAAGAACGCTAAAGGACTTGGGATGGTGAACTGAGCAGAGAACATGTCATTTAAAACTGAGGCACACTGACTCGTCTCTATTTTGTTTTTAAATTATCTTCAAGGTTAAGTGGCAAGCGTGCCACAGACCGCACCTCGACGCAAAGGACAGCCTGCTCTTCATCTACCACGACGTGTTAGCCAACTAGCCGAAGTACGACCCAAGTGTTATAATGGGCGTCGACTTCAAGGGAGCTTTCGACGTGCCTATTATGCTTCGAAACAGAGCACTGGCACTGTGTTTTTGCTCTTCAAGGTGCTGACACAAGTTATTGTTATTCCCAGATTGGCCTCAGTGCTGTGAATGGCCACACACGTCCGATTTATGTTTTGAAACAGATCTCTGGCAGTGAGAGTTCGCTGCCCACAGTGCTGACCAAGCACGCAACCTATTTTTTTTTCGGGGGGGGGGGGGGGGGGGGGGGCGGGGGCGGGGGTGGCACTCGCTAATGCCATTACTTCTAAGCATCGGAAGAACGCCGGTCTTTTATGCAGCGACCCGTTTGGCCTATTTATTCAGTGCAGCAAAACATTGACATGGAAAGTTCGGCACATTCTTCCACATGGTGAGTCTGTTAGCATAATTCATGGAACAGCGGGGCGGCGGGAGCCCCTCTCTGATTACCGACTTGCACAGGACTCCTCGCTTGACATCCGCGAAGGCGTCCTCGAGCTCTCCCCACCATAACTTCAGAGTGTGTGTGTGTGTGTGTGTGTGTGGGGGGGGGGGGGGGGGGCAGGCTTTTAAACCCCATCTTCCCCCTGGCTACGAGCCTGGTGCTGACACACGTTATTTCTCAGAGTGGCCTCAGTCGTGTGATTGGCCACAGATGTCCCGTTTAGGCTTCGTAACAGATCACGGGCAGTGAGAGCTCGCTGCCCACAGTGCTGACACGTTTTTGTTATTGTCAGGGTGACCTCAGTCGTGTGAATGGCCACAGGCGTTTCCTTTATATTTCGAAACAGAGGATTGGTACTGTGATTTTGCTCTTTACTGTGCTAACACACGGTATTGTTACACCCAGAGTTTCCTCAGTCGTGTGAAGGGCCAGAGATGTCTTATGCTTTAAAGCACAGCACTGGCAGTGATCTGTTGTGTCGTTTTTCTTAGACAAAAGATAGGTTATTTGCAATCAAAACTCAATTTGTTGCATAGCGAAGGTGTCTAGATAGCCGTAAGCCAATATGGCATCTGATGCCGCTGTCATAGATGGGACGCAAACTTTTGTTTTGGCGAAGTTGAACTCTATTTTGGTGATTCATGGCGCAGTGGAACGTATAGACAAGCTTAGACATTATCGCAACCAAAAGAAAAGTTTGTCTGGTGGCTGCCATAGCGAAAAGCCATGAACAATGCTGGACGGCACCGAAGCAGAGAAGCATGACAACATGAGACATGGAAGGTCAGTCGTGGACAAGAACGACAATCCGATTTTGTAGCACATGAGAGGTTCTTAAAAGGACCATTTTGTGTTCCGAGATGTTGCACGCTTTCTCCTTAATTTTTTCGTAAAGCTCGTCAGGAGCCAACACCAGACAGGCCATTCTCGGATGTGGTGTCCTTTCCATCCCCTGATGACGATGGGGCTGGATGTGGGCACTTGTTTGGACCACCTCGTCTGAACGTTTCTTCAATGCAATACGTGCCTCACAGCATTAATCCAGTTGTCAGCAGCGGTGACCTTGCCACCTTCTTCGTGAAAAGTGCCCCCCCCCCCCCCCTCGACGATCTTGAACGTCGTGTTTCCGGAAGCAACGCCGTTCTTGATCTGGGCCCATATCAGCTCAATGGGATTGACTCGCAGATGCGGTGGGGAGCCTGGCCACAGTGCAGACAGCCGTCTGGCAGCAGTGGTCCACAAGATGGTTTAGATGCTATGGCTCCTCTAAGGCCACGATGTCGAGGAGCTGCTTCTCAGCATCTTGGGGTCCCATGAAATTTGCTTAGACGTCAGCCACTGGTCGAATGTCGTCTTGCGGGGAGCTGTCGTCGGCACTGCTTCCAACCGTCGTGAATGCTAAGAGCGTTGTCCATGACGATACGCTTCCTGTCGGCAGTTTGTCGAGGACGCCATCGAACCACTTCTCGAAGCGGGCGCCATCCATTTCCTCATGGCAATCGCCGGTCTTTTGGCCACAAAACACGTCTAGGCAGCGGTCGTCGAAGCCGTCCTCGCTGCCGATGTGGGTGACGATAACACGCTGGCCCTTCCACCGATGGCTGTTTGAGGCCCGTCGAGAGACCACGCATGAAGGCGTCGTAAGATGAGGCCACGGTCGTGTCTACCCACACCTCTATGACAGTGTTCCCTGCCGTTACCCACGTCTCGTCCAGGTAGAAGATCTTCCAACCATCTTGTCGGTGACGTGTGATCTCATGCAGGTACATACCTCTGCTGCCAGGCTACGATGTCCTCTCGTTCAATCAGCCGCGAGTTTCGTTCCTTCCTATCAGGCTTGAATCTGATGTCATGGAGAAGGCAACGCACAGTCCAAGCCTTCAACAAAGCAAGTTAAGTGCTCTGCAAAATTTGCCGTTATCTTTTTGACCGTGGGGACCTCGTTCCATCGAAAGAAACAATGGACGCACGACCTCAGCGCACACAACGTGAAGTCACCATATACCTGACTTTGCGCCGCCTCTCGCCTTCACTTGCTGGGTGCTTCCGAGAGAGTGTCACAGCTTGTTCCTCGGTTGCTTTGGCCTCCTTCTTGATCTTGAGAATGGTCCGTACACCAACGCCAAGCAGTTTGCTGACTTCGATGCAGGACTCCTCCACAGTGAGGCCGGTTGGCCGGGCTTGGCGGGCGGTGCGTGTCGCACCTGAACGTGCGCGTTCATTATCAGCTGCCGTGCAACTCGGTTGAGGACATCGCCGCTCTTATACTTCCTGTAGACGTGCCTTGGCGTAGACGGCGAGGCGGCTGCACCAGACTCTCTTGACGAAGAAGAATTGGAGGGATCGCATTCCGCTCTCTCCACGTTGGGATTCATAACAGAAAAGAAAGGCCACCTTCGGATTTGTCAAAACCCGAATAGCAGGGGTTTTCAAAACTCGAAACGCAGGGGTAATTGGTTTTCTCCGCTTTCCATTTTTAACAAACGCAGCGAATGTACGGTATGTACCCAATTCGTGTAGGAAGGTTATCAAGCTAAAACAAACAACCATATATGTATTACTTACAGAAATTACAATTTATATTTACTTGCAGAGCAAAGTACGCTTTCTTTTCGCCTCTTATTTTATATCACTACTGCTCCAACTCAGGTCTGTAATCGACAGGGCTTTTTTTATCTCTTTAGTCACAAACAATTTTCGTTGCCACTAAAGCCTTCTTTTTACTTCTACCTTCCGGAAAAAGTAATGTAGAAACCTAAATTACATAATTCGCCTCGGCTAGGTGGCGCAAGCTGCAGCCCGCTACAAGGTCTGTCTGTAGCCAATACTATACAGGGTGTCACAAAAGAAAATTCACACGGTCTTTTTTACCGCAAAAATAAACTAGGCATCGCCGAACGCTCATTCTCCTCCCAAAGGTAGCGCCAGAGGTCACAACCAGATGCCAAAGTTTCAGCCCGATCCGAAAACTTAATAAAAAGTTATAAGTGATTTTCTGAAAATTTCAATGGGAAAATGGCGGCCGACGGAGTTTTCGAACACATGGGGCTCTATGGCACCAGAAACCGAAAACGGGCAAAAATGGGCTCCATTTTCCCATTGAAATTTTCAGAAAATCACTTATAACTTTTGATTAAGTTATCGGATCGGGCTGAAACTTTGGCATCTGGTTGTGACCTCTAGCTCTACCTTTGGGCGGAGAGTGAGCGTTCGGTGATGCCTAGTTTATTTTTGCGGTAAAAAAAGACCGTGTAAATTTTCTTTTGTGACACCCTGTATATTGGGGCAGAAAGGGTGTTTTCAGCGAACTATTTTCTCAACTGCGGAGGCGTTTGAAGTGGGTGCATCACGCTTGTGGGAAGGAGCTGCTACTACCTTCTTGACTTGGAACTGACTATAGCATCCAACACATTCCCCCGCACCACGGTCCACCAGTGCCACTCACAACTCCGAAAATGATGAGAGCGAAATATTTTGGGTGAAAAAACTGGCCCTCTGTCCCGAAAATAAGATCAGCTATTCATGAGGGAAGAGTCCACTTCGAAGAAAGGGTCGGTGGCATCCCCTTCTGAGTTAGCAAGGCGCGCCATCGCCTGGCCTCGAGCTGGCTGGGATTTTGCTTGAGTACAAAGTCGAGGGAATCGCAGGCGGGTTTTCCGGGTCCATATCTCTTATTTTGCTGCCCGAAAGCCTTAATGCGTGCGAACAGCCTGAAAAAAAATCTTCAGTACCGAAATAGCTAAATTTTGGCTTTGGATCGTGGATTCAACTGAATTATGGATTGTAAAACAGGGTTGCCAAAAGCAAGTCTCAAAAGATCACGCGTGATCGCCGAGAAACCGCTCACCGCGTCTCGGTGTGTCTCAACGGGGTCGCTCGTCGGAAACGCATTCGCAACCGCTTCACAAACGTATCTCAACCGACAGTGTGAATGCGCCATTAAAGCTTAAAGCTATGCGGACAGCAAGTTCGTCTGCAAAGACGCAGACGAACTTGCACTCCGCATAGACCTTTCCGATGATCGTCTTCTGGGCGCTGCCATTTTTGTCTACCGAACTGTGGAAGGAGTTCGTAGCGTGCGCAGTGACTCTTTCGCACGAAATATGAGATTCCGCGCATCCGCCCACGGCCCAAGGACTAGGCACTATAAGAGTTAAAAAACGCAGAGGTCTGGCCTATCTTTACGTTCACGTTTCCTGCCCCCTGAATGGTCCATCCGCGTTGATATCGGCTCATGTCGCAATCCCATTGGTTGCGGCGATAATAGAATGCATGGGACTCGCCATACCTCGCGTTTCTTTATCCATCAATGACTATGGCGGTAACAGAGGGCGCTCCAATTAAGACAGATTGCGAGGCAAAAAATGTTTCTGAATTTTTTTTTTTTTTTTTTTTTTTTTTGTGGGTTGTTATTGGTTGGTTTCTGTGGGATTCCATGGTACGCTTTTGTAGAGTACGGAGTAGCGGTCAAAGGGGAGCAGATTGTATGAATGCACTTTTGTATCACCAGTTGCCACCGTTTGGGTGATGTGAAACAAAAACGGGTCTGAGTGACCTCCATTGCTGCATGAAGTTATATTAATGCTGCTTGCAAATTCTGGTTACTTTTCCTTACATACGCGACCTGCAGCGGTGCTGCGAAACTGCTTGGAATAGCGATCACACGAGACGTACGAAAACAAGCACTCACCGCACGCTTCCTCGTCGCTACCGTCGCCACAGTCGTCGTCACCGTCACAAACATAGCGTTTGTCGATGCACAGGTTATTGTTGCAAGAAAACTTGTCTGTAGTGCACGGTTCTGCGTGGAACATGCACTCGGTCAAATAGAAACAAATTCATTTACTCGCTATTACATGTTTGCTGTTACGCCTTCGAGTCCGATGCAAACATCTA
Organism: Ixodes persulcatus; assembly: GCA_013358835.2. Taxonomy (NCBI): domain Eukaryota; kingdom Metazoa; phylum Arthropoda; class Arachnida; order Ixodida; family Ixodidae; genus Ixodes; species Ixodes persulcatus. Next base: position 1,709,279 of record JABSTQ010010261.1, read on the forward strand.
TCTAAAGCTGATTAAATAAATTCGACAAGTTACACAGACAAAGAACGCAGAAAACATAGGCGACACGCAGGAAAACCAGGAAAAAGCGGGTACCTACACTGTTCGCACCATAACGTAGAAGAGTAAGGAGGAATTTCTAAATGCAGTTAAACGGTTAAGGGAAGAGGTGCAGTCGACTTTGAGAGTGCAGTTGTGTTAAAGGACAAAAACGGCAGTATTCACCTAAAGGATTGTAAAGATAGTGTGGCAAAATCTACCATGAGTCTTAGTTTCGTTTGTTTGTTTGTTTTGTTTGTTTGTTTGTTTGTTTATCTGCCAGGAGAAAGTTTTAACGCTGGTTTAACGCTGGTCGATTGAAAAGGCGAAGTCGACTTTGTGAGTGCAAGGAGGGTAAATAGAGCTACAGTGGGGCAAATATTTCTATCGTTCTATTTTATAAAAGCATTTCACAGTACCAAAGTTTTTTTTGTTTTTTTTTTTTGTGGACACTAAAAAAAACATGTTTTTTTGTGTTGTTTTAAAGCGTGCGACTTTGGTGAACAAACCTCTGAGCTGCTCAGGAGTGCAAATACGTGAAGTCTTACAGGGTGCTTTTTTCACTAATTAGGATGCACAATTAACAACCTAACGAGCAATTGAGAAGTAATAATTTGCAATAGCAATGCACTGAGATTGTATATATATATATATATAGAGAGAGAGAGAGAGAGAAACTACCCCACCGGTTAAGTACCGGTATATTACGCCATGGTTATCGGCAAACACGTTATAGCTGTGTGACATTACGCGCCAAAAATATGGACGACAGCACTTTAAAGGCCCAATATTACCTACTAATTTATTGTACGACTACTTTTTCTCTGCTTGTGTGGCTACTCTGTCCTAAATTCGTTTTTCAAATTTCTTTCAGCTTTAAGTCACTAAAACCTATCTTCCCTCGCTTCTGTGCTTCTGCTTCTTTCTGTGTCCTAGCAAAATTAACCTTAATTCGACTATGGCACTGATCTCTATGACAATTGCTAGATCGCGTTTGCCCGCTCCGCGAATGCGGTCACTGGCGGCCATCTTTTTGGTAGAGTTATATCACCTCTAGCCAAGGTGCAGCTGCTGCAGCCACTATCATCCATCCATGGCAGACAGCGTTTTGGCAGGTGTGGTCAACGTTATTAGAACCAACTCAGTTCTGGAACTCCGCTCCGGAGGGGGATCCCTTTGCGTGGCGCCTGTTAGAGGGCGCGCGCTCCGCATTAATACTCGCTATCATCATCATTGACGGCGCGCTTGTGGCCGTTGCATCTGGCCTACTGAGTTAGCTTACGGATGTTCGTGGCGCTTTTTCTGACAGTATACCAGACGACTTTCAAATTGTTTCTGCTGCAGTTGGTAGTCACATATGAGAAATTCCGATATTTTTCAGCGTGCCCAAGATAATAACGGCGGCAGAACAAAAGCAATGCCCCCAACGCAACCGAAGCGTTCGGTTACTTACGCGGAATTGCCTTGGTAAGACGGCACATCTACTATTACAGTATGTACAAACTTGCCCTGATTGTTGCCACCGAATTGTGGTGCCGACGAATTTGGGTTGTTCGAAACGCTTCGTGCTGTCAGCGCAGCTAAGGCGGCGCGTTTTGAAATAATACAAAGCGTATGCCATCATGGTCCTACCGCTTATCATGCTCAAGTTGTATTTTTACTGGCGAAAGGGCGAAAACCAACCGTAAACCATGCTGGTCGCCGAGGAGTAGGGTTGGGACTCGCAAACAGTTGCAGCGGTTGGCAGCTGCGGAGCAGTAGCAGACGAAAATGCGCGGATTAATGCGCCGGCAGCGCCGCCTCGCCGCAAAAGAATCGGACACGGTTTCGGACTCCATCCAATGTACGGCGTCTATGGAAAGTTCCACAAATGAGTTGATATAGTAACGTTGGGTGTGGTGCAGGCTGCCATCAAAATAGCGTGGGTGATATTTCGTGATCGATTGAAATTGTTTGACGAAACATATTTTTGAAACCCGGCGTGAACGGTAGCCCGATCTTTGAGGACCCGGTGAAAGTTTCACGAAATCGCAGCACCGGGGAAAAAACAGCACAGCACACATCGAAAGTCGCATCGAAAAAAGCATCAAAAGCAGACGCCGGTACGGAGTCTGCTTTCGATGCGAGCTGCGTTGCTTTCCCCCGGTGCTGCGTTTTCGTAGAACTTTCGCGGGGTCCTCAAAGATGAGGCTACCGTTCACGCCGGGTTTTCAAAAATCTGCTTCGTCGAACAACTCCAGTCAAGCACGAAATACCCATGGTACAGTGTACTAGATCTACGGCTATTTTATGGCAGCCTGCCGCCATTGCGCTGTCCACCATATTACTATGATGGCTAGAGATGATATAACTCTACCAAAAAGATGGCCGACCGTGGCCGCATTCCCGTCCATAGGCTGGTCAAACGCGATCCAGCAAATAGACATAGAGATCAGTGGACTATGGTCACTCCCTGGTTATTTCATTCTTCCTTCGTATATTTCCGTGTCAGCAAGTTCGTCTGCAAAAAAAAAAAAGCAGACCAACTTGCGCTCCGCATAGACCTTTCCAATAATCGTCTTCTGGGCTCTGCCATCTTTGTCGGTATGAGATGCCGCGCACGCGCCCTTGGCCCAGGGACTAGGCACTTGTCGCCTGGGTAATAAGCACTGTAAACGTCCATAGGCCTCAAGAGCTTAAGAACGCAGGGGCGTGGCCTATCTTCACGTTCAAGTTCTTGCCTCCTGATTGGTCCTTCGGAATTCGTATCGGCTCATGTAGCAATCCTATTGGCTGCGGAGATAATCAGATGCACGACACTCGCCACACCTCACGTTTCTTTATCCTCAAGGACTAGGCCGGTAACAGAGGGCGCTCCAATTAAAACACAATTGCGAGGCAAAAAAAAAAAAACCTGCTTCCGAAATGGGTGGATGGATGGATGGTAATGGCTATACCTTTTGTAACGGGTGGCAGCTTGCGCCTCCTAGCTTAACATTTCGTCATCCCTTCTTTTGTTTTAAATGGTATAAATTTTATTTTAACACAGCCGACCCCCCCCCCCCCCCCATTTCCCTTTAAATAGTTTACATTGCTTATTTTATCTGTATTTTTAACCCTCCCTAGATCTTTCCACCAATCTTCTAACCTCCTCTTAGTTACCGTAATTCTTTCCCTATCCATTCGTCCATCCATGTCTACAAATCAAAGTGCCTCCTTCAAATCCGTTGTCACCCCCCCCCCCCCCCTCCCCAAGAGGGTGGGACGAAGCCCCGTGCACCTTAAAATTACATGTTCTATAGTTTCCCTTTCACGGTTGCATATGCTGCATATAGTGTTCATTTCCTGGAATTTAGGCCTATACGTTTTCGTTCCTTTTCGTCGTAGGTTGCCAGGGCTTGAGTGCTGCGGGATTTTATGGTACGTTTTTGTAGAGTACAGAGTAGCCGTCAAAGCGAAGCAGGTTGTAAGAATATACTTGTGTATCACCAGTTGTCATCGTTTGGGCGATGCGGAACAGAAACGGGTCTGAGTGAGTTCCCAGAGGTCATAAAAGAGAACCGTCACATTTCCTACGGACACCTCATTTGCTGCACCAATTTATTTAATGCTGCTTGCAAATTCTGGTTACATTTGCTCCCATATGCGCCCCGGAGCAGTGCTGCAAATCTGCTCGTAATAACGATCAAACGAGACGCACGAAAAGAAGCACTCACTGCACGGTCTCTCGTCGCTACCGTCGCCACAGTCGTCGTCGCCATCACAAACCCAGCGTTTGTCGATGCACCGTGTATTGTTGCAGAAAAACTGGTCTGTACTGCACTTTACTGCAAGGAAAGTTCACTCGGTCAGATAGAAACAAATCAAATTACTCGCTATCATATGTTTGCTGTTATGCCTTCGAGTCCGATGCAAGCACCTATCTAAACCTGATTAAATAAGTGCGACAAGTTACACAGAAAAAGAACGCAAAACACGTAAGCAAAACGCAGGAAAATGCAGAAAAAGCGGTACCTAAACTGTTCGCACCATGACTTAAAAAGGTAAGGAGGCATTTTTAACAGCAGTTAAACGGTTAAAGGGACAATGAAGACGATTTCATTTAATTTTTTTTAAATTGTGTTTTTATGCTTCTTGGGAACATAGCATGCTGCCCAATTTTTTGTAGACATTTGTGACGCGTATTTCTGTGCCTACCAAAGAAGTAAAGAAACCGAAACTGAACAATCTCCATTCTCGTTTCTCGGCCTCTGAAACGGAGGTGACGTAAAGAGTGACGTCAGGTGTGAATAGTCGGTATCGGTAGTATTTACACTCTCAAGAAAAAGGGTGTAAAAGGGTGTATCGTTACACCTTTTGTCCCATATAATACACCCCCAAACTTCAATTCGACGTACAGCGCCCTATAGTCGAACAGACGGCCCCAAAATTTTACGAGGGGCTTGATAACGGTGTGATATAACGTTTTGAATAGCTAAAGTACGTATCAAAGACCACATAAAGAAAACACAGAGTTTTCACAGTAGGGCCACGAAAACCCCGATTATGTTTTTTGTAGTCAGTAAAACGTACATTAGCTATTTTAATAAGTTGTACCACACGGCTATCAAGCCCCTCGTAAAATTTCGGACCGTCTGTTCGACTGTAGGGCGCTGTACGTCGAATTGAAGTTTGGGGGTGTATTATATGGGACAAAGGGTGTAACAATACACCCTTTTACACCCTTTTTTCTTGAGAGTGTAGGAGATCGAGACTCTGGTTACCGTGGTGGGTTATAGCAGCGCGGTGGCGCGGTCGTTTCGTCGAATCTGTCAACATGGACGGCAATGCCGCTCTCGCGAGCGAGTTCGAGCTTCCGTTCAGTCACCTAACACCAACGGGACGGGAGCACGTGTGGCGGCCTCCGCCATCACCCAACGGAGACTGCCCAGCCGGCAACGAGCGGCCCGCATGCCGAGGGGGAAAGCGACAGCGATCCGGGCCGTTCCGGGAATCGGTTTCCTCCGCGGGGGACGCTCCCCAAGAAGGAGAAAAGAAACAGCACCATTTTTGGTTTTCACCAAAGTCGGACGCTCTTTTTTCGTCGTCAAAGAGCACGAACAGCAACCCACACGTGAAAACTAGCGACGCCCGAACGAATAATGGTCTTCAGTCGATCTTTCGAACAGCCACCTACAGCGCACAAATTTGGCATGCCTACCATTTTGCAGAATCCTTCGACTACCGTGTTCTTTTTTTATTTTATTTTGTTTGCCCATAGTTGCTCGTTGCCCGTTTCGCGTCCAGCGTAGCAAAGAAAAAAACAATTATACTACTTTATTTACGGTTTAGTAATCATTTCCGGTCCGATTTATACTTTTCATGGTTATTCAAGCGGAAATTAGAACAGTATTCCCAAAAATCGCGAACCAAAACGTGACTGAGGGCACGTCTCTTGTTTCGACCAATCGCTGACGCGTCTCTTGTGACGTCGCGCTTCTTGGCCCTGCATCGGTCACGTGAGCTCCGCTTCTCCCACAACTCTCGGGGCGTCTCCCCAGTCGATCCCGGTACGATTATTACCGCGACTGTTTAATTGATTTGTGCGGCACACAAGCGCCGGTTTCGGCTGAAATTTGGGCAACGTGGCCTGAGACGTGCCTGGAACCCAGTTCAATCGCCTAAAAGATGTCCGAAATTGCCTTCATTGTCCCTTTAAGTGAAGAGGCGCAGTCGACTTTGAGAGTGCAGCTGTGACAAAGGGCCAAAACGGCAGAATTCACCGAAAGGATTGTAAATAAAGCTAGTGTGGCGAAAACTTGTATCCTTTTATTTTACAAAGCCTTTAACAGCACTAAGGTTTTCAAATTCGTTGACACAAAAAACGTGTTTTTCGCGGTTTTTTTTTTTTTTTTTTTTTTTTGTTTTGTTTTGTTTTTTGAGGCGTGAGACTTTGATGAACAAACCTCTCAGATGCATAGGACTGCAACTACGTGAAGTCGTATTACAGGGTGCGTTTTCAGTAATTAGGATGCACAATTAACAAACCCAATGAGCAACTGAGAAGTAGAATATGCTATGGCAAGAACCTGATTATATATATATATATATATATATATATATATAGGTGAAGTAAGGTAAATAAAAACAATGGACTGGGAAACGTTAATGAGTCAAAGATGCGTACTGTCGGAGTTACTAATTCGAACTCCGACAGTACGCATCTTTGACTTATATATATATATATATATATATATAGAGAGAGAGAGAGAGGGCGCGAAGAAGGGACACAGAAAACGAAGCTGATAGTTGAAAAAAGGTGTTTTTTTTAATTTAATGCTCATAACAACACTTGTATACATTTACAAGATTAGGTTACAAGCTAAAAATTAAAAAAGAAAAATAAGCTAATGTTTTATATTAATGCCGCGTACGACCGCAGACCTTATAAGCGCGTTGATTCTGACACACTCTCAAACTTTCAGACTTGATCCTAAACTTTAATGATTTCGAATTTGACAACGCTCATTATCTCCAAATCAACGGTACCGCAATGGGAACTAAGAGGACCCCGAATTACGCTAATATCTTTATGTGCGACCTGGAAGCCACATTTCTGGCGGAGTACACGAAGACCCCTCTCTCTACAAGCGCTAAATCGATGATATCTTTATTATTTGGCAACATAATCTTAGTGACCTGGACTAATTTATTAGCAGCATCAATAACTTCCACCCCACAATTAAATTCACCAGCTCTTACTCAAGCAGCGCCATCAACTTCATGGACGGGGCTATAGAACTGGAAGATGGTTTAATAAACACTACACTTTATCGAAAGCGAACGGACTCACACAGTACCTCTCTCTTAAAAGCTGGCATCCCCGCCACTCTAAGCTAGCCATTCTCTACAGTCAAGCCCTCCGATGTCGTAGAATTTGTTCAGATGACAATGATCTAGACAGGAAATTAGACCAACTTAAAGGGGCATTTTCCAAGAGCGGTTATCCTACTCAGTTGGTAAACGATGCAATGAACAAGGCATGTGCAAAAGACCGAAAAGCTATTCTCGCCGCAGAAACCTCCCAAAATGCAAGACAAGCCCCGTCAACCTAACTCTTTCGTACAAAAAAAACCTGCCAGCCATAAGCTCAATTCTAAGGAAACACCATTACCTATTAGAGGAATCAGATTCCCTTAAACAGATATTCCCTAACGCACCTAGAGCAGTTTATAGAAGACCCAAAAACATTTGAGACAAATGAGTCCATGCCGAATTACACAAACTAGGCGTGCTAAGGCCGAGAGGATGCAAGCCGCGTCCAAAATCCCGCTGCAAGATATGCTTCTGAATGCGCACCACCGACACCGTATCCAGCACAAACTCTAACTACCACCTGTCAATCAAGAATGCCCTAGACTGCGCCTCAGAAAACGTAGTCTACTTAATTGAATGTATTAGGGGGCGAAGCTCCTTAGGGTCTAGCCTTGTCCGTCCGTCCGTCCGGCGTCCGTGCTCACAAAAAAAGAAAAATGTTTGCGCAGTCGACAGGATTCGAACCTGTGCGGGGAGACCCCGATGGATTTCTAGTCCATCGCCTTAACCACTCGGCCACGACTGCGGGGTGAGTAGGGGGCTCTGAGATGTGGTAGTAAATCAAGAGCTGGGGATGTCATGGATGAAACGTTGCATGTAGCCGCTCAACGTCTATACAGGAGAGGGCGCTGCGGTCAAATGCGTATATAATCGCGTTAAACTTTGCATGCATGGCTCTGCATTTCACCGAACATAAAGCAGTAATAATGAAGTCGAAACGCAACCCGGAACTCAGCACTACCTATGAGCAATAAAAAAAAAATCAGCACCTTCAGCACTACCCATGAACAATAAAATCAGTATCATCAGCACCACCAGAGCTTCGCCCCAATCAACATCATCACCACGTGGAGATGTGGTCATTTTTACTTGCAGGGAACAGTATATCGGGCAAACCAAAACGCCTTTCGTATTAGGTTAACAATCATAAAGCAGACGTAAAAACCAAACCCAGCCAACCCGTTTCCAGACATTTCAGCCAGCCAAACCATCTAATCACGGACGCCGCGGTGGTGGTCATGGAGAGTAATTTCAAGACACAGAAACCTGGGGAAATCCGCGAGTCTTACTAAAACTCACAAATTCCAGTGTAAAATAAACGAAGAAGTTGCCACAGTGCCCCCGACCCACATAACAGTGCCCTAACCCCTCTTTTCATTTTCTTTCTCCCTCGTTTTTTTTTTTTTTTTTTTTTTTTTTTTTTTAAGTATTATAGTAGACATTGGTGATCTTCAATGTAAACCACCCCTTTTTTTTATATTTTCATTTTAGCAGACCAAGTGATATTCCATGTGAACCTTCACCCCTTCTTTCTTCTTCTCTCTTTTTTTTCTTTCTTTCTTCAACGACGTACGACTCCCGGAACCGCCCGTTGACCGGGAAGGACATAAGCTGCAACCGCCGCCCCTGTGCAACCCCAATATTGGACTTGGCCCCAACCCCTGCAAAGTCACTAGGACGAAGAAAATGAACAATACGACGAATTGCACCCGGTACAACCAGCGCACCGAAAGCACCGAAACAACTACCGTCATCCCGATGAGGGATATGAACATGGACTGAACCAAGCGGCACCCGGACACCGACACGACCCATTCCTTGTTCCCCACTCAAAATTGTATAAAAACCACCGGCAAGCGTCATGTGGGCCTCCGAGAAGGCAGTGCTACTGACGAAACGTCGACGAAGGCCCTCTATAAAACCTTAGCTTTTCTTTTTTTTTAGCATGTAACCTAATCGTCTAACTTGTATCCAAGTGTTGTTATAAAACATTAAATAAAAAATTGACCGCATCTCCACGTGGTGAATGATTTTGCTTGGGGCGAAGCTCTGGTGGTGCTTGTCTGCGTAGACGCCGAGCCGCAGCATGCCGAGCCTTTTCATTCAGGTCAGTAGGAGAATGTGTGGTTTTCTTCTTTTTCTTTTTTTAAGCAGACAGATGGGATGGCATCTCAGAACCCCCTACTCTTTTTTTTTCTTCTTTTTCTTTGAGCCTTTTCATTCATGTCAGTAGGAGAATGTGTGGTTTTCTTCTTTTTCTTTTTTTAAGCAGACAGATGGGGTGGTATCTCAAAACCCCCTACTCTTTTTTTTTCTTCTTTTTCTTTTTTCATAATTTTCTTCATCTTTATTTTCTCCAATTTTTTATTTATTTTTTTTTGCCCTACACGAGCACGTGAGCACGTGATCTCACGAGCAGAAACACGAGTACCCGACGCCGGGCCTACGGCGGACGGCGGACGGACATGGCTAGCCCCTAAGGAGCAATTCGCCCCTAAAAAAAAACGTTTCTTTCAACTATTAGCTAGCTGCTTTGCCTGTGTAACCCCTTCTTTGCGCCTTATATTACGGAAGACGTTTGTTACTTCTTTTCTCACAAACTATATATATATATATATATATATATATATATATATATATATATATATATATATATATATATTATATATATATATATATATATATATATATATATATATATATATATATATATATATATATATATATATATATATATATATATATATATATATATATATTATTCGCACCTCAGAACAATAAACCCCTGCGCTCGGGGCCCATGCATCGCTGCACAGACGTCTCCCGCCTCTTTCGCCAGCCGAAAAACATCCTCTCAGCAAAATGAAATTGGCAGCAATATTGTAAATTTGTCAAGCACGACACTCTCACAAGAAGAGCTAGCGATTCTTTCGAAGGGCCTCAGCTTCTGCCCTGCAACGGGAGGGTATGACGAATTCCAGTTATACCAGGACCTGGACAACTTCTCCCGTAGTCTACGTCTCCGAGAATATTTTCACGAGCGCCCTAGTGATGGCGGCTGCCCCCTTCCCTCAAATTCAAAAAAAACACTGGACACCAAGCAACCAAAGGAACAAATACTTGGATATGTACATAGAGGTGGTACAGCGGGAAATTATAGTCGTTTCAGAAAAAACGGGTTCCGAAGTACAATCTTTCACTCTCCGAAAACAATTGCATTAAACTTCTTGGCTCCAGGACCGACATTGTTATTAAGCCAGCCGACAAAGGTGGTGCCGTAGTCGTTCTCAATACGCAGGACTACATTAATGAAGGACTCCGACAACTAAATGACCCATAATTTTACAAAAAACTTTCAGGTGATCCAACATTGCGAATCAAGTCCGTTGTTCTCAGAACACTGTCCCACTTGAAAGACAACGGTGGCATAACTAAGGAAATGTTCCACTGCATTAAGCCCTGGCACCCGAGGCCTGGGCGGTTCTACACGCTGCCTAAGATACACAAGGAGAATAACCCTGGAAGGCCAATAGTGTCTGGCATAGGAACAGCAACCTAAAGAATATCAAGTTTTATTGACACTATAATTAAGGAAATCCCCCCAATCTTTCCGTCATTCTTGAGGGACACAAACCATTTCATCCAGGATATATCCCAGCTAACCATACCCACAGGTTCATTTCTGGCAACATTGGACGTAACTGCGCTGTACACCAACATTCCGCACGATGACGGCATCGCAGCGGTAATTGGAGCGTATGTGAACACCCAAAACTCTTCAATCCTCGATTGCCAGTCCTTAACAAAATTGTTACGACTCGTGCTTGAATGCAACCATTTTGAATTCGAAGATGAACATTACCTCCAAATTAGCGGAACCGCCATGGCACAAAAATGGCCCCAAATTATGCCACCATTTCATGGCGGAATTGGAGGGTCGGTTCCTCGCAGATCGTCCGATTCAGCCATATTTCTATAGAAGGTATATTGACGATATTTTTATGATATGGACAGGCACAGAGGACGAACTCAACACATTTATTTCGGAGTACAACTCGGCTCATTCCTCTATTCGGTTCACCCACAACGTATCGCAGCGGGCAATTAGTTTCTTGGACGTTACCGTCGAAATTCAGGATAACGAACTTTCCACTAAAACTCTACAGAAAGCCCACGGACAGGCAACAATATCTTAACTACGACAGCTGCCACCCCCGCCACTGCAAAAATAGTTTGCCCTATTCTCAGGCGCCTAGGTACAAACGAATATGCAGCAACGAGCAAGACTTCAAACAAAACGCAGCATAATCTAACGACAGCACTCATAAGACAAAATTATCCGCCAGGCGTCATCAACAGTGCTATAGAAAAGGCTAGTAGACTAGACCGCACGACAGCCATCAACAAAACAAGCGTTCGAAGCTCAGAGAAATAATCAATATAATTTAGTGCTAACCTACGCAAGTAACCTTCCCAACATCAACAACATCCTACGCAAAAATTTTTAATATTCTCTCACAAAACCAGCGCCTTCAATCTGTTTTTCCACAGACTCCACGCGTCGTCTACCGTCGAGGAAAAAGCCTTAAAGACATGCTAGTACGATCCAAAAATCACACATGAGGAGTTCCTGGGATCTCGGTCATGCCGGGTGCCGCGGTTCAAAGTGTGTAGCCACATGACGGAATCCGTGGAGGCAAAAAGTACAAATTCGGACTACACCTTTAGGATGAACGGAAATTATAACTGTAACTCAGCTAATGTTGTCTATCTGTTGCACTGCCGGGTATGCAACATGCAGTATATTGGACAGACCGATCTCCCTTTCCGTCAAAGATTTAACAATCACAAGTCCTACCTTAACACACTCCCCAAACTCCCGCTCTCCAAACATATGCGTCTCGATCAACATCACATAAACAAAATATTTGTAACTATACTTCAATCGGGATTCGGTACAGCACGCGAAAGGGAGCAAAGGGAATCGTACCTAATTAAAAAGTTAACACGCTTCGAGCGGGCATTGGGCAATTTTAGTAGACCGTTCCCGCAGCCCGCTAAGCACCCGGATAGCGCTCCGTAATCCGCCACAAGACCTTGAACTATGCAGATAAGGCTGGCGGCGCGCATGCGCAGCTGCGGCGTTTCCTTCAGGGATACCGTAGCGGTGGAGAAAAACGGTCTACTACAATTCCCTATTAACGAGAGCGCCGGCCTGCTTAGCTGCTTACATCTTGAGCGGTTCACCTCCTCGGAACCCCCACGTTGACGGGAAAACGAGCAGACGGAGCCCCTGCTCAGTTCTCTCTGCACTGGACATCATTACGACCTCGAGGAATGTCTTCGCTCTCGGGTGCGAGATGGGGAGGCGGGCGGTGAGAAAAATAAAAATAAGGGAAATGGAAGTAGAAAAAAAAGGGGGGGGGGGGGGGCATGCTTGCATGTGGGTGTGTGGGGTGCGGGGGGGTGGGGGGGGGGAAGGGGTGGAGAGGGGTGTTTGGGTGTGTAACATGAACCATCGCGCGTCTCGGTTCGCGCCCGAGCTGCTCCTGTGTCTCTGCTGGCTCGTCTTGGCCACCCGGGCGCGCTTTTGGGCCCACTTGATTTGTTTTATTCCCTTGTTTCGTTCTGGACACTGCCGAGCCCCAACGGCGCCTAGCGGGGGGTTCTTTGGAGATGCAAGCGGGGCCCCTTCCCTGGCCGCGGCCTTCGTCTACCCATGGTCGGTTCTGAGAAGCTGTTTTTCGCCTTTCCTCAATGATTTTTTTTTTTTTTTTTTTTTTTGCCGCCCGTGTCAATTTGGCGGGCTTCCAGCTTTCACTGCAACTTGATAGGATGGATGCTTGGGCGAGTTGGTGAACCATATTTGACGGTGACAGCGCAGGGAAACCACTTTCACTGCAACATTAGGACCTGATGAAGAGCGGTCCCCGCTCGGAACGTCGTCCAATAAATACGTTTTAAAGCATTTACCTCCTTTTTACGATATATATAATATATATATAATATATATATATATATATATATATATATATATATATATATATATAACTGGGAAGAAAAAAAACCTCGGTGAAAACAGCAACAACAGACGATTTAATCTTCGACGTTTCGGCCGGAGTCCGGCCTTCGTCAGGAAGGCCGGACTCCGGCCGAAACGTCGAAGATTAAATCGTCCGTTGTTGCTGTTTTCACCGAGGGTTTTTTTCTTCCCAGTTATATCACCCACGACTTCGGCCTCCCCGCCACCATGCCCGTTATATATATATATATATATAAACAAGATATGCAGATGAATGAACCGTACTTAATCTAATGAATCAAAGAATCAAAGTTTTCAGGAACCCGCCGAAAGCCAAAAATTGGCGGAGCCAGGATTTGAACTCTGGGCCTCCCAATGTCCGGTCGGGTGTGCTACCTCTACACTCGGTACAGTGAAATTCGATGAAACGGCGTTCGATGAAATGTCCGCTACCCATATATATATATATATATATATATATATATATATATATGGGTAGCGGACATTTCATCGAACGCCGTTTCATCGAATTTCACTGTACCGAGTTTTGGGGCATAAGAGTGCTTTATAGATGTTTTGCCTTGCATTGTTAAGACTAAGGTAGTCACTTGTGAAATTCTATTTAAGGTGGTGTCAAATTACTAGGAACAAAAACAATTGGTATAAAAAGAAATGAAAGCAATTGGGTATGCGATTTACTGAAAAGCTTTACTCATGTACACGACTTAAACCATATGACACTGCATTTAAAGGACCGACACTTAAAACACTTAAGTGTCTGTGTGGTTTTTTACCGGCTGTCTGGGGGTTTCAGTAATGTGCAATTCACACCAGCTCTTTTGCACCCTTACGCTTAGTTCAAGGTTTATTCACGGAAAGCATTTAATTGCCAGGACAGCACGCTTTAATATAACGATACTCTGCCAGGAGAGCACGCGAAATAAAATATAACGATACTAACTTTATGCTCAGATTAAACGTTTCTGCTTTTTTTTAAACTATATAGAAACAAAAGCTGAACAAAGTGTCTGCAACATTGTTTCGGGCTACACCTTGACTGGAACCACCTCCCCTTCACTGTCATCTTTATCACCGTTTGCGAACGCGGTTGTATAAAGATCCAGTACAATTGCACGCGCACTCGATGACATCAAGTGCGCGTGAAATTGTACTGGATCTTTATACAACCGCGTTCGCAACAACTTTGCGAACGCGGATCCGCTTCCAGTGTGAATGAGCGGTTGGGAAGGCCAACCCGCACCAGACAATAGTAAAGCCCTCTGTCTCCCAAGGAGACAGAACCCTTCCGGATCCTCACATAACCCAAGGTTACACGTACAGGCTGTCAGACAATAAAACACTACCCGCTTCCCAAAAAGCACATCGAGCTTTCTGTTTTTTGTCTCATTTCTAATTGTTTCATGTGACGTGGAGAGGGGTCATTGTTTCACGGAGGCTTTCTTCTCAAAGCAGGATATGTTCACGATGGAACTTATCTCGTCACTGCACCCTGTGATTTTAAAAAAGGAATAATTAGATGACGTTGTGTATAAAAATTAAAATAAATTACAAAATAATACAGCCTGTAACGGCGTTCGATGAAAAAGCGTTCGATGAAACGGCTTCGATGAAACGGCGTTCGATGAAACGGCGCTCGATGAAACGGTGTTCGATGAAACGGCTTCGATGAGCCATGGAGACGGTCAAGGGCATCATCAAATCGAAATAGGGGTACACATCGGGCTTGGTTATGCTGTTCAACCTTCTATAGTCGACGCAGAACCTTATCGAGCCATCTTTTTTTTTTTTTTTGGCGAGCACCACAGGTGACGACCACGGGCTGTTGGAAGGTGTGACTATGCCCCTTTGGAGCATATCGTCAACTTGAGCGTTGATTTCTCGTCTCTCTGGCATAGAGACTCGTCGTGGGTGTTGCTGTATAGGCGCGTGGTCACCGGTGTTGATGTCATGGCGCACGAGGGGCGTATAACTCAGCTCTTTTGTTACGGCGATACAGCTTCGAAAATTCATGAGTAGGGACTGAATAGATTCTTTCTCTGCCGCGATTAAATTGAGTCAAAAGTTAAACTCAATCAATGGCAGAGGTCCGGTTCTGCCCAACTGTTCTTCTGAAGCGGGAGACGAAGGCGAACTTACAAGAGTGGCAACCACCGTTCGTGGCTGAACTTCAAAAGCAACTCCTAAGCTGTCGCCTCGCTTTAGGTGAAGGTCGTCGCTGGCCAAGTTAACAACAAGAATGTCCAAGACTCATTGGCGAGAGGACGCGAGACAGTGGGGCGTGACGAATTCTGCCCCAGGGCGCGAGTGCAGAACAGTTTCAATTATAAAGTCTCCCGATCGCTTATCTCCATCAAGTGTTGCTGGGATCCAGACCATCGAAGACTTTGGAACCGTAATGTCTTCCGTGGCAACAACTGAGCCCATGAACGGTTCGCAAATGAACTTCAGGGGTAGCAAAGAGCGTAAAACTTTCTTGAAAGTTTCAGCAAGTGGGCGCATGGTGTTCAAACTTGATTGTACGAAGCTGATTATGAAAGACAGTGCGCAGCAGAAGTAACCCCGGTACACAGATGTTTCCTTAATGTTCGGCCTAAGTTCTTCACAAAGTCCCAACATTGATGCATCGGCAGCCGCACAACGGGACTTGCATTCTCGTTGTGTTAATAACTGTGCCTGACCATGTTCAAGGGAGACGAGCAGATTGACTGCCGCACACCAGTCACATCCGAGAATAACTGGAGGGTTTAAATTCTCCACATCAAAGAATGAAAGTGTCACACTCTCTCCAAGTGTTTCCACGGTCAGTTCGAAACGTCCAATGTAAAATGTAAGGAATATGGCTTCCGTTTGGCGAGAGAAGTCGTAGTTCTTTGCAGTCTGTTGTTGATGCGATACGGTTGGCCGATCGTAGCAACTTAGCATCGATGACGCACACCCCAGCTCCGGTGTCAATAATAGCATCGACACATTGTCCGATTCCAAGCAAAAAGACAGAGACGTGGGGAGTCAGCGATGTGCACATCGATGTTGAAGCTAGGGGGACTTCGTGGACTACATGGGAACCCGCCCCGTCGGGTCCGCGCGGAGGGTTTTCCTGACGCGGAGGGCACGGATTCCGGCAAGATCGAGCAAGGTGGCCTCGTCGTTCACAGTTGAAGCATTGACGCCAGTCAGGCCTGTGGGGGCCGTCTGTCGTGCCACCAGTAGTAGCAATATGACTTGCTGGGCTCTCCGCGTGACCCAGGGCAGAGCGGAGTGTGGAGGGTCGTGCGAGCCGCACACATCGTTAAACTTCGGGATACTTGATGACATCGATGAAAGCAAAAGTGCTCATCAGGTGGAGTGCATCTTCAAAACACCTCACCAAAGCCTTCCCCGCTAATCTCTCGACGGCGTCGGCTAGCTTTTGTAGCGATTCTGTTCCCTGGCGATAGGTTTTGAGTGCCGTTAGGTGTAGCTGTTGAAGATGCGCATCAATAAATCGAGAGTCCAGAGCTTGTAACAGATGTTCATATGTAGTTCGACTTGAATGCAGAATACATTCGAGGGACTGCGCCGCTTTTACACTTAGCTGGGCGACTAAGGCAGCAGCCTTGCCAGGGGAGTCCCAGCCATTGTGTAGGGCCACCGTTTTGAATTGCACGATAAACGCCCTCCAGGAGCCAAGACCATCGAAGGTCGGGGGTTTGAGCCGCCTAGTGCCGGAATCCGATAGAGCCATCTCTTCCTGTCTCTTGGGCTCATCGTTTCTGCAATGGCGGATCGCAGCTGCTTCCTGAGTGGGGGAAGGGTCACCCGAACCTTCTGGTCGCGTACCAGTTTGTAGGGCCTGTTCTAGTTCTCCAGTCGAGTATGTACAGAGAAGACGTGTTGATGTACATCGGTGACTTGTTGATGTAAAGTCTGTTACACGTTCGCAATGCGAGGGGCAAGGCGATTGTCGAACTGTGCAAGCAAATTTGCAGCCGTCAGTCGAGCTCTTCTCCACCAACCGACTGTAAAGCTGTTCGGTGAGTCGCTCCCAATTTGGTTCCGGACTTTCAGGCAGGGAGCGGGCGTTCATGCTGAACATCCCACCGCTGCCACCAAAGTGTTACGAGCGTCCCGGCCGTTTTCCTTTTTTACTGTCCGTACTTCGTCCTCCTTCTCCTCATGTCCCCGTTTGTTTTCTTTACTTTCGCCCGCTAAAAGATATACATATATAGATATAGAGAGAGAGACAAAAATAAGGTGCGCAGGCACAGCAGCCGTAGGATGATAAAAATAAAAATCTAATTTAATGACGAAAAAAGTCACGCAAGAAAAAAGGCTGAGGTGCTGAAAACAAAGTTGTATTAGTTTATAAGAGTAATGAAGGCTAGGCACAAGAACGCTATAGTTACGCGGGAAAAAACTTGAAAAGGACGGAATAAAAGTCAAAGTGAAAGCACAATAACTTACAAAAATAAATTGCTAAATGAAAAATAAAATAAATAATTCAGAATAAAACAAATAAATAAAAATAAGAAAGCGGGCTGAAGTCAGGCCCCGTTCTTATTTTTATTTATTGGTGCACAGGAGTGCACCGGTAACAAAATTAAAACTTGGCAATGCGGTTTTGTAGAGTGTCTTTGTTACTCTTTAGGCCTTCTTTAAAAGTGCGAACAGACCACGGCTAACCCATTCAACTGCGGGTGACATAGTGCGGTTGTCAGATGACACAAGTGGTTTTCTTTCAAAAATGGTGCCATCGCCGCGCTTCAAAAAACTGCGGGCCATTGCCCGATACCAGTGTTTCAGGCAGGCCGAAACGAGCAAAGATTCCCCTAATGCCCGTGTCCCCCTAGAGCGACAGACAGAAACAAACGACAGCGACAAGCCTCAAACCAGAGTCTTTCGCTATTTAACAGGCTTTGTATACACGCTTTATACACGCGCCAGAATACAGCCGCCATTGCTGACCTTCTCTTGTTTTACCGAGATACCGAGCCACTGAAATTGGTGTGGACGAGCCTCCACAAAGGTCAATGCTGGGGAGAAAGACAGAATAAAATCTAAGATGGCAATTACCTGGCCTGCTATGGTAATAATAAAGCGAAGTAAACGTAATAAGGGGAAAACAAACTGAAGGTCAGTTATGGCGGCGCCCATGCACAGCTGCTGCAAAGCGTCTATTAGCGGCGAGATGTTTTGGTGGCGCCCTCCTCTGGTTCCCCCTTGTGACGTCATTACCTTGCAAACAACAAGTTCGATGGTGTTTGTTATTAGCATGGTGGAAGCTTGAAATCATTGCGCTCTCAAAGGAACACTGCCAACACCGTCAAAATTAAAGTTCTTTCATTCCTCTTATTTCCGTCGATGATAAATCCCCTTTCCGACGTCATAGTCAGCGTTCGGCCAATCGTGGAAGGCCGACCACAGCGACGCTTTCGTTCGCGCACGGGGCTAATAGGAAGTATTCACTGGACGCCATATTTGTGGGTGCTGTTTAAAGCGCATGCTCAGAACGAGCTCACATCAATAGGCTGCTAAGACCGGCACTCTCGATAGTGCGAAATGCACGTTACAAAAGAATTGTGTAAGCTCGCCATCAGCACGCGCTCAGCAGTCATGCACACAGCTATGGCCGCCAGTGAATACTCCCTATAATAAAGGAGGCTATGCTCAAACACGAGCATCATGCACGCGAGGGTATCTTTGGCAGGCTTGCAATCGCTCGTGCTTACTTCACGAGCACCGAACGACTAAACGCCTGCCAAAGGTGGCATCGCGAGCATGCTGCACGGGTTTGATGCTTGCCGCTGTCTTTTGTTTCTGTCTGTCGCTCTTGTGGGACACGGGCATAAGGACATCAGTGGTTGTGTCCGCTGTGGCCGTCTTCATTGAGAGAGCTTCAATCTATTTGGTGTCCGAATCAACCAGGACGAAAACCATGTGACCGTCCACAGGACCGGCAAAATGCATTTGCAGGCGGCACCAGCGTTTCTTAGTTTCTGGACACTTTTATGGAGCCTGAGCCGCGGGCATTGGCCAACACTGCACGCACTACGGGCAGTTTTTTGCAAGTCTCTCAATTTCTTGGTCTAAGCCCGGGTACCAAAACACTGTCGGGACGAGACTCTTCATTGTCGAGATTCCGGGATGGGTATCGTGCAGCTCCTTCAGCATGCACGCTTTGCAGTATGGGGAGAACCACGCGATGGCCCCAATAGATCGGATCATGGCTCACCGTGAGTTCATTTTTTCGGACAAAGTACGGCTGGAAAGACTGCTGCTTCGTGCGCAAATGTGGTGAACATCCGCCTTGAACCCACCGCTTTACTTGCCAGAGGATCTTGTCCTCGGTGGTCAAGGCCGCCAACTGCTGTGCAGAAAGAGTTCGGTCATCTAAGTGCCGACTGTACAACACGTACTCCATAAGCTAGCTACTGCTGTTATCCCCTTGTCCCAGCAAAGGAAAGCGACTAAGGGCGTCGGCATCACCATTCTGTTGCCCTTTCCAATACTCGATGTCGTACTGGTACGCTGAGAGAAGCAGCGCTGACCGTTGAATTCTGGCCGCTGCTATTTGGGGAATCGGCCGCTCCGGATGAAGCAGTGCCGTTAGTGGCTTGTGATCTGTCGCCAGCGTGAAACGGTTTCCGAAGAGATAATCCCAAAACTTTAAAATTCCAAAGACCAAGGCCAGCGCCTCCTTTTCAAGTTGCGAATAATTGCGTTCCGCTGGTGTCAGTGTCCTTGAAGGGAACGCTATCGGGAAATCTTTTCCGTTTATGCGATGTGACAGCACCGCGCCAAGTCCGTCCGGTCATGTATCACCTTCCAGCCGTCACGGCTTCCGGGTGTCGTAATGGACCAGAAAATCTGCATCAGCCATAGAGTGCTTTGCCTCTCGAAAGACCCTCTCCTGGTCTTGACCCCACCGCCATGGTGCGCCATTTGCCAACAGCCGATACAGCGGAGCCAAGGCCGTTGCCAGGTTGGGTAAAAATTTGGAGTAATATGTGACTAACCCTAGAAAGAATTTCAGCTGGCTCACCGATGCCAGTCTCACTACTGCTGTCACCGCCTTGAGGTTGTCTCGCTGAGGGTGCAGACCCATGGCGTCAATCTTGTGTCCCAAAAACGAAACTTGTTTCTCTCGGAACTTCGTAGCCGCTAAAACACCTACCGGAGTGTCGATGTATCATTATCTTTTTCTGCGACAATGATGTCGTCCAGATACACTTTAACACGTAGAAGGCCGTGCAGAAGCGACTCGATGCGTCGTTGAAACAGGGCTGGGGCGGACGCGATGCCGAAAGCCAAACGGTTGTAGCAGTACAAGCCTTGGTGCGCGTTTAACACAGCCGTCTTTCGAGCCTCCTCGTCGAGGGGAAGCTGATTGTACGCATTGCGTAGATCGAGCGTGATGAATACCTCTCCTCCGTACAGTGGTGCAAAAATGTCGTCAATTTTCGGCAGTTGATACTGCTCCAACTGTGTTGCAGGCTTCACCGTTAGCTTGAAATCACCATACAGCCTTATATCACCGTTCTTCACCACCGGCCCAACTGGTGTAGCCCACTCCGAAATGCGGATTGGGGAGAGAACCCCATCTGCCACCAGACGGTTGATTTCCGCCGATACTTTTTCACGAAGTGCGTATGACACCGGTCGCGCCTTGCAGAAGCGGAGGAGAGCACCTTCTTTCCTGTATAGCTTCAATGGTGAGCCTTCACAGCAGCCCAACTTCTTTTCGAAGACGTCAGAAAATTCCTCTAGCGTCCTCTGCACCGCGGCGTCTCCACGCAGTATATTCACATGAAAAGTCATTTCCACATTTAGCAGCGACGTACCCACGTCCTGGGACGCTTGAATTGTGTTTCGGCCACACAGTAAGGGTCCTTCGCAATCTACAACAACCAGAACGCTCCTCATTTGTGTTTGCCCGTGCTGGACCCTCATGGAAATTCTACCAAGCACCTGCAGAAGCCCCAGAAAGCACGACAAACGAAGGGGAGTCTTTTTCAACGCAGGCCATCACTTGCGATGTCTCTTGAAAACGCTCTTGTGTATCACATTTACTCGTGATCCCGTATCCACAAGCATTCGCAGCTTCCGGTCTTCCCACAGCAAGTACTGTGCAATCGGTTGCACGATGTCTTTCTTAGACGAACTGTGAGCAACCAGGGCGTGGAGCATCTCTTCCTCGCTTTCTTCGTCGTTATCTGAATCTTTCAGCGCGTACGCTCCTTGCCGAGTAGCGCGACCCGACGAACATACCATAGCCAAGTGCCCCTTCTTGCCACACTTGTGACACACAGAGTTGCGGTGCCGACACTCGTCCGCTGCGTGATGTGCGTCGCATTTCCAACACGACGTGCGTGGACTGACTGTGCTGGTGCTGGTACCTTGTGTGCTAGGACGCCGATTACCCCGACGTCTTTGAACGGAATGCACACCGCCAGCTCCGTCCCTGGAATCAGCCTTCGGCATTGCCCGAGCGTTCTCGGCGGCTGTCTCCGATGACATTGCAAATTCTTTCGCCTCTTCCAGGTTCAATTTCTTACGTGTGAGTAAGAAACGTCGTGCCTCGTCACCCCGCATGCCACAAACGATTCCGTCCCACAGGATACAATCCAGAGTCCCGCCAAAACTAAAATTTTTGGTGAGACGCCGCAGGTCAGCTACGAAGTCCTGAACCTTCTCGCTCTCTTCTTGTTAGCGCGAAAAGAACGCGTAGCTGGCAGCAATCTTGTTGGCTTGGGGATCGAAGTGCTTTTCAAGGTAGCTCACGACGCCCTCGTAGGTCAGTCTATTGACGGACATTGACTGGCAGCGCCCTTGCAGAATTCGGATGACGTTGTCGCTGAGACGATACCAGAAGGGCTCGACGCTTCGCCCCATCTGTAACACCGTGGCCTTCAAAGTAGGCCTTCAGGCGAATTCGGTATGTGCTCCAGCTGCTCTTCGTTTCGTCGAACTCGAGTCGGCGTAACCCCATCCTTGCTTTCTTTTCACCTTAGTGTAATGTTCGGTCGCAAAAAATCCCATCCTCGACGCCACTAGAGAAAAGTACAAGGGTGGCGGAAACCCGAAGGTTTTATTCTAGAAGAGCAAAACTTTCGATCGCCGACGCCGGTCAGAATCCAGTCAGGAGCCTGGGCGCAAGGCATGCGCTCCTGGGCTCGTCAGTCTCACGCGCGGAGCGCGTGGCAGGTGTCCGAGTACACAACAGCATAGAACTTGGTCTGCCTCAACGGGCGACGAGTCTCCCAGCTGTAGATGAGAAATTTAGCCAGTGCAGTACAACCGCTAGCCTGGGGGTCTTTAACGTGCACCACGCAGTAGTGGTACACGACCGCACGCCGGTACGATGCTCATCCAGATCGAAACGGGCAGGGGTGGGGATTGAACCCAGGATCCAGGGTTCTGCAGCGCGAGCTTTCGCTCCACGTGCTCCGAGCTGGTGTGCGCTAGCCCACTCGGCCACCGATCCTTTTTTTTTTCTCTTTATTGCCAGGCATTATTCATTCACAAAAAATACACTTTCAGAAACACTGATAAAAAGAGGGCAAGCTGAATTACGACTGGCGCAGACTGATTAACACGAACTTAATGTGACCAGTCTGTCTATAGGATTGGCAACCACTCAGGCCCATCTCCCAAAACCTTATGCACTTCTCCAATCTCAATAATGCCCTGACTAAAATAGTGACACACTGGTCGAGCATCTACATCAACATACCGCCTTTTGCGCAAGATACAGTTCACAGTCCAGGGAACAAATCTGCACTTTTCGTCCAACCATGTTTTAACCGGAAGTGTTCCGCTCTCGCTCTACCTGGGAAGAGACGAAGAACGGCTGCGGCCAGCGTGTCGTTCCCTCTTGCTCGTCACTACCAACCAGGGACTCTCAGTCTGCTGGAGCGACTGGTCGGTTCCCTCCTCCGTGTCGCTGAGCCGCCGCTTGACCGCCTCAGCCGCGAAGTTCATTGCTGTTTCATCTCCGGCGTCCAGTGCGTCAGACGCGTCCTTTGCAGTTGGTGTCGTCTCACTGGCGGTCTTCGCATTAGGCTCATTTTCACCAATAGTGCTTTCTGCTGTCAATGCTACGACGGTGACCTGGCCTTCTGGCATCGCTAACGGCGCGCGTTGCTGCTCACCGAACGCCTGAGGGTCTCGCGAAGAAATCCTCGCGGTTGGAGTCGCCGCCGCCTCGGCCTCTTCCTCATCCATTACGAGGTTTCTGTCCTGGCTGTCGATGACCTTGCTGGCAGCAGCTCGAGCGTACGACCGTACGCAATCCGAGGCTTCACGCCCGAAGGCTCGACACTGCTCGCACCTCGGCACTCTACAGTCGCGGCGTATGTGTCCCGTGCGTCGACATGTCGGAGGCACACCGGTGCGCGTCCGGGGACAACAACCAGCAGCGTGCCTCCGTAAAGGCGGAGCTGATGCGGCAGGCACTCCGGGGTTAAGTCTTCACGGAGCACAATGCGTACGAAGACAGTAGTGGAATCCACGTCTGCCGGGCCCTCGATTCTCCACTTCTCGCGGGTGACATCCTTGACCTCCCCGTACGGCTCGAAAGCCCGTCGAAGGGCGTCTGCAGAAACGTCGAATGCCACCCAGTGGACTTTTACCTTCAGCTCTTGTTTTTCTGGATCAATGACCAGGCATGGTCGCCCCTTCACCAGCATAGCCCCCTCTCGCAGAAGCTTCTCTTTGGCGGAGGTGGTGTGCAGCTTCAGCAGTCAGACGTGCCCCATTTGAAACGTGCCAAGTCCTGCTGCGTCTTCTCGAACTCCCACCTGGTTCAGAGGCCCTACAAAGTCTTCAGCACGGTACGGCCGCCCCCGGGTATCAGCATGCAGCACAAGGCTGCATTTCATGGCTTCTCCTGTTGGCAGAGTAGGCAGTATCACTGCGTAGTCATTTGGAACATCGCCGTGTACGGCATCACCGCGGCTTGGAGCCGCCGTCATCGAGCTCACAGCGGAGTGATCCATTCCACGTGCGCACGCTATACCGCGTTCGAAATTGGAATCCCGACTTGGCCACCGATCCCCCTCATTTCCCATGGATGGAAGCTGATAGCCTTTAGTCAGCCTGCTTTGAAATCTACCCACCATTCGTCAATCAGAGCCAGAGAGATCGGCTTTCTGACGTCACCACAACCCCTGCAAAAGAAGCAGACGAACTTCCGCTCCTCATAGTCTAAAAAGAGTCACAATGTAAAAGAACTCGCCATTTCAGCCTTAGCAGTTAGGGCGTGTTCACACTAGAAGCCGATCCGCAACCGCAAAGCCAATCCTCGCGTTCTCGACCAAAGCGGCAGGGACCAAAGAGGCAAAGCGGCTGGGATCAAGCGGCTGGGACGAGTTTTTGCCAGCCGCCTCGGAACCGATTTCTCCCAACCGCTTTCGTATGCCACGAAGCGGCAGCGAATATTCGCGAAGCTGACGTGACGTCGGTGGCCTTCGAAACAAGATGGTATATCTCGCTGGCGGGGCTTCCAAGGCGCTGAAGCAGAAAAATCAACGAAGAAACGGGATGTTCACGTGCGTCACTTGAACCCGCCGCGAACAAAATTGAACCGTAAACTTGACGGGCTTCGCTCCGGTGATTTGGTTCAGGTAAGAGTTTGTTTATTATTCGGGGTGCCAGAGCCCGTCGCTCTCTGCCTTGTTAGTCTATGCCCGTAGAAGATCGGAACCCACCCACACTCGACCGAAATGGCAGCTTGTGTAATCACTAAGGCAGTCGTGTGAACTACTGGAAGCTTTCGACACCGTGCATGACCATCACAAAGGCCGATAAAGACGTCGTGAGCCCAATTGAGTAGCCAACACGCTACCACGGAACTGGCAGGGTACCTGCGCATAGCTCGACCTGTAACGTTTACTACTACTGCCGTGTATTGTGTGCGTGCCGTGTATTGTGTGCGTGTTCGCCACGCACAGCGAACACGACCTTTGGTCCAGGCAACGGCGCGCGGGCTGATGCAACCGGAGACGCCGGCGAGTGAGAACGAGCCGGCGGTGAAGAACGTGACGCCTATGCGAAAGAACAGACTGGGTGCGGTCGCAGACCGAAGAAGACGTTGTCAACCGAATGTAATCTACCAGTTAAATAAATATGTATCCTTCATTACCCTAAAATTACCGGTACATCACAATGGCGACGAGGATGGGATCTATGCAACAAAGACGGATATAAACAACTGAGCGACTTCGGAACAAAGAAGACAGCGGTAACGTGAGTGACGCCCCATCTCAAACCCAAAGAATGCCTCGCATCGGGAAAATTGAAGAGTTCGATCAGAAATCGGAATCATGGTCTTCGTACATCGAGAGGATCGAAGTGTTCTTCTCTGCGAACGACATTCCGGAATCAAAGCGAGCCGATGTTCTTCTGTCTATCGTCGGACGAGAAATGTACGAAATAATACGAAACTTGGCGGCACCTGCTAAACCAAGCACCAAGACGTACGTACAGATCGTTCAAATAGTGCAGAACCACATCGACCCGACGCCCAATGAAACGGTTGAACGCTACAAATTCCATCACCGGAAGCAGCTGGAATCCGAAACCATCGCAGAGTACGTAGCTGCGCTCAAACAGCTTTCACTGCAATGCAACTTCGGTGTTTCCCTCAACGACCGACTTCGAGACAAGCTCATTGACGGCATTAAGGACGGAAACATTCTCGAAAAGCTGCTGGCTGAGCCTACGCTGACATTCAAGGCAGCGGTGGATCTTGCCACTTCGATGGAGGTAGCCATGAAGGATGCGAAGGAAATAAGGAGCGAGACCGAGACCCAACAAGATGTCAATCGCTTGGTGCAAGGGCGGAAATACAAGACGTCACTTCCGAAAAAGGCAAGCGAGGGTAAAGGAAAATCTCGCACGAGCAGGATCCCATGTCACCGCTGCGGCAAAACCAATCACGACCCTGAAAACTGCTTTGCAAGGAACAAGACTTGTAAAATATGCGGAAGAACAGGACACTTCCAAATGGTCTGCCGCGACAGGAAACGAGATCCACAAGACTCAAGAAAAAAAGACAAGCCAAACTTCACCAACCATGTCACTACACAGAACTCGGGAGACGAAACTCCGTTTTATTTCATCGACTCAAGCTACCCGAAACCCATCACAGTAACTGTGGAGATTTCCAACAAACCTCTTCAGATGGAGATTGACACAGGCTCACCCGTGACTGTAATCAACCTGGAGACGTTTCAAGAAAGTCTTCCAGACATCCAGTTGAAACCTTCGAGAATAACGCTGAAGCCGTACACCGGCAAGCCCATTGTACCAGACGGAATGGTTCAAGTGGAGATGCGGTACAACGGGCAAGTCAAGCGTCATGAAATCCAAGTGGTGAAGAATGGGGGACCTCCCATACTGGGAAGGGCATGGCTTCAGGATTTTCAAGTGAACTGGAAGGAAGTGCACAACGTGCGTGAAGAGACCTTAACTCTCGCAGGTGTGCTACAGAAACACAGTTCCATCTTTGAAGGTCCGGGAGAACTGAAGGACCACGCCGTGAAACTCTGCGTGAACGATGATGCTCAACCAAAGTTTCTCAGACCAAGGTCAGTTCCATACGCCCTCCGACAAAAGATTGAAGAGGAGCTGGATCGTCTTGAGAAAGAGCACATAATCACTCCCGTGATGAGGAGTGAGTGGGCGACTCCAATCGTTCCAGTGATGAAGGCAAACGGACAAGTGCGCATATGCGGGGATTACAAGGTTACACTCAACCCAGCCTTGAAGCCAGATAGGTACCCACTACCGAAGACTGAAGATCTCTTTGTGAAGATTGCCCATGGGGAGAAGTTCACCAAGCTGGATTGCAAACAAGCCTACTTCCAGATCCCCTTAGCGGAAGAATCAAGAAACCTCACTGTGATCAACACACACAAAGGGCTCTATCAGGTGAACAGAGTGCCATTTGGAATAACCCCAGCATCAGCTATCTTCCAACGCGTCATCGAAGAACTCGTTGGAAACTTGCCGTACACAGGTGCATTTCAGGATGACATCGTGGTAACTGGCAAGAACGATCAACATCACCTGCGGAACCTGGACATCGTACTGCAAAAACTCAAGGAAAGTGGCCTTCGCTTGGGAAAAGAAAAATGCTGCTTCATGCAGGACTCCATAGAGTACCTAGGACATGTTGTAGACAAACAAGGGATCCACCCAAATCCAAAGAAGGTGGATGCGATCCTACAAGCGAAGACGCCCAAAGACCAAAAAGAACTCAGAGCATTTCTGGGACTTCTGAACTACTACGGGAAGTTCATCAGCAACGCAGCCGACATCTTACATCCGCTACATGAACTGCTGCGAAAAGATAAAAGGTGGGAGTGGTCGAGATCATGCCAGAGAGCCTTCAACGAAGCGAAGAAGAAACTCACCAAGCAGAGTCTGCTAGTGCACTATGACCCTACACTTCCTCTGGAACTGCACTGTGACGCATCGAGCCATGGCATTGGTGCAGTACTTCAACACGTACTACCCAACAAGCAACAGAGGCCGATCGCTTTCATGTCAAGAACGCTTTCTAAAGGTGAGCGAAACTACTCTCAGATTGACAAAGAAGCGCTGAGTCTAGTTGAGGGGGTAAAGAAATTTCACCAGTATTTGTTTGGACGCCACTTCACGCTGTGGACGAACCACAAACCCCTGGTATCGATTTTCAATCCCGGTAAGGGAATCCCAGGCACGGTTGCAGCAAGAATGCAGCGATGCGCAATCATCTTGTCAGGGTATGACTTCGACATAACGTACGTGTCGACCGATAAGAACGTAGTCGCAGACACGCTGTCGAGACTCCCAATGACTGACAAGGGCGCTACAAGATCAGAAACTGCAAGAATGGACGAAATCAAATGTCTCCATCTGGAAAAGTTTCAAGCACTTCCTCTGACACATAAGCAGATCAGCAGAGAGACACGAAAGGACACCGTGTTGTCTAAAGTTTTAAGACTCACCATGGATGGATGGCCGGAACAAGTGAATTCCGAAGACCTCAAGCCTTACTTCCATCGCAGAACAGAACTGACCGTAGATCTCGACTGCTTAATGTGGGGAACACGCGTTATCGTACCCTCGAGGTACCGAAAACACGTTTTGAACGACTTGCATCAAGGTCATGTGGGAATGACAAAGATGAAGGAACTGGCACGACACTACGTGTGGTGGCCGCTTTTGGATCATGACATCGAAACGATGGTCCGAAGTTGTCGGCCATGCCAGGAAGTGAGCAAGGAGGCACCCAAAGTTCCCATACACCCGTGGGAATACCCAAAAAAGAAATGGCAACGCCTGCATGCAGACTTCGCAGGACCCTTTCAAGGAAGGAATTTCTTGCTGATCATTGATGCATATTCAAAATGGCCCGAGGTAGTGCCCATGACTTCTACGACTTCAGCAGCCACCATAAGAGTGTTTCTAACTCTCTTTGCAAGATATGGACTGCCAGAAAGGATTGTGACAGACAATGGCCTGCAATTCCGATCAAGTGAATTCCGGGATTTCATGACAAGAAACGGAGTGCAGCAGTCATTCTCACCGCCAAACCATCCCGCAACGAACGGTGCGGCAGAAAACTTCGTGGGAACATTCAAGAAATCTGTCAACGCAAGCCTGAAGTCGGGGCTGACCATGGAAGAGGCATGCCATAACTTCTTGGTGGCATACCGGACAACCCCGCACACGACAACTGGCTCAACACCTGCCAAAATGATGACGGGAGACGAATTTCGCACAAGGTTCGATCTTCTTAGGCCATCAATAACGGATGTCGTGCGATCAAAACAGGCGCAGCAGCACGCCTCGCGCAACTCTAAAGAACGACACCTACATCCGAACGACCAGGTCTGGGCAAGAGACTACAGGAATGGCAAGAAATGGTCGAAAGGAGTTGTCGTACGAGTTCTAGGAAACCGAACATATGAGATTCGCACGAACGACGGAAATACCTGGAAACGGCACATTGAACAGCTGAGACATGTACCCAAGAAGGAAGAGGGAATATCTCCGAATCAAGACGATAGCCTCAAGGGCGCAAAAACATCGAAAAAGTTCGCCCCTTCCCGCGGCATCAGTCAGCGAAACGGTTCACCGTCTCCGATTTCCAGTGACGACTTCCCAACCACAATTCAGGACAGCCAGAACGATCCTGCAGCACCGGAGGCAGGCACTTCAAGCTCGCCAGTCACACCGCTTAATGGCACACGTGGCCAAGGCACGGAGGGCAGCCCTCCTCTTCTCAGAAGATCAACGCGGACGCGGCAGCCACCAACGCGGCTGGGCCTGTGAAAACGTGAAGTTTTTTTAAGGGGGAGATATTGCCGTGTATTGTGTGCGTGCCGTGTATTGTGTGCGTGTTCGCCACGCACAGCGAACACGACCTTTGGTCCAGGCAACGGCGCGCGGGCTGATTCAACCGGAGACGCCGGCGAGTGAGAACGAGCCGGCGGTGAAGAACGTGACGCCTGCGCGAAAGAACAGACTGGGTGCGGTCGCAGACCGAAGAAGACGTTGTCAACCGAATGTAATCTACCAGTTAAATAAATATGTATCCTGCATTACCCTAAAATTACCGGTACATCACAACTACCAAAAGCAATTTAGAGAACCTACTCAATGAATAAAGTGTACGTAACAGACAGGGTTGGGCAGTATCGCGATACAAATGTATCGCGATAGTATTTCAGAAATACATTTTGTATCTGTATTTCTGTATCGCGATACATTTTTTTCACCAGTATCTGTATTCCTGTATCGAAATACATTTTGAACGTTTCTTTGTATCGCGATACAATCAGGATGAAATGTATTTCGTTACATTTTTCGAGAAATACTCCTCCCCCCCCCCCCCCCCCCCCGAAAAAAAAAAAACAATTCCGAACGCATTTTGTTTTAAAACTTTTGACGGCACTAGGGTTAAGGAGATGCTGGGGCATTGTTACTATGCTCAACAAATTTCCTTCCGATTCTTCAAAATATTTTTCTATGCGTCCTCTTCTCTCTTTTGAGAAGTGTTGCGTAGTCGGGAACTCGAATCAGGTGGCGTGCCAGGAGTGGAGTCAGAGCATCTTCTGCCGCAGGTCCTTAGGCAGGGATTTCTTGAGTCATAGTTTGCTGGCATCCAATGCCCGCTGCTAATCGTCTATCTTGCCTTAGCGGACACAGCCGGCAAAGCTGAGTAACAGTCCGTTGCAGCACGAACCTGGCGGTGGTTGACTTAAAATAGTAGGATGACTCACGCTGTGAAGTTCAACACTTATTCGAATGCGTCAGTGGCTGCGCCCGTAATACTGCACGGCTTAAGGGTACGTCATCAGCCGACGTAAACATCACCCGCTGCTCTGGTGATCCGACACCCAGGAAGGAGGTCAGACGTGGCCTCGCTGTGCCGACTCAGACTTCGTACACCTGCGACTCGTCTCGAACTCACTGTTTCTCGGAGAGCTCGCACCTGTGCCGGCAATATCAGGTCGCAATTCACGAGGTCTCTGTTTGGATGATGCGAAACTTGAGGACCGCAATCCATGCGCCGGTGGCGGAGGGTCGGCAGGAGGAACCTTCACAGCAGAGATGCCACCATATCGTTTTTTTCAACCGTAATAGAAGATAAGACATGTGTTCCAGGATGCTTCAGGTGGTCCACTATTCTCAAAAATTCCAAATGACACTGCCTGCACGATCTTCAACCAGGTAACTCACAACGAAAGTATGTATTGTCCTTTCATACAGCAGCGTGGTAAAGTTTAATGTTCAAGGCCACAACTACAGATGAAAAATACCAGTTCATTCCACCGTGACCTCATGTGATCAATGTTGACAAGGGCGTCCTTATTGAACAGGGGCGTGGTGACGTATTCATGGGATTTAGGGTGACGTATAATTTATTTAGAGGTCGAAGTATTTTCGAATCCCTCGTAAGAAAGACAAGATGTCAGGGAAGGGACCGCGGTCAGTCCTTGATGAAACGTTTTCTTGAGTCCATTGAAGACTTCTCGTCGTCCGAAACAACTATTTTCAAGGCAAACCACGGGAAAGTAATTTCGGGATCAAAAACTTCCACTTCAAACTTCATCTCAGTTTTCGTCTCAAACAAATTTGAAAATGTATTGCAGTATCAGTATTTCTGTATTTGTATTTCTGCCCTCCCTGGAATGTATTCCTGTATCTGTATTTCCAAATACTTTTTGCCTCTATTTAAAATGTATTTCCGATACGTATCGCGATACATTTTTACAGATGTATTTTAGTATCAGTATTTTAGCTTCTATTTTAATGTATTCCAGTATTTGTATTTCCAAATACTTTTTTGAGTATTTCTGCCCAACCCTGGTAACAGACGATGCATAGGTAACCCATACGGCGTGATCGATGTGCGAGTGACGAGACGACAGACCGCCATCAACGAAGCCACGACAGGCTAGCACCGAACTTCGACATTCCCTCGCACCACGGTCCACCAGTGCCACTCACATATCCGAAAATGATAAGAGCGAACAATGAGGGGGCAAAGTTGGGCCTCTATACCGAAAACAAGGTCAGGTATTCATGCGGGAAGGGTCCACTTCAAAGGAAGGATCGGGGGCATCCTCTTCCGAGTCAGCAAGGCGTGCCTACGCCTGGCTGGGCTTTGCTTGTGTACGAAGTAAAGGAAATCGCAGGCGGGTTTTGCGGGTCCATGCCCCTTTTTTTCGCCGACCGAAACTCGTAACGCATGCGAACAGCCTGAAGAAAAATATTCAGTGCCAAAGGAGCTAAAGTTTCACGTTGGATCGTGGAATGAACTGAATTTTGGATTATAGAACAAGGCTGTCTAGCGCAAGTCTCAAAATATCACGCGTAATCGCCGAGAAACCGCCAACCGCGTGTCGGTCTGTCTGAACGGGGTCGCTCGTGAACCGTATTCGCAATCGCTTCACAAACGCAGCTCTACCTCCAGTGTGAATGCGTCATTAGAGCTATGCGGAGCGCAAGTTCGTCTGCAGAAGAAGCAGACAACTTGCGCTCCGCATAGGC
The DNA here is from genome assembly GCA_013358835.2 of Ixodes persulcatus. Lineage (NCBI taxonomy): Eukaryota > Metazoa > Arthropoda > Arachnida > Ixodida > Ixodidae > Ixodes > Ixodes persulcatus. The sequence continues at coordinate 1,741,215 of JABSTQ010010261.1, forward strand.
CTTTCCAATAATCGCCTCCTGGGCGCTGCCATCTTTGTCTGCCGAAATGTGAAAAAAGTTATGAGCGTGCGCAGTAACTCTTTCGCACGAAATATGAGATTCCGCGCATGCGCCCACGACCCACTGACTCGGCACTTGTCGCCTGGGAAATAAGGGCTAGAATAGGCTATAAGCATTAACATCTTCAAAAAAATGGCGGTGGCTTAGCTCGGCTATGCCAGGATATACGTAGCGTGAGCTTGTGCGCACAAAATGAGAGGCGCTATCAAGCGGCTCCGGTGCAGCGTCAGACTTGGCTACTGCGCAATGGAGGCGCACAGCTGGGCACGCGGCGGCGCCAATGCGTCTGCCGCGGCAATGACGTCACTCCTCTCGAATGCGCAGACCGGCGAGGCGCGCGCGGCGGCGGCTCCGGCGCGCCAGCTGTGCGCCATGTGACGTCACTGCTCCTCGCGCATGCGCAGCACGGCTCTTTGGGAGCCACGCGAAACTGCTCAACCGAGGCCAGTGTAGCTCACGCTACAAAACGCCGGGGCGAGGCCTCTCTTTACGTCCACGTTTCCTGCCTCCTGATTGGTCCTCCGGCGTTCATATCGGCTCATGTCGCAATCCCACTGGCTGCGGAGATAATAAGATGCACGGCACTCGCCACACCTAGAGTTTCTTTATCCGCCAATGGCTATGGCGATAAAAGAGGGTGCTCCATTTAAAACACGATTGCGAGGCAAAAAAAAAAAAAGACTGCTTGAGAAAATATATTTTTTCGTCGTAGGTTGCCAGTGATTGAGTGCTGTGGGATTCCATGGTACGCCTTTGTATAAAACAGACTAGTGGTCAAAGGGGAGCAGATTGTAAGAATACACTTTTGTATCACCAGTTGCCAGCGTTTGGACGATGCGGAAGAAAAACGGGTCTGAGTGAGTTCCCGAAGGTCATAAAAGAGAGCCGTCACATTTCCTACGGATAGCTCACTTGCTGCACCAAGTTCTATAAAGCCCGGTTCACACAGTTGCGTTTGACTGCGTTTGACTGCGTTGCGGCAGCGAGACACCAGGACATCCCTGCTGCTTATATCGCGTGCCAAGAAGATTCCTTGAATTGGATTCCACGCTTCATACGAAGCACAGATGTGCCGGTGACTCGCTTTCGGTTCTCGCCGCAACGCAGTCAAACGCACTCAAACGCAAGTGTCTGAACCGGCCTTTAATGCTGCTTGCAAATCCTGGTTACTTTACTTCGTTTCACCTTATCTGCGAGCGAAGCCAAAGCTAGAAGCGCGAGACCAGCGCTTTTTGCGTTTCTCCCCAGCTCGCGAGCTCGAGCAAAGCCTGAACGCACGGAGCTTTCGTGCTCGCGCTTCCAGCTTTGTCTACGCTGGCACATAAGGTGAAACGAAGTATTGTGCTCATGTATGCGCCCGGCAGTAGTGCTGCAAAACTGCTCGGAATAACGATCAAACGAGGCGTACGAAAACAAGCACTCACCGCACGCTTCCTCGACGCTACCGTCGCCACAGTCATCCTCATCGTCACAAACCCAGCCTTTGTCAATGCACCGTGTATTGTTGCAAGAAAACTGGTCTGTACTGCACTTTACTGCAAGGAACATGCACTAGGTCAAATATAAACAAATCAATTTACTCGCTATCACATGTTTGCTGTATACGTCTTCGAGTCCGATGCAAATACATATATATATATATATATATATATATATATATATATATATATATATATATATATATATATATATTGTAGTGAAGACGACGCTGTGCGATGGGACCGGGGAAGAAGACAACGATCGCGCACGCCTTTTTTTGATTTTCGGCTAAGAGGCTGGGCAGACGGTAGTAAAAGCGGACCTGTCCTGACTCCCAACGCCTGGTCTTCCCTGTACGCTACAAGTGGTGGAGGTGCGGGCTTTCCTACCTACCTCGACGTCAACCGTGGAGCTGAGAAGCCGGGCCCTCACATCGACAACACCAATGCCGCATCCCTCTGTCGGAATGAATACCACTACAACTTCCACGGCCACCCAAGCCGACACCACGGCCCCATCGGTACTCACCGCTCGCCAATGTGAGCCTCCCTTATTCTCCGGAATCGGGGACGCCGACGTGGACGACTGGATTGACGCTTACGACCGCGCCAGTCGATACAATCACTGGAGCGATGTCACTAAACTGACTACCGCGGTTTTCTACCTATCCGATGTTGCAAAACTGTGGTACCTCAACCACGACCAAGAATTTGACAGCTGGGCGACATTCGCTACCCGCCTTAAGGAAGTTTTCGGAAGACCTACAATGCGACAGATTGTGGCCGAGCGGAAGCTGTCCTCGCGGGCCCAGCAGCCAACGGAAACCTTCACGTCCTACATCGAAGACGTGCTGGATCTTTGCCGCCGAGTTGATATCAACATGACGGAACCCGAAAAGGTCCGTCATCTTTTAAAGGGAATCGCCGAGGATGTTTTCCAAGTTATCCTCGTGCATAATCCAACCACCGTTAGCAAGATTGTGGAAATCTGTCAGCAGTTTCAATAACTAAAAACCCAACGCTTGACCTCAGCCGCTACAGTACAACGTCTTCCTGAGGTGAGCAGTATATCGGGGCCATCAACATATCTCAACATCAACAGTTTGCGCCAGCTCATCCAGCAGATTGTTCGCGAGGAGGTTTCGCAAGCTCTCCAACTCACACAGCCATCAACTACACCAACACAATCGGCACTCCGGTCCCTCGTCCAGAACGAGATTGCGTCTACCGTGCCTATATCCTCGCCGCTTCCAGCACCGGCACAGCCCATGCTGCCGACCTACGCAGAAATTGCAGCTTCACCTCCAATGCTCCGACCTCATTATCCTGTTGTAACCATGCCATACGTACAACCCTTTGGATACACTCAACCACACCAGCAGGCTACTCACCCACAGCTCTACAACCGCCCTACCTGCTATTACTGTGGCATACCAGGACACGTTATGCGCGTATGCCGTCGCCGCCAAGCCGAAGAGTCTGCAAACGTCCATACAAGCATCACTGCGAACCCCACCCATTATAACCAGACTCCCGGATACACCCGATCAAACTCTCCAACCACAAGGTTCGCCGGTAGTTCACCGGGATTTTCGCGTCGACAGTCGCCATCACCGCAACGTCACCGCTCAACGTCCCCTTTGGTCCCATCACGGTCCACTGCTCCATCACAAGGGGGAAACTTTTAACCGCAGCTCCTGAGGCACCTGCTGCGACATCTTCATACTGCTCAAGTCCTCATCAACCCCCCTCTAACGTCGTCGTAATCCAAATTGAAAGTCAAAGCGTACAAGCATTAATTGATAGGGCGCCTCTATTTCCGTTATGCGCTTGGATCTCTGTCGACGCCTCAAGAAAGTCGTGACACCGTTTGAAGGGAATCTCAGAACTGCAGGATAAAACTTACTTAAACCCGTCGGACTTTGTACAGCACGGATTATAATACAGGGCCTATTATATTCAGTTCAATTCGTTGTCCTCTCATCATGCACACATGAAATTATTCTTGGCTGGGATTTCCTTTCTATCACTCATGCAATCATTTTTTGCGGGAATTCACAGCTTTCCCTCCAGGAGTTGCCTGATGACGACCAGCATGTTTCTGCGCTGATAAACAAAGTACGAGCATCGGAAGACACTATTATTACGCCTCGAAGTTCATCTTTCGTTCTCATTAATTGCTGTTCACTCTCACCGGGAGATTACTTCATCACGCCCACTTCTGCCTTATTGGAAAAAAAAGGTTTGCTCGTCCCACGTGGCATCGCACATATTGGCCCAGTGCCGACGTACATCATCATAATCAACGTTACACCCGAGTCCATACTAATACCGGAGCACACAGTTCTAGGCACCGTAACATTGGCGACTGACATCAATATCATTGCCCTCAACGACACACCCTCCTCCCAACCGTTTTCCCAAAATCCTATCAAAGAAAATGATGCTTTCGATCGCCTTCCGAATATCATCGACAGGAACCTCACCGGTCATCAAAGAGCACAAATGCTAAGTCTCTTAAAATCGTATCACAAACTTTTTGATCTAAATGACCTACCTTTAGGCACAGTTTCAACAGGTGAGCATACGATAGACACGCAGGGTCATAGTCCCATCCGAACACGTCCTTACAGGGTCTCAATGAAAGAAAGAGATAATAGAGCAACAAGTGACTGAAATGTTGCAAAAAAACGTCATCAGAAAGTCTTCAAGTCCTTGGTCCTCTCCTGTCGTCTTAGTAAAGAAAAAGGACGGCAGCATTCGCTTTTGTGTGGACTATCGCCGCCTTAACAAAATCCCGACCAAAGATGTGTACCCCATTCCACGAATTGATGACGCCTTAGACTGCCTCCAAGGCGCTGAATTTTTTACATCGCTGGATTTAAAATCGGGATATTGGCAGATTCCAATGAATTCAACTGACAAACCCAAAACCGCATTTATCACGCCAGACGGTTTATGCGAATTTAATGTTATGCCGTTCGGTCTATGCATTGCCCCGGCCACCTTCGAACGCCTGATGGACACTGTTCTTCGAGGATTGAAGTGGCAAATCTGCCCTTGCTATTTAGATGACATTATTATTTTTGCACCAACGTTCGCAGTTCATCTGGAACGTGTGGCCACAGTTCTATCGTGCATTGCAAACGCGAATTTAAAACTAAACACCAAAAAGTGTCACTTCGCAGCGAGAGAAATCAAAGTGCTAGGCCACGTAGTATCGAATAAGGGTGTTTGACCTGACCCGGACAAAATTCGAGCTGTCACCGAATGTCCTATCCCCAAAACAGTTAAGGAGCTTCGCAGTTTTCTAGGTCTTTGCTCATATTTTCGCCGGTTTGTCCGAGGATTCGCAACCATCGCCGCCCCCTTACACACCTTATTAGACACAACAAAGCATTTTCATTGGACTCCAGAGTGCCAACATGCCTTTGATCAGCTCGTTACTCTTTTGACACAAGACCCAATCTTGTGTCATTTTTACCCCTCAGCCCCCACTGAGATCCACACTGATGCCAGTGGTTATGGGATAGGCGCAGTCCTGATACAACGAAAATCACCCCAACTTGAAAACGTCGTAGCGTATGCTAGTCGCACCCACTCGAAGGCTGAACGTAACTATTCGACAACTGAAAAAGAATGTCTAGCAATTATCTGGGCTACTGCCAAATTTCTACCATACCTGTACGGCCGGCGCTTCAACATCATCACGGACCATCACGCCCTTTGTTGGCTCATGTCATTAAAGAACCCCTCTAGACGTTTGGGACGCTGGTCACTTCGACTACAGGAGTACGACTTTTCAGTGACATATAGATCCGGACGCAAGCATAAAGACGCCGACGCTCTTTCACGTTGCCCTCTACCGACGATCGAAACTCAAGACGACGCGTCCTTTATTTTACATAGTATAGTACTGCGGCATGGATCTCCTCGCGAGCTACTCAGCGACAGGGGAACAGTTTTTCTATCCCAAGTTGTCGAAAACATTCTAAGAGAGTGTAATGTTATTCATCGTTGCACGTCCGCCTATCACCCCCAGACCAACGGCCTTACGGAACGTTTTAATCGCACACTTTCAGATATGCTTTCCATGTATGTCTCCCAGGACCACGGCAACTGGGACCATATACTACCTTTCATCACTTTCGCCTACAACACCGCCACTCAAGACACGACACACTACTCCCCTTTTATCCTCACATATAATCGCGAAGTGTCATGCACACTGGACACAATCCTGCGTTATCGACCAGATGTTACCGAGCATACCACCTTTGCCGAAGACATGAACCGCGCAGAAGAATGTCGGCAGTTAGCTCGTTTTCGCACATCTGAGCATCAGAACCACGAAAAGCACCGTTATGATGACCATCACCGTTCCGTAACCTACAACAACGGTGATTTGGTGTGGGTATGGATGCCCATGAAACAGCCTGGACTTTCTTCGAAACTTCTTCGCAAATATCATGGCCCTTACAAAGTCCTAGAATCAACATCACCAGTCAATTATAAGGTGGAACCCGTCCCCCCTCCCAGCGACCGTCGCCGTCTCCATCGAGAGATCGTTCACGTGTCACGGATGAAGCCCTACTTCTCCTCAGACCCCCCAACTCCTTCTGCCAGGATGGCACCATCCTGATGGGGGGGAATTGTAGCGAAGACGACGCTGTGCGATGGGACCGGGGAAGAAGACAACGATCGCGCGCGCCTTTTTTTGATTTTCGGCTAAGAGGCTGGTCAGACGGTAGTAAAAGCGGACCTGTCCTGACTCCCACCGCCTGGTCTTCCCTGTACGCTACAATATATATATATATATATATCAGGCACGTATCCAGGGCGGGGGTCCATGGGGCCCGGGCCCCCCCCCCCCCCCCCCCCTAAATCTTCCATTTTTCTGGGACCTCCTCTCCCCCCTCCCCCTCATACAGCATTTTGTCATGGGCGGGCCCCCCCCCCCCCCCCAAAAAAAAATCCTGGCTACGTGCCTGATATATATATATGTGTGCGTGTATTTGGACTCGAAGGCGTAACAGCAAACATGTGATAGCGAGTAAATTGATTTATATATATATATATATAACGAAAGTTGAGGAGTTCCAGGAGGGCCTTTACTTTACCAACGTTTCAAGCGGGGACCGCTTTTCTTCAGGGTGGGATGGCAAAAGACATTTGCCATCCGACCCTGAAGAAAAGCGGTCCCCGCTTGAAACGTTGGTAAAGTAAAGGCCCTCCTGGAACTCCTCAACTTTCGTTTTACGTCCAACCGGCCCGTTGAACCCTCTCACCGTGTATATATATATATATATATATATATATATATATATATATATATATATATATATATATATATATATATATATATAATATATATATATATATATATATATATATATATATATATATATATATATATATATATATATATATATATATAAGTGCTTAAAACAAGTTTTATCTTGCACACGCGTATACGTCCACGCTTTATTTTGATTATTTACTTCAAATCTTTTATACGGGGAAGGCATGCTAGCAGTGTGGCGCGTAGAGCACCAATCCCTGCATTCTCTTTGATGCTCGGGCAATTTTGCACTAGGTCTATTGGACGACGTTCCGAGCGGGGACCGCTCTTCATCAGGTCATCAGGTATACAATATAAAATACCCCAGCGGTGAAGAGCCGGATTATTTCGCCAGGGTTATCGGCAAACACTATATAGCTGTGTGAGATTAAGCGCCAAAGATATGGACAACAGCACTTTAAAGGCTGAATATCTTTACTAATTCATTGTACGACCAATCTTTCTCTGCTTGTGCGGTTACTGTGCCCTTAATTCGTTTTGATATTTCATTCAGCTGTATGTCACTAAAACCTATCTTGTCTCCTTGCTTCTGTTCTTTTGGTTCTTGCTGGGTCCTACCAAAAGGTTTTTCCTTCCTTCCTTCGTCTATTTTCATGCAACCCATTCTGTTTTACAATTTGTGGGACTTTATACAGTAGCCTGTTGTCCATTGAGAGTTGTTGTTCTCCCATGTTACTTTTCACTCACATTTGATGTGTGCATTTACCAGTACCAGATATAAGGCCTCGAATAACTCCTATAACATTCTTCCTGTCGCATTTGTGAAAGCATCAAGTTCCTTCAAGTGATCATTCATATCTTCTATGATTAGTAATTCATGGTCTTCACCGATTTCCTTGATGTCTCCTATTACCCATCTCAAGTGCTCTGCGTTTTCCTTTCTCGAATCATTTCCTGTCCACAAATACGCAAATCCCAGGAGTGTTGGCAGTTCACCAATACTACGTTTTATCCACAAATGTTCTCTAAAATCTTGTTTGACACTCTTCCAATCTTGTATTTTCACTAATGTCCCTAGACATATCCCCCTTTTCGTTCCTGTTGCATCCTATCCACGTATACTCTGCCATAAAATGTGGCTTTTCTATGCGTCTAAGATGTGTCTCTGTGACCCTGTATACTATGAAACGTTCCTTTCGGGTTTGGTCCTTAATTTCAATCCACTTCACCCTATTCCCGAAACCTTGCACGTTTATGAACCCTACATTCTGTTCTATTTTTCTTTTTCTTTCCCGTATCTCGCTTCTGTCCTCGCATGTTGCCTCTTCCCTTGTCAGACAGGGGAAGGGTGCGCAAAGGCGATTGCTACCAACCGTACATTCACAGTCCGGTAAATGCAGGGCCATGGGCCTGAAACACTTTTCGCAAGATTAAGGCAGGCTGCGTTAAGGCTATCAAGTCCCACAGATGGGAAATGATAGCCTTTAGGGAGCCTGCTTTGAGGTCTACCCACTATCCTTCAATCAGAGCCAAAGAGAGCTCGGCGTTCTGACGTCACCACAAGCCCTGCAAAGAAAAGCAGACAAAGTTGCGCTCCGCAGAGACCTTTCCAATAATCTTCTTCTGGGCGCTGTCATCTTTGTTTACCGAACTGTGGAAGGAGTTGTGAGCGTGCGCAGTAACTCTTTCGCACGAATTATGAGACGCCTTGCATGCGCCAACGGCCCAGTGACTTGGCACTCTTCGCCTGGGCAATAAGCGCTTGAAAAATCTCTAGGCATCAACAGCTTAAGAAACGCAAGGGCGTGGCCTATCTTTACGTTCACGTTTCCTGTCTCCTGATTGGTCCTTCCGCGTTCATATCGGCTCATGTCGCAATCTCATTGGTTGCGGCGATAATAGGACGCACGGGACTCGCGACACCTCGCGTTTCTTTATCCGCCATGACTACGGTGGTAAAAGGGGGCGCTTGAATTAAGACACGATTGCGAGGGGAAAAAAAAAGAAAAAAACTGCTTGTGAAATATTTTTTTTCGTCGTAGGTTGCCAGTGTTTGAGTGCTGCGGGATTCCATCGTACGTTTTTGTAGAGTACAGAGTAGCTGTCAAAGGGGAGCAGATTGTAAGAATGCACTTTTGTATCACCCGTTGTCAACGTATGGACGACGCGGAACAGAAACCGGTCTGAGTGAGTTCCTAGAGGTCATAAAAGAGAACTGTCACAATTCCTACGGGTACCTCACATGCTGCACCAAGTTACATTAATGCTGCTCGCAAATTCTGGTTATTTTGCTCACGTATGCGCCCGGCAGCAGTGCTGCAAAACTGCTCGGAATAACGATCAAACGAGACGTACGAGAACAAGCACTCACCGCACGCTTCCTCGTCGCTACCGTCGCCACAGTCATCCTCATTGTCACAAACCCAGCGTTTGGCGATGCACCGTGTATTGTTGCAGGAAAACTGGTCTGTACTGCACTTGTCTGCACGGAACAAGCCCTCGGTCAAATAGAAACAAATCAATTTACTCGCTACCACATGTTTGCATTTACGCTTCCGAGTCTGAGGCAGACATGTATCTAAACCTGATTAAATAAATGCGACAAGTTGCACAGACAAAGAACGCAAAAAACATAAGCAAAACGCAGGAAAATAAAGAAAAAGCGGTGATTAAATTGTCCACGCCATGACGTAAAAGGGTAAAGACGCATTTCTAACTGCAGTTGATCGGTTAAGTGAAAAGGCGCAGTCGACTCTGAGAGTGCAATTCTGTTAAAAGACAAAACGGCAGAATTTATCTAAAGGATTGTAAATAAAGCTATAGTGTGGCAAAAGCTTTCGTGAGTTTTTACAGCAAAGCTGTATATGACTCGTTGCTCGGGTTTTTTCGTGTCCGTCGACAGAACAGTAGTCAACAGAATAGGGAGTTTTTGTAGACCGCGTTTCCCCCTCCGCTAAACCTTGAGCAACGAAGAAGCAACTACTGCGCCTGCGCGATGATGACCTTGACAATAGAGTTCCGGGTATCGTAGCGGGTTGCGGAGAACGTTGCGGGACGGCGAAAACTATCTAAGAAAATTCCCTAATCGTCGACAGTAAACCATCGCGCGCGCTTTTTCACCGTTCGCGCGAGCCTTATCTCTTATCATGTAGATTTGACACTTGTTTCAGTAAGAAAACCACAAAACAAGTGCCAAAACCGTGTGATAGATGATATAAGCCCGTAAGCGCTCCCCGCATGTGTTTCCCGGTAAAGATGCGGTTGCATAAGCTGCCGCGGCAACGGCAGAGTACGAAGTGTGGAGTGACGTCACTAGCCCCACTAACAATGCGAATCACCTCGTTTCTCGTTAAAGACTGCAGGTGCATAATCTGGTGCGGCAACGTCAGCGCAAGAAGTCTTTCATCTATAAAAAAAGGTTTCGGTACGTGCACTTACTTTCCTTTCGTCAATCATTTGGTATAGACCCTTGGAGAGAGAGCCCTACTCAAGGGTTCTCTCTTCAAGGACGAAATATTGACCTTGTGCAAAATGTGAAGGTTCTTCGTGCGATATTTAATGAGTATATGAGCTGGAACGCCGAAATACAATGCATAGCTGGCAGACTTTCCAAAGTTGTGGGCATTATTTATAAATTCCGTCATATATTACCCCTTTCGGTCTTAATCCTTCTTTATAACTCCCTCTTTTACTATTGCTATAATTACTGCTTCCTTGTTTGGGGTAGCACAACGGTTACAAATATGCATCACTTGCATGTTCTCCAGAAGAGAAGAAGAGAATAATTCGAATTATGTGCAATGCGGAGTTCAACGCTCACACATCACAACTTTTCAAAACCCTTCATATAGTTCCAATTACAGAGATTTATAATTATAAACTTCTTCTAACATATCAAACGTCTGTAAGGCAAAATCAACTTGTTTTTCTATCAATCGCCAATATGAAGCGGAGAGTGCCTGCATATGCAGGCCGTTGTGTTGACACATGGTCAACGCCTCGCTCGAGAACAGGCTACGGCCTCCAGATGCTGCAGGACTCGTTGCCTAATGTTATAAACAAAACACATTGACTGGGCACGGATTTGATGAGTTTGAGCAGAAAGGATATTCGTTTATTGTTTCTCTAGTGCTATTTGTGCCTATTCTTGATGGAACCTCCGACCTGCAAGCAGACTTGTACGTAATCCGTTACAAGTAACGAAATTACTTGTAATCCGTTACATTTATCTGTAATTTTGTAACGGATTCGTTACATATTTTCTGGGGTAATTGTAAAGTAATTTAATTACTTATTTATGTAAAGATTACTTGTAATTCGTTACTTTTTTTATTGGCGGCGGAAAAAGCGGGAAATTTGAACGCAAGAAAAAACATCTTCAATTTCTGGAAAAAAGAAGTGTTCCGGTAAGCTCAACTGCAAACCTGCCGTCGCGCGCGCACACACACGCGCATACATAGACCTGTCGAAGCTTTTTTTTTTTTTTTTTTTTTTTGCATCGCCTAAACATTAGAAGCTCTTTCTTTTTAATCTTGATTCTTTAGATTGCTTACCTACGACGAGGGGAAGCACACTGATGTGAAGAACCGGACTCGGGACGAAAACAGTTGTAGGCCGTGACGACATGAATTTCTAAAACACGCATAAATGGATAAAAAACGAAAAGAATATCTTCCTTCTTGCCATTTTGCTCACGTTGCTGTTTTTTGCTAGTGAAAATTCATCTGCTTTCCACTTCCCTCCCACTAGAGCCAAATCCGCCTTTCCTTCCTTCAAACTCTCTTCGCTATCCCCGATGATATCCCCGATGAAGGGGAGAGGAACACATACTGCCCTCCAGAAGCTGGAGTTTGCATGAACATAATAGACAACATAATAGACAACAACGATTGACGCGCCATCTACCCAGGAAGACGGCGCGGACCACTCCTCCAGCGTTTACTTCAGGTTTGCAATGAAAACGGCATCAAGCTCCATCTCCCAGAATAAAGCTTCGCGTTTCCTCCAGGCCTCAGAGTGCACCTCCATCGCCTCACTTCAGAGGTACGATGCGGTGCGCCAAGCGTTTGTGCGCTATAATAGTACGCTCCCATCCAGCGCCTTGCTGGAGGTGGCGGCTGACATCTTTACAAAGAAGCGGGGAAAGATGTCGGATGCAACTTTCGAGAGTCAGCTTCTGCTGAAGATCAACAAAGTGTGACTTGGTCAAACAATAAACAGTTGCATAATGCCGTTCTTTGTTTGTTTCTTATTAATAGTGCAGTAAAGTTGAAAGTAACGCCGCGAAAGTAACGGATTACTTTTTCGAGTAACGGTCACTTACTTTTACGGATGGGTAATTGTAATTGTAATAAATTACATTTCAGACCTCAGTAACTGTAACTGTAATTCCTAACTTTTTTTTAGTAACGTGTACATGTCTGCCTGCAAGAAATGTTCCTGATTTACGTCGATCTTTTTTTTTATATGTTGTGTGTTTTTGATCTGATGTAAACCTTGTTCTACGGGTCACTAGTATGTAAAATAGTTTCTCTCGTTGCTGGTGGGGAGGAGAAACTCTGTCAAGCGACAACAGTCTGCTTTTTTTTTTTCTTCCTCTCCCCTGGACAGAAACAATAAAGCTGCAAGTTGAAAGTTGAAAGTTGCTGTTTACAAAATGAACTGCCACTTGAGTCCCAGGTGACTTCCGGTCGCACCGTTTTCGCAAGTCTGTTGAGCTTGCTTATGTTACCAGTGCTAGAAAGCATAAATGCTACACAGACAAGAATGTATATTACATCTTCAGGGGCGGATTCAGAGGGGGGGTCCGGATGTCCTGACCCCCCTCTTGATTTCTGCATGCATAAAATTTAGGGCGTGAAACGAGGGAGAGGGGGAGGGGGTTCCTAAAGATATGGTACGCTGACCAGCACCTGACCCCCCCCTCAGGAAATTCCTGCATCCGCCCCTGCATCTTGGAGGAGGCAAGTTTGTTTACAATAATACTCCAAAACATTTAACGGATCTCGCACTCCTTCGTTCTTTTGGCGTTCACCTGGAGAACTGGTGGTTAAACATTTCTTCTACATTTCAAGCAGCGGCGTTAAGGCGGTCTTTGCTCATTATTTTTATAAAACGGAAGTTCTCTGAGACGTCAAAAACTGGAGCGCCACCTTCACAGTGCCGTTTCTGATTAAAAGGATTCATATCGTGCAGTGGGGAATTGTTGCAGGTCATACCACAGCTTCGCTGTCCAACCACCTTCACAGCGTCGATAGGAACCTTTCTTTTTTTTAATAATTTTCGTCACGTTTTTTCTGATATGTTGCCGATCTTCGCGAAAGTAGGTAATAGGGTCGAGTTCGGGGTACTGGCACGGAATAGACATGTTCGTTCGTTTACTTTTGTGGTGCGCAAATAAAATCAGCTCTCTTCAAAACGAGCTCCAAAACAAGGCGGGTTCCGTCCGATCGTTGTGAAGTGACTATTGTCGACACTGTATATTGGATATGTTGTGTTATTTGAGACCTTTCTCAAATCCTCTTCGGATAACGTGGCACTGTGGCCCTGTGAGGTACGTACAATATATGTTGTTCAATTGATGAGACTCATTGAATTTCACGTTGTGAGGGAGGAATACCCATGCCTTTGGGCTATCCTGTGTGGTTTGATATTTTTGACAGTTAAGACCTTTTTATATTGACACGGGTGAGTGTGTGGTGACGTAAAATATCAGCATAAAATAAAACAAACATTAAAGATGAATTTGTTTTGTCGCACACAAAATTACCAAAAATTAAAAAAATAAAACACGTCAATTTAGCCGCCGCCAGCGTCCGGAATTGCGCAGCCCATTGATCAGAAAATCCACAGCCCAGCGCGGTCGGGCAACACTGACGTACTTTCTCAAAACCAGTGACGCGCGCTGTAAATCACTTCGTTCGAGAGTGCCACTGGAAAGGTCTATACCAACGTTACTAAACCACTCAGTTGGGAAACTGCCATACAGCCTGCTCTCAAAAAGTGGCACCGTTCCGCACTCGAGAATCGAGCTAATGGCGATCGCAAAGCCGCCAATAGACTACTTCCATAAACCCCTGCATGCAACACGGCACGCGTTGCACTATGGGAACTAGTTGGCCATGGAGGAGAGTGGCATGGTTTCGGCTTCGATCGACACGTCGACAAGAAATTATACACAGAGCGTGGACTATAAATGGCCGTTATCTCATGTTTTCTGGTCCCGAGAGCGTCATTTGTGGTCTCTAAACTAACCTAAATGGCCAGACATCGAAGCTTCAGCACAAGCCCGAGACGTATAGCTTGTCTTGACACATGCTTGTTTATTTTTGTACTCGAGCCTTTCTGTTAGCGTTTCGAGGTATGTGGACGAGCCAGTGCTGGGAATCTCGACGCTGCGAAGCTCGGGGATCTTGCTTGTGTACGAATCAACAAGCTGTAGCAAGCAATAAGTATGCATACATCAAGCTCGCGCCTTTACATTAGTGTTGTTGATGATTGATCAGGAAGTTTGTTTCGTGCGTCCATAGACGAAATATAACGTTTTGCAATTACTGTTTTTCTTAATACGTCTGAGTACGCGAGGTAAAACTCGGAGGCGCCATTGATAAGCTTCATTTGAACAGACTTCTCATCTCTTATCTGTACTGCCCCGCAGCACTGCACGTGAAGTCCCCACCCGCTTGCATTCCACTAATATTCAACATCGCGTATGCGCATAACGTTATCCTGCAATCATATAGGCACATTCGCACGTACAAACCGTTTTAAGAATGGGAAGAATGTCGGACCGTTCGCAGGAAGTGCGCCGGACGGGCATGAACCCCTATGCGGTGCGCGAAACGAACGAAATTATTCAAAGCGCATTTTACGGTTGCTAATGGCCATAATATTTGTTATGTGTTTGCTTTCTTCCCGACTGAGTATACCGAGATAATTTCAGACACACCGTTCAGGCACAGATCTTGGGCGTCAGTAAAAGCTCGTCCAAAAATGCTTAGCGAGGAGTAGGGGACGTTGTTAGGGCCTCCGTCGTAGCTAACCGATCTCGGCGTTTGCGAAAACATAATCTTCTATCAGCATAAAATTTGAGTGTGAGATATGCGATGACGCGAGGAAGACATCATAGTAACTTCTGTGCAGTAGTGAGGTCGAATTTATTGCGTTTTATTAAAAGTTCATGCGCCAACGCTGGGCTCAACTTTGATACTCCTGTGAGGACGCGGCTTGTTTTTCGCCCAATGAAGCAACAAGAAGCGTACGTTTGGCAAACAAGATCCGTGTAAGTCTCAGGGTGACCAAATTTCAGTTGTAGTTCACTGGTACTAGACGGGATTACTGACGCTGAGCTCAAAGATGCACTCGTGGAGTGAGGTGACTAAGCCACGTCCTACTGCGTTTGCATACGCACGCACAATATCCGGTGTTTCGGGAACCAAGGAAAGTGCCCCGGTCTTTGTTTTGTATCGCTCGATAATGAGTGTATTGTACATTCGTAAAAAGTCAGATAATCGAAAACGCAAGCAGCGCGTTCGATCGCGGCGTGATAGCATGAGATGAAGCTGCTCAGTCTAAACCAAAACTGAGTGGCCAACTAGTTCCCAGAGTGCACTGCATGGTATTTCGCCGCGATGGGGCGCGTCGGTTTTGGAAAAAGTCCATTCTCTCGCAGCGGCCACTCGAGAAACCGCACGTGACTTCTATTTTGGATTTAATCGGCCATTTGGGCGCCGAAACAGATACGGTGGAAGGGGCTTCAGGGGTCGGGACGCGCTATTTGAAATCACCGCTGAGGCATGGTTGTATAAAAGCAATATTAATTGCGCCGCAAAACCTTGCAAGCTAAAGATTTTAGAAAATATCACGCGCCCTTCATTTTGTACTAAACTCCAATAAAACTTACCAGGAAAAATTTTTTTCCGTTGGTTTTTACGCAAAAACATGTTTTCCAAAAGCTCAAGGTGACCACAGTAAAAACAAATGATAAAGAGTGGCGCTGTTGTTGTATTTAGCTCGGTTTCGGTGGACGCCAGCGGCCCAGGTTTCAACGGCGAGTTTCCCAACTAAGTGTTCTAGTAGCGTTGGTCTATACTGTGAAATTTTCCTTTTGGGTTTCGTCCTCAATGTCTATACACATCACCTTACTCCTGAAACCTTGAATGTTTATGAACCTTACATTCTGTTGTATTTTTCTTTTTTTCCTGCGAGTGTTGGTTCCGCCAAACGTTACTAAAACACTCAGTTGAGAATCTCACCATTGAAACCTGGACCGCTAGCGTCCACCGAGACCGAGCTAAATACGATAACAGCGCCACCCTTTAACAACGACTGAAACATGAAAGTTGCTTTATATGGCTACTGCTAGGGTCACTGAATGCTCCCAGAGTACCGAAACTCCCAGGCTCGAGGTACCAAGATGGCGGCCCAATCTTTTTCTGTACTGTGGTTACCATGAACTTTTGGAAAGCATGTTTTTACCTAAAAACAAACGGAAAAAGCTCCTTTTGTAGGAAAGTTTATTGGACATTAATACAAAATAACAGGAGCGTGATTTTGCATAAAAATTTTAGTTTACATGGTTTTGCGGCACTATTAATATTGTTTCTATACAGCCATGTCACACCTGTCACTTCAGGTAGCGAGTCCCGACCTGGGTGCGTCCTACCTTCGGTGATTATACGGTTGGCAGCCCTGAAATCCCTTCCACTCTATACGCTTGGCGCCAAAATGGCCGATCAAAGCCAAAATTGAACAGTAATCGAGGACGCTATCGAATGCGATGCTCTGGCTACTGCGAGATGGCGCAGCCGGTCTTTACGCGACTCGACCAGGACAAATACGTGCAGCCGTGCAGTTCCCGGTGTGGCCGCTGCGGGAGAATTGGCGGTGTTGCGATCGCGTTTAGTTCAGTTCTCAAGTACTGATCAAAGCCACTTTTTTTCATCCAAGCTCCTATGGCAGTTCCCCGACTGAATGCCCTTATAACGTTGGTTCTGCCCTTCCTTGTTGTCTCTTGTCAGACAGGGGAAGGGTGCGCAGAGGCGATTGTTGCCAACCGTGCATTCACAGTCTGCTAAATGCAGAGCACTACAAATGTACTTCCTATTTTTTAAGCTTCGTTTTTTCGCCATGAGCCTGAAACACTTTTCGCAACATTAAAGTGTATCATTTCCCATAGATGGGAAACGATAGCCTTAAGGCAGCCTGCTTTGAAGTCTACCCACTATCCTCCATTACCATAAGCCCTGGAAAAGAAGCAGACGAACTTGCGCTCCTCATGGTCTCAAATGAATGACAACGTAAAAGAACTCGCCATTTTCGCCTGAGCAGCTATCAATGCGGAGCGCAAGTTCGTCTGCAAAAGAAGCAGACGAACTTGCGCTCCGCATAGACCTTCCCAATAATCTTCTTTTGGGCGCTGCCATCTTTGTCTACTGGACTGTAAAAGGAGTTCTGACCGTGCGCAGAAACTCTTTCACACGAAATATGAGACGCCGCGCACGCGCCCACGGCCCAGTGACTAGGCATTTTTCGCCTGGGTAATAAGCGCTGAAAAAGTCTATAGTCATTAACACCTTAAGGAAGGCAAGGGCGAGGCCTATCTTTACGTTCACGTTTCCTGCTTCCTCATTGGTCCTTCGGCGTTCGTATCGGCTCATGTAACATTCCCATTGGCTGCGGAGGTAATAAGATGCACGGTACTTGCTAAACCTCGCGTTTCTTTATCCGCCAATGACTATGGCGGTAAAGGAGGGCGCTCCAGTCAAAACACAATTGCGAGGCAAAAACAAAATCCTGCTTGTGAAATATATATATATATATATATATATATATATATATATATATATATATATATATATATATATATATATTTTTTTTTTTTTTGTCGTAGGTTGCCAGTGCTTTAGTGTTTCGGGATTCCATGGTACGTTTTTGTGGAGTACAGAGTAGCGGTCAAATGGGAGTAAATTGTAAGAATACACTTTTGTATCGCCAGTTGCCATGGGCGATGCGGAAGAAAAAAGCACGAGGTACACCTAAGCATTTCTTATGAGTTGTGAATCCGAAAGCATGTAAACCGCTCGTCAGCTCCCGTTGTCGTCTGCTCGTCCGCTCCCTTTGTCGTCTGCTGCGTACTCGCGCGCGCGCGCTTCGGGATCTCGGAGGCCATGGCTCAGCGGCCAATGGTACCGAAGGCGAATCGCTCCTATTGGGATCGCGGAAACTAGGAGCCGTTTTCGTGCTTCAAACTGATGACGTTAGCTCGCTCCATGAGACAGTTAATGCTTTCACATTAAAACGGGTCTGAGTGAGTTCCCAGGGGACATAGAAGAAAGCCGTCGCATTTCCTATGGATACCACACTTGCTAAACCAAGTTATATTAAGTTTGCCCGCAAATTCTGGTTACTTTTACTCACGTGTGCGATCTGCAGCGGTGCTGCGAAACTGCTCGGAAAAACGATCAAACGAGATGGACGAAAACAAGCACTCACCGCACGCTTCCTCGTCGCTACCGTCACCACAGTCGTCGTCGTCGTCACAAACATAGCCTTTGTCGATGCACAGGTTATTGTTGCAAGAAAACTGGTCTGTACTGCACGGTTCTGCACGGAACAAGCACTCGGTCAACGTTACTGAAGCAAGCTCAGTTTCGCAGCTCCCTATTCTTGCCTGCAGAGGCGAGTGGCCCAGGTGGCGGTCACGAGAACTAGCCGCGCTGCAGTCGGATCTTGCTTCCCTGTCTCGCGCGTCGTCTACTATACTCTGTTTCACCTTATGATGTACCGCAGGAAAGGCTACAAGCGCGAGCTCCTTGCTCTAGGGCACGTCTCGGCGGCACAAGCTCTCGTGCGTTAAGAGTAGCTCCCAACGTGAGCATTCAAATCTTCTATGATTAGTATGTCATGGTCTTTCCCGATTTTCTTGATGTCTCCTTTTATGCATCTTATGTGCTCTGCGTTTTTCTTTCTCGGCTCATTTCCTGTTTACAATTATTAAAATCGCAACAGTGTTGGCACACCCCCAATACTACCTTTCATCCACAAATGTTCCCTACAATCTTATTTGACTCTCTACTAATCGTGGCCTTTCACCAATGCCCCTAGGCCTCCCCCTTTTCGCTCCTTTTCTTTCCTGTTTCGTCCTATCCACGTGCACTCAAGGCCTAAAAGGGGGTTCTTCCATGTCTCTAAGATAGATTTTGGTCCTCAATATATATCCGCTTCACACTATTCCTGAAACCTTGCATGTTTATGAACCCTATACAATCTGTTGAGTTGTTTTTTTTTCTCTTTTTTTCCTGCGAGTTTTGGTCTGCCCTTCCGTGTTGCCTCTTCCCTTGTCAGACTGGGGAAGGGTGCGCAAATGCGATCGTTGCCAACCGTACATTCATAGTCCGCTAAATGTAGGGCACTACACGTGTACCTCCTATATTTTTAAGCATCCTTTTTTTTTTTTTTTCTTCCCCATGGGCCTGAAACACTTTTCGCAACAATAAATTCTATCATTTCCCATAGATGGCGTATATATTCCATCTCGCAAATACTCCCAAATTTTCATTCGAGTTATACGCACTTCCAGAGACACTCGATAGACGATACCAGTGTGCCAGTGTGTTCTTTCATAGGCGGTTACAAGCATAGTCTATAAGCGGTCACGACGGACTTTGTCTCCCCTAAAAACATGTACATGACTAAACCCTTGAGTGCGCGGCGCCAGCCAGCAATTGATCCTCGCGTTGCGAAACGTCACCAACGCGTAGCGGATGCGTTCGGCCGACGCGAACGCTACTTCGAAAACACTATACAGATACAGGCAAGCGATGACGTTCGTGTCTTTCTGGTGGTATATTGCCCGAGTACTTTTACCTCTTACGCCGCTTACCTACAGACCGTTCCATTTTGAAAATAGAAAGTTTTAGGGAAACGTTTTTGCACATCCGATAGGGTACGATGGGCCCTCCTGTACGAACTGCGCATGTGCCAGTCTTGTGTGGTAACGCATGCGCAGTTAGTACCAGAGGGCCCACCGTACCGTAAGGGATTTGCAAAAACGGTTCTCTAAAACTTTCTAATAACATCTAAAACATATACTGTAAATCTTCGGTCCCACCACTATAACTTCGTACAAAAGACAGTATGCAGAGACCGTCAGAGGCGTGTTTCTTGACTGTATGACTGTCACATTGGTCAGACAAAAACTGTCTGAAGAGAGACTTGTTCGAAGCACGCATATGCGTGAAGCAGGCGTGCTTCGAACAAGCTTGGTGCTTACCTGCAGACATTTCTGTCATCGTGTCTGCATGCGACCACCATGTCGGTTGCATGAAGTGAGTAGCACGACTATGGCTTTTAGAAATAGAAGAATCGGCACATGGCAATTTGACGACGACATTCCTGAGCAGATGGCTACCCAACCGTGTGCAAGGTGTCGCTCCTAGCAAACAAGCTGGAAATACCGGCTTCCGAATAAACTTACAAAGTACACCGCATGGAATGGCACGAACATTTTTCCCGTACGTGCCCGTCAAGCGAAGGCATAAGCGGCAAAAAAATTCCTTTCGAAACCAGTATGTTTCTGCGTGCACTGGCCGTAGATTGTCAACGCCGACACAAGCCACTTCTGCTTTCCAGGATAGAACATCTGCGTCCCTTTATTTCAATACTCACTGGTTACGTGCGCTGCCCGACTCAGTTGAGCCACGCAGGAGATCGCCACGAAGAGCGGCAGCAGCGACGTCGCCCTTATCCATCGTAGGACACCCATTGCGACCAAACGCGTTTGATTGCAACCGGCGTTCGCGGTCCGTGCACAGGAAGCCCGAAAGGGTAGAGTACACACGCGAGAATTCCCTCCCGTAATATTAGCTGGTACGTTGTCCCTCCACGATCGTCGGCGTTGTTTGCTCCGAGTGGAATCTGGACCCAGTACGTGCTGCGTTGCCAGCGAGATTGTATAATCTCCTGCGGTGAAATCGGCAGAGTGCAGCCGTGGCTTCCACCTCGAATCGAAGGCTGCCGCCTGCTCCTCACGTCCGATGAGGGCGGAAGCTAGGCTTTAATCAGCAGCGACAGCCGTTTCACTCGTTAGCAGCGAGAGATACACTGTAATAAACACCATAAAAACATATTTCAGATTGTTTTAATTTTTTTTTTATTTAGAACCGACAAAGCAGTTCGTTCGAACGCTCTCTTCTTGACCACTGAAGGGTCCTTTCTCGAAACTACGGTGCCTTGAACGCGTATAGAGTGTTCGTCCTGTACAGAGCGCAAGTTCCTCTGCTTCTTGTACAGGGGTTTGCGAAGATGTCAGAACGCCGAGCTCTGATTGGCTGATTGAAAAAAGATAGTGGGTAGACCTCAAGGCATGTAACATTGAGGTCTACCCACTATCTTTTCCATCAAAGCCAATCAGAGCTCGGCGTCGTTCTGACGTCACCGCATCTTTTGCGCAAGAAGCAGACGACTTGCTCTCCGCATTCTGCCTGGAGTGGCAGCAAATGACGTCCCAAAAGCCGGAATGTCATGCTATATCACTGATCGCTCTCTATTATAGTAGGCTGGATCCGGATCGGGAGGCCGTCGCTGTCGCCACCGGCGGCCATTGCTTGACACCAGGCAATATACGCAAGTAATAATAATATAATAATAATAATAAAATAATAATATAATAATAATAATAATAATAATAATAATAATAATAATATAATATAATAGTATTTATTTGCATACAAAAATCTGATCCTGGGTGGCGTGCACGGCTGTGCAGAAAGGTTAAAACTAGGGGTGTTGCGAATATTCGAAAATTCGAATACGAACGAATATTTTCCTTATTCGAAACGTATGCGGAGGGCAAGTTCGTCGGCTTCTAGCGCAGGGGGGTAGCGGTGACGTCAGAACGCCGAGCCCTGATTGGCTGATCGCGACCCCCCTATCTGAGGTCGTCGGCTCCTTTGCAACGTTCGTCTGCGTCTGTCTTACCTTTCCTGCGAACTTGCGGAAGTGCAGAGGCCAGATTCACAAAACCATCTAGCAAAAGAGTGCGTAAGACAAAACGTGAGAACAAATTCGATTCACGAAACCGAATTATCGTAAGTTTTGCTCAGGTTACGACTGAATCCTACGACGATCAACTCAGCATGGCCGACAGCGTCGCTCAGTTTACTTGGTCGCGACGATCAACGGACGTTTATTTTTGTACGTGCTCTTCTCACGCGGTCCCCGACTGCAAGCAGCAAGAAAAAAAGTAAAAAGTACTTGAAATAAACCACGACGACAAGAACGCTGGATCCACAAACACCCGGAATGCTCCAACGGCCACGATTCCACCGACCCCGAGTAAGCGAGCTCGGCAGATAGGCCTAACAGGCACAGCGGTGCTCCGACGGTCCTTGGCCAAGACTGTCTGCCCACGACCGGCTGGCGTGCTGAATGGAATATGCCCGCGCGACCCTTGTGAACTCTTCAAGCTCTTCCTCTTGTCGTCTCCTTGTTTTCCGAGGCAGCGGTGACTCTCGCCGGTGAAAAAGTGGTGAATCTCCGACAGACGCAGGAAAGGTAAAGCAGCCATCGCTTTGACTAGCAGACGTAAAGCAAACGATGTTAACTGCGCCGACCCGCCGACGCCGTTAAAGAGTGAGGAGTCTCGCCGCACACGAAAGGATGGAAAAAGTATTTGGGAGGGAAACTTGCGGACACTAACACGCTCGCTCTCGGTTGGTTCTTAGGAAACAAACCTCGGCGCCTCGGGACACCTCGCCAGTGAGTCCTTTGACTTCTCTCCTTCATGCGCGTCTGCTAGTTGTTAAAACAACGTACCGCTCGATTTATTTCGTCTGCCCTCTCTGAAAGGCGAAGTCGAGCTCGCTCGTAAAGACCTGCACTTCCGAAAGTCGCAGGAAAGGTAAGACAGACGCAGATGACGTTGCGAGCAGACGACGTTGCAAAGGAGCAGACGACGCTCAGATAGGGGGGTCGCGATCAGCCAATCAGGGCTCGGCGTTCTGATGTCACCGCTACTTCCTTTCTCATGCGCAGAAGACGAAAATGAGCCCACTTGCGAGGCGTATTCGATTCGAAAATTGCATATTCGGAAGATCCCGAATATTCGGCTTTGGCCGATTATTCGAGCAAGTAACGAATAATCTGCTTGCCACGCATTCCCATGGGAATATGTTTATTCACTGAGAAAGGCGTATGATGCGCGCGCTATCGGTCTGGTCCGTTTCTATCTGTCCAATGCAGCAAGACAGGATACATTTCGGTTTTTTTTTTTTTCACCAACCCTTTGTTGTGTGGCGCTTTATAGCAATTTGTGATGTAATTGCGCGTTCTATAAATAGATACATTAAAAAAAGCCTCGAGAGTGAAATATAAACATAAATAAGTCTCGAGAGTGTTGTCTAATCTAAATGTTTGAAAATTAAAAAAAAAGAAAGAAAAATCTAGGCGCGAGCAGAGCATTGCATCGCCATCGACAACAACTCCTGCCCCTCCCGCGCAATCAAAACTAGGGATGTTGCGAACCTGCCCAGGTTTGAGTTCGACTAAGGTCGACTTTTTCGAACTTTCAACGTGATGTTCGACAAAGGTTCGACTGAAGTTCTACTTTTGTGCGCATGCGCGAAAATTAAAAAAAAAAGAAAACGAAAAAAAAAATAGTTACTCACCTGACGGAGGAAAAGTGCAATATTTGTTGGGTTTATTGGCATCACTGGTTCACATTAATATCTAATGAAAGCGTTAAAAGCGCATATATTTTCACTTTTATATGGTGTAAAATTGGTAACCACTTTATAAAATTTAAAATAAACTAGTTTCTAAATTATTTGTTTCCCAAAACTCGAAATATTCGTGTAGCAGCCGGGCAACACTGTCCATATGTCAAACTTCTTCGAACTTTAGTGACATTTCCTAGGTTTCCCGATTTAAGGGTCTTTCTACTGGCGGAAATGTTGTCACGGCGCGTAGGGAGCGCTAACTTCCTGAACACGTTGATCATGTTAATTTTCCTACACGATAATTTATAATGAGTGCGTTACTAGAAGCATCTTTAGCCTGCTGCAGCCCAGTAAAATGCAGTTGCTTTGATTTATTTTAAAAAGGCAATAAGACCTGCTGTTACCTCTTGTTTTGCAATTTTTTTATTACAAGACACATATTCGATATTCGATTCGATATTCGAAGCCCGTTTTTTGTCTTATTCGTATTCGATTCGTATTCGAAAATTTCAATATTCGCACACCCCTAGTTAAAACCCGTACGCGAGTGCGCCTGCCAGCCCGCACCCCAGGATTTGAAAAAAAAAAAAAAAAAAAAACACGCACACGCACACATATACCAAATTTGTACACAGGGTCGCAACCCAAAATGTTTTAAAAGAAAAATGAGGGTGAAATGTAGAGTGTAAGTTGACTCCCACGTATACCTATAAGAACACACACACAAACACACTACACACACTACACTACACTACTGTTATGACGCCTGCTGCTGTAGGTGCTTTTGAAAACAAGCGACACGTCGACACAGATTCAGTACGGTCCTGGGGAAGCGGCGAACGTATCCTGAGTGGGGCCGAGATGAAGTCCTCGATGCCGGCTAAGATCGGCGAGGAACTGTGGTGTTTGGTACTCGCTCGAATAAGTTCAGGCTGCCCCGATTTCTTGTTAATCCTTGGGATGGTCGCAAGGTACGTCCCTTTGAGCGAGCCGTCGAGGAGTCGGCAGGTAAGGCCCACCCTGGCGACTCTTCTCCGATGAGCCAGGGAATGCCATTTGAGATTCTTAAGCCGACTGCCGTAGGGCAACGCAGGGTTGAGTTGGCGAGTAAAGTATGTCCGAGTAGCACGCCGCTGCACGCTTTCCAGGCTGTCAACCAAATTAGTTTGATGTGGGCACCACACCGCACTACAGTACTCGAGATGCGGAAGAATGTGCGCGGTGTATAGAACACGGAAGGTAGTAGGACCGCACGCTTTGGAAACTCGTGTCACGAATCCCAAAAGGCGTCGGGCTTTGGCAACAGCATTGGCAACGTGCAGAGAGAATGTTAAGTCAGGGGTGAACGTTGTAGTAAATGCTCGTCGCCAAAAATGTTGTAAATAGAAAATGCGGTCACCCGTGAAAATAAAGAAGAGCAGTGCCTGCGTGGGCCTGCGGAAGAGACGAGGTTCTTACATGCCGAGGTGGTGACCGGCGAGGCCGGGGGCGCTGGAGCCCCGGAAGAAAGGAGAGGTCCGTTGCGGTCGGTGGTTGAAGGCGCACTCATTTATTTAACGGTCAACAATGTGGGGTTGAAGCGCCACGGGGACGCAACCCTGGTAACACGGGCGCAATGGTGGAACAGTGGCGCCATCTAGGTACTGTGTATAAAATGATGAAAAATTTAAATACTACAAACGTCACACCCAGAATTGGTAATGATGTGACCGATGTAAGAGGTATTGCAGACACGGTGTACAAAGGGGCTCCTGAGCTGCGGCTGTGACTGACCCGCATGACTGCACACTTGGATGGGTTAAGAAAAAGGCAGTTTGAGTCGAACCACTGCTGCACTATAGACAGGTTCCGCTGAAGGTTGGGACAGCTTGCGTGAGGTGTTGTTCGTGCAAGCAGAGTGATGTCGTCAGCATATTGGACTATCTGAGTGTCGATAGATTGGGAAAGATCGTTGGTGTACGTGGAGAACAGATTAGGGCCAAGGACGGATCGCTGAGGCACCCCTGCTGAGACGGCGAAGCTCTCGGAACGGGACCCTTGGAAGAGGACCTGGTGTGTGCGGCCAGAAAGGAACCGAGCTAACCACCGAAGCAGAGGACCGCGGATACCTGCCCTTCCTAGTTTCCGAAGGAGTATAGCATGGTTCAGCGTGTCAAACGGATTGCTAAAATCTAGTTGCACCATATCGGTCGAAATACCACGGTCAAGGTTGTCACTGACGTAGTGCATGATCGTAGCCAGTGCTGTTTCACAGCTCCTGTTCTTCCTGAAGCCGTGCTGTGTGGAAGAAAGGACGTTGTTTTCCTCGTAGAATTCAAGCAGCTTACTGTTGATCATGCGCTCAAACGTCCAACACAGTATAGACGTGATGGACACTGAGCGGTAGTTGCATGCAGAGTGTGTTGATTTTCCTCTGCCCTTGTGAATGGGGGAGATGAAAGCCCGCTTCCATGTGTCCGGAACAAAAGCATTGTCTGCAAATGATTGCAGCATGTTCAGCAGGGGATGCGAGATGAGAGGGTAAAGCAGCTTGAGGAAAGTGGGAGCAAGGTGGTCAGGTCCGACGGAGCGTGATGACTTGAGGCGTTCGATGGCACTTTGTAGATCGTCAGGAGAAAACTGAATGGTGGAGAGTACAGTGGTGGGGCAGATGGTGCTTGCTTCCACTTCATCAACAAGCGTGTCTACATCGAGGTCACCTGAGTGGCTACGGTAGACCAACGAGAACTGTGTGGCGAAGAGTTGGGCAATATCTCGGGGAGCCGTTAAGCGGCGATCACCGGATAGGAGGCACGGTTTGTGAGGGGTGGACCGCTGTCGACTAATGAAAGCCCAAAACAGCTGAGGATCGCCCTTGATCTTTCCGTCGATGATGCGTAAATAGTTGTTAAATGCAACGTAAATTGAGGTTTTCAGGTGCCTTTGGAACTGCTTAGCTTCTTGGAATAAGACAGGACAGTGCATGCGGGCAGCTTTTTTAAACAGAGTCCGCTTCCTACGGGCCATCTTCAGTAAATCAGTGGTCATCCATGGGGACCGCTTTCATCGCGCTGAACTTGAGGTGCTTGGAACGCACTCTTGCTGAATAGCGGCGACAAGGTCGCACCAGAGGTCGTAGTTTGATACACAGTCAGACCCTGTGGTGGTGATACACCACGGAACAAGGTGGGCCAATTGGGACATATGGGCATGATCTGTGTTGGCATAATTCCAAAAAGTTCGGGCGATCCGTCCCGTGCGGGGCAGCGTGATGAAGGGAGGCGCTGCAATCGCCCATGAAGGAAGCCGCATCTACGTCGAGCTCTGTGTTTTTGGATCGAAAACTCCGGCGTAGTCACCCTTACGACACCGAAAACGTCAGGAAGAACGGTAAAGACCCTCCGGACTCGCGTAAGCTTAAGTCGTGCTCCGGCGGATCGGCCTTTTCTACCTCCGAGGAGGGTTCTGAACCCGGTCTGGAGAGTAGGCCTAGCGTGGCCGATGTGAACGTTGCGGCGGCAGGACCCGGCGCCGCCGGGAACTTTAGCGCCAACGACGCCGTCTATCCTGCCATGGAGGTATCGCAAGCCGATGCGGATGAGTCAGCTGCAGCTGGCTCTACGTTAACGCCAAATGGTTCTGCCGCGCCGACGGGCGCCGGGTCCCCAGCACAGCGACACTCGCCGCCGCTGCAGGTCTACCGCACACCGTTGCCGGCCTTATCCTACCGAGTCAACGTCCGGCCACGAGAGCCGTTCGACATGACACAGGTGCCGGGTAAGGTGCCGCAAACGGTTGTTAATCAAGGCTTACAAACAACGGGATATCGGGGCTACGAAGTGCACCGACCGTCAAACTCCATCACGCTGCATGTCGCAACGCTGGAGGACGCTGTGCGGATGTGCCAACTCTCGGCGCTGCCACTGTCCGTGAAAACGCAGCTCCCGGTACAAGCATATCTGGCATCGGGCTCTGATATTACAAGATGTGTGGTCTATCGCCTACACCCAGAAGACCCAAGTGAGAACATCCTATCGGATCTTCACTGCTCGTCCCACAAAGTCATAGCTGCGCGCCGCACGTACCTGCTCATACTACAGGGCCCCCAGGACATTCCGGACATTGTTTACTACTGTGGGGGTATTTTCCGCCCCCGGCCCTATCGGCCGAAGGCGATCGTATGCTACAAGTGCTGCCAATTAGGGCATATGCAGACTTACTGCCCACAGGCCAAACCCAACACAGACCTAGTCACACAGGACGGTCAACCCCGGTATCAATGTGGTCTATGTAAAACAGATGACCATCATATCACGTCTCCCAACTTCCCCCGCAAGCGACAGGCGACACTGCGCTCCCGCCAACAAAGCCGGCTGCTGGATAGGCAGTTGCCGACGAAGAATAGGTTCCTGCCCTTACTGGATGTTGATCCGGGAGATGCCGAAGAAGGGGGGGACTTCCCAACGCTGTCCTACGCAAATGCGACCGTGAAATCCAAACGGCAGTCACAACGCCGGATGCAGAGAGCCCCCGCTCAGGAAACCTCGGCTACTGAGATTGATCAACAAATTGAGCGCCTTACACGGGATATCGCCAGAAGTCAGGAGCTCCTACAACAACTACAGGCCAGGCGACAACAACTACGGATAGCCCCAGCTTGACCTCGGGAGAGCCAGGAACACGACTTCAGTGCTGACGACGACACTCAGGATGTCCAAATGACAACCCACCAGCTTCTCATGGCCATATACCAACACCTGAAAGGCTCCCCACGACGTAGTGGAGTAAAATCGCCATAGGTACCATGCTGCAGTGGAACTGCAGAGGCCTCGCTGCCAGGCGCAACGAGCTTCTCTTTCGTATGCAGTATGGCATCATCAAGCCCTGGGCATTCCTCCTCCAAGAAACACACGGTCTGCCCAACCTCTATCAATTCACGGGGTATCACTGTCCCTCCATTATTGACAGGCGTTTTGGAATAGACGGCACTGCTCCTGGCAAGGCGGCGATTTACGTCCGTACTGATATTCCGCAAGAGCAGATTGATACGTCACAGTGGTGCACACAACGACAGGAGGTGGTAGCCTTCCTTGTCTGACGCAAGCAAACTAAGGTGATCTTGGTGTCAGTGTACGGAAAACCCGAGAGTGCACGGCTTAACTTCGGCTGGATCCAGCATCTCTGTCGGCGATACCTACATGTGCCAGTTCTGGTGGGTGGCGACTTCAATGCACCGCACACAAGCTGGGGTTACGCCACCGACTCTGGTCGAGGCCGACAGGTGTACAGCCGCTTCAGGGACTCATCTTACGTCCTGCTGAACGAGGCCCACGTCTCCACTCGTCCGCTCACGGCTCCTAATACACCGGATCTTACATGGTGGCAGGGACATGGCCTTCCCAGATGGACAGCGGAACCGGACTGTTGGGGCAGTGATCACACGCCTATTCACATTCACCTATCCCATCATCTAGTCAAGAAACAGCGCCGTATGACTAAAGTGATTAACTGGACGGAGCTTCGAACCTCTACCACCTTAGAAGGTGCCACGGCGGACTCCTTAATGTTGGAACTCAAACAAGTTGTGCATAAGCATACCACCGAACAAACAGTGAATCAAGATCAGCCAAATCCGGATCTTCACCTCATTCGTCTCTGGGACCAACGTAAGCAGGCGGAACTTCAAGCCCGCTCACTTCCTCACAACGAGCAGCTTCAGTAGGAGGTGAATCGCTTAGCTGCTGAAGCAAAAAAGTATGAGACGCAACTGAGCGGACAACGATGGAGAGACTGGTGTGAATCCTTGGCTCTTCCACTCCTCTAAGAAACTCTGGCGCACATATCATGCCATGGAAACCAACAAGGCTGCCACTCCTCGGCCGTACAACATACAACTGGCTATGGGATTATCCAACGAGGATTTCGCCAGGCATGCGGGCCATGGCCTTTTTCCCACAACATGATAGCCCCGCAACCACATGCCGGCTTCCTACGCTGTGGATGACTGCGGCATAACATCACCAATTACCAAGGGCCGAGCTCATCGCTGCAATCGAGGCAACTAAGTAGAAATCCGCCCCGGGCATGATGGTATCGCTTATGAAGTTGTTCAAGAACCTTGAGGGGCCGGCGGTGGACAACCTCTTAGGGTCCCTAAATGAAGTATGGACGGATGGGGAAATCCCACAGGAGTGGAAGCATGCTATCATTGTTCCGATCCCAAAATCCGGGAAAGCAGCTAAAGACCTCACAGCTTTACGCCCCATATCGCTCACGCCTACCATATGTAAAATATACGAGCGCATCCTAGCCTCACGCATCAACTGGTGGCTTGAAACGAAAGGACTCTACCATGAATCTCAAACTGGCTTCCGACAGCTGGTGGGTGCAGAGGACGGCCTACATCGACTGGCCCAAGACATCACAAAGGTGCCGGGACGCATCCAATGGATCCGCAGCATTGTGGCAACCGACATCTCGAAGGCGTACGATAATATTCATCATGCCGCCATCTTAGATTGCCATGGTCACTTACATTTCCCACATGGGATTATTAAGGCCATCCACAACTTCTTGACCAACCGCACTTTCTCGGTGCGAGTGGCAGGGAAAATTCTGTTCCCTTTACCGCTAACTGTGGGGTGCCCCAGGCTCTGCCCTCGCGCCCATTCTCTTTAATATTGCATTCATCCAACTTGCATGGAAATTGGCACAACACAAACACCTCAAGTTCCTAATCTACGCTGACGATGTGACGCTCTGGGCCACCCATCTGGACCACACTCAACATCAAGATATACTTCAACGAGGGGCTGAACACTCTCCACCAGTACACCCAAGCCAATGGCCTGGAATTATCCCCATCTAAATCTTGCTACATGCGCGTCTGCAATAATGCTGCCCGCAAGAAGCTAGGGACAGACCACCTCGATCTGAAGGTGGGTCCACCAACACTCCCCAAAGTTGAAACTATGAGAATTCTCGGCCTCCAAATCCACAAGACCGGCAGTGCCAAAGAGTGGCTCGTATCCATAAAGAAATCAGCCCACTCTATGCTCCACCTTATCAACCGCATCTCCCAGAGACGCGGAGGTGCTTGTTCTGCGATTGCCACGTGCCTCGTGAAGGCCATTTTACAGCCTAGGATAATCTACCAAGCACAATTTGAGAAGATACAGCAGCTTCCCCCCTGGAGTTTCTCCTGCCTTACCACCAATAAGACCTCCCGCCGCAAGGCACGTCAAAATCCCAAGGCGCATAATCCAAACCCTTCTTCTCCGGATCACTGTATCCTGTACACGGACGCTGCATGTATGTACGCAAAACGGAGGAGCTACTGCATTCAACATGGTTAAAATTGCGCACAGACAGAAAGGAACAGAAAAGAGGGAAGAGAGAAGAGACAAGCGCAAACTCACAACTCGATGTATTGAAGAAGAAAAAAGAACAGCCGGCGGTATCAGCTCGAGCCGAGGCCCACAATCGCACGGGGCACCCGAGCACGCGGAGGACACACCCATCAACCACACTCAAACGATTGTTGAAAAGGCAATTTCCTTGTCAGTTAAAGCCACAGAAGGTTGACTGACGCAACGCTCCGCCTAGGCGGAGTATACTAAAAGCTTCAAAATTTCCCTAGTATGTTTTTCTTGAAATCTGCCAATTATCGAGGTTTTTGTAAAGAAGGTGTACACTTACACGCTGGACAATGCAGAGGTAGGTGGCCCCCCACCGTGGAATTTAGAGAAAGATTGTGCTCCCTTAACCGGTCATTAATGCACCTGTCCTGTTTTGTCCTACATAGGACTACCACAAGAAAGGGGAATGCTATAAACCACTCTGGTTGAACACGGCACGTAAGGCCGGACGTGTTTTGGTTGACACCTGTGTTTTGTAATGTTTTCCGACTTTTGCTCGAACTTTAGAACAAATTTGAACCCATTTTTGGGGGGCTGACATCACTAAGGGACTCTGCATTGTCAAGCGTGTAAGTGTACACCTTCTTTACAAAAAACCTCGATAATTGGCAGATTTCAAGAAAAACATACTAGGGAAATTTTTGAAGCTTTTAGTATATTCCGCCTAGGCGAGCGTTGCGTCAGTCAACCTTCTGTGGCTTTAACTGACAAGGAAATTGCCTTTCTACAATCGTTTGAGTGTGGTTGATGGTGTGTGTCCTCCGCGTGCTCGGGTGCCCCCGTGCGATTGTGGCCTCGGCTCGAGCTGATACCGCCGGCTGTTCTTTTTTATCCTTCAATACATCGAGTTGTGAGTTTGCGCTTGTCTCTTCTCTCTTCCCTCTTTTCTGTTCCTTTCTGTCTGTGCGCAATTTTAACCATGTTCAATCATTACCAACTCGCCCAACTAACCACTTTACTACAGTTTATTTCTTGTGCATCGGGCTCTTCCTCTGTCTCCTATAATCTTCCCTACACAGACCCTATCATTCTCGTCAACCTGGCCGCCCAATGTGTGTGCAGCGCCCGGACCGCATCCTGGCACATCAAACAAGGTACATGTCCTGCTTGAACTTCTAGGACTGAGTGGCTTCCTTACACCATCTGTTGGTCACACAAGAAGGATTTGTAGAATCTTAAGATCTGAGTATTGGCGCCAGGCCCGATTCTTCAAAGACTGCCTATGGGTCGCCTGTGGTGCACGTGAGGGCAATTTGGAGAGGCAACGGCGTTCCTTTTCGAAAATGAATAGGACACTGGCGGACGTAACTGAGTTTTTGTGGCAAAGAATTCGGCATAACCTCCCAAAAAAGAAAAAATCTGCGTCAGCTGCAGGACGGTTTACCAACCTCGGAAATGTAGCGGTTCCCCAGAATCTACAAACAACCTTGGGTCTGGGTCCCAAGTTTTGCCTTCAACCGAACCTGCGACCTCCGGAGCTTCTTACGTTGGCAAGGAAGGTTGCGTACAGGACCAGTGAAGAGGTTAGATCAAGATGTGTCTCCGAATGTGTTGACGCTCTTTCTGGCTCAAGGGGAGTTCATGCCCAAGATCCTAGACATGTTGTTAACTTTTTGGTTGACAACCAGCAGCGTGTCTTGGAAGCGGACAAGGAAGGCTCATTTGTTATACTGCCCGAAGGCATGTATAATGAAAAAGCATGCGCAGCGGTTCATAAGAACTTTCGGCCAGTGCAGATAGTCCTGAAGAAGGCCAAGAGCCAGGCACTCTCCCTTTGTCAACGTTTTATGTTGAACCAGTTAGCAAGCAACATCAAAAAAGCTGATGGGCTACACCTTGAGGTCTTCTTTAGTGCCAAAACACACAAGGAAGCCTGCCCTTTCCGAGCAATTGTCACCGAAAGAGGGTCGTGGCAACGGCAGATGTCGGCCTATCTTCAAAAGCACCTTTCGGGTGTGAAGATTACGGATCCCTTTAGAGTCTGCAATTCGGAAGCCATCGTTGAAGTACTAAGCAACAATGAACTTGCCAATCATGGTGTTTTCAGCGTGGACGTTCAAGACCTGTTTTACTCGCTTCCCCATGAACATCTACTGGCCTCTGTTAAGTCATGCATCGAGTCCCACGGTGAGCTCTCGTTCCAGAACTCAAGTGGTGTACCCATAGAAAGTTTTCTTGAGCTGCTACATTTCTATCTTAATTCGACATTCATTGGGTGGCAAAACGGGGTATTTTTGCAAAAGTCGGGAGTCTGTATAGGCTCTTGCGTTGCACCGGTCCTAAGCGATATTTTTCTTGCGGGGGTCGACCGTGCCATTAAGACGGCCATAGCGTCTATGCCAGTTCTTCACGTGTTTAGGTATGTTGATGATTTCCTGTTAGTATACCGAAAGACATTGGACAATAATATAATTAGTAGCATCATGGACATATTCCACAAGTGCGGGTCAGGACTTAGTTTTACCTGTGAAACTCCTAAAGAAGGTGTGTTGCAATTTCTAGACCTTTCTCTGTCTTTGCAAACAAACCACCTATGCTGGTCATTTTCACCCCGTTCAAAAAAAGGGTTACTACACTATACGTCCTCGCACTCCAAAGTCGTAAAACGAGGCATAGCTCTTTCCTGCCTTACTTCAGCCTTAAAGAAGTCATGCCTCCATACCATCAAAAGCAGTTTTAATGCTCAAATTGAGAGGCTTACAGCGTCTGGGTTCCCAACGCAGGTGCTAACTGAGGTGGTAGGAACTCTGATAAAAAAAGTAAAAGGATGTGAAAAAGCTGCACGTAAAGTCGACAAAAAAAGAGTGGTGGTGGTTCCGTATATACACAGAATTTCTCACAATCTCAAACAGGTAGCCAATAGGTATGGAGTCCCCTTAGTGATGTCAGCCCCCCAAAAAATGGGTCAAATTTGTTCTAAAGTTCGAGCAAAAGTCGAAAACATTACAAAACACAGGTGTCACACAAAACACGTCCGCCCTTACGTGCCGTGTTCAACCAGAGTGGTTTATAGCATTCCCCTTTCTTGTGGTAGGTCCTATGTAGGACAAACAGGACGGTGCATTAATGACCGGTTAAGGGAGCACAATCTTTCTCTAAATTCCACGGTGGGGGGCCACCTACCTCTGCATTGTCAAGCGTGTAAGTGTACACCTTCTTTACAAAAAACCTCGATAATTGGCAGATTTCAAGAAAAACATACTAGGGAAATTTTTGAAGCTTTTAGTATACTCCGCCTAGGCGAGCGTTGCGTCAGCCAACCTTCTGTGGCTTTAACTGACAAGGAAATTGCCTTTCTACAATCGTTTGAGTGTGGTTGATGGTGTGTGTCCTCCGCGTGCTCGGGTGCCCCCGTGCGATTGTGGCCTCGGCTCGAGCTGATACCGCCGGCTGTTCTTTTTTATTCTTCAATACATCGAGTTGTGAGTTTGCGCTTGTCTCTTCTCTCTTCCCTCTTTTCTGTTCCTTTCTGTCTGTGCGCAATTTTAACCATGTTCAATCATTACCAACTCGCCCAACTAACCACTTTACTACAGTTTATTTCTTGTGCATCGGGCTCTTCCTCTGTCTCCTATAATCTTCCCTACACAGACCCTATCATTCTCGTCAACCTGGCCGCCCAATGTGTGTGCAGCGCCCGGACCGCATCCTGGCACATCAAACAAGGTACATGTCCTGCTGAACTTCTAGGACTGAGTGGCTTCCTTACACCATCTGTTGGTCACACAAGAAGGATTTGTAGAATCTTAAGATCTGAGTATTGGCGCCAGGCCCGATTCTTCAAAGACT
Organism: Ixodes persulcatus; assembly: GCA_013358835.2. Classification (NCBI taxonomy): domain Eukaryota; kingdom Metazoa; phylum Arthropoda; class Arachnida; order Ixodida; family Ixodidae; genus Ixodes; species Ixodes persulcatus. The sequence continues at coordinate 1,775,959 of JABSTQ010010261.1, forward strand.
GCCTATGGGTCGCCTGTGGTGCACGTGAGGGCAATTTGGAGAGGCAACGGCGTTCCTTTTCGAAAATGAATAGGACACTGGCGGACGTAACTGAGTTTTTGTGGCAAAGAATTCGGCATAACCTCCCTAAAAAGAAAAAATCTGCGTCAGCTGCAGGACGGTTTACCAACCTCGGAAATGTAGCGGTTCCCCAGAATCTACAAACAACCTTGGGTCTGGGTCCCAAGTTTTGCCTTCAACCGAACCTGCGACCTCCGGAGCTTCTTACGTTGGCAAGGAAGGTTGCGTACAGGACCAGTGAAGAGGTTAGATCAAGATGTGTCTCCGAATGTGTTGACGCTCTTTCTGGCTCAAGGGGAGTTCATGCCCAAGATCCTAGACATGTTGTTAACTTTTTGGTTGACAACCAGCAGCGTGTCTTGGAAGCGGACAAGGAAGGCTCATTTGTTATACTGCCCGAAGGCATGTATAATGAAAAAGCATGCGCAGCGGTTCATAAGAACTTTCGGCCAGTGCAGATAGTCCTGAAGAAGGCCAAGAGCCAGGCACTCTCCCTTTGTCAACGTTTTATGTTGAACCAGTTAGCAAGCAACATCAAAAAAGCTGATGGGCTACACCTTGAGGTCTTCTTTAGTGCCAAAACACACAAGGAAGCCTGCCCTTTCCGAGCAATTGTCACCGAAAGAGGGTCGTGGCAACGGCAGATGTCGGCCTATCTTCAAAAGCACCTTTCGGGTGTGAAGATTACGGATCCCTTTAGAGTCTGCAATTCGGAAGCCATCGTTGAAGTACTAAGCAACAATGAACTTGCCAATCATGGTGTTTTCAGCGTGGACGTTCAAGACCTGTTTTACTCGCTTCCCCATGAACATCTACTGGCCTCTGTTAAGTCATGCATCGAGTCCCACGGTGAGCTCTCGTTCCAGAACTCAAGTGGTGTACCCATAGAAAGTTTTCTTGAGCTGCTACATTTCTATCTTAATTCGACATTCATTGGGTGGCAAAACGGGGTATTTTTGCAAAAGTCGGGAGTCTGTATAGGCTCTTGCGTTGCACCGGTCCTAAGCGATATTTTTCTTGCGGGGGTCGACCGTGCCATTAAGACGGCCATAGCGTCTATGCCAGTTCTTCACGTGTTTAGGTATGTTGATGATTTCCTGTTAGTATACCGAAAGACATTGGACAATAATATAATTAGTAGCATCATGGACATATTCCACAAGTGCGGGTCAGGACTTAGTTTTACCTGTGAAACTCCTAAAGAAGGTGTGTTGCAATTTCTAGACCTTTCTCTGTCTTTGCAAACAAACCACCTATGCTGGTCATTTTCACCCCGTTCAAAAAAAGGGTTACTACACTATACGTCCTCGCACTCCAAAGTCGTAAAACGAGGCATAGCTCTTTCCTGCCTTACTTCAGCCTTAAAGAAGTCATGCCTCCATACCATCAAAAGCAGTTTTAATGCTCAAATTGAGAGGCTTACAGCGTCTGGGTTCCCAACGCAGGTGCTAACTGAGGTGGTAGGAACTCTGATAAAAAAAGTAAAAGGATGTGAAAAAGCTGCACGTAAAGTCGACAAAAAAAGAGTGGTGGTGGTTCCGTATATACACAGAATTTCTCACAATCTCAAACAGGTAGCCAATAGGTATGGAGTCCCCTTAGTGATGTCAGCCCCCCAAAAAATGGGTCAAATTTGTTCTAAAGTTCGAGCAAAAGTCGAAAACATTACAAAACACAGGTGTCACACAAAACACGTCCGGCCTTACGTGCGGTGTTCAACCAGAGTGGTTTATAGCATTCCCCTTTCTTGTGGTAGGTCCTATGTAGGACAAACAGGACGGTGCATTAATGACCGGTTAAGGGAGCACAATCTTTCTCTAAATTCCACGGTGGGGGGCCACCTACCTCTGCATTGTCAAGCGTGTAAGTGTACACCTTCTTTACAAAAAACCTCGATAATTGGCAGATTTCAAGAAAAACATACTAGGGAAATTTTTGAAGCTTTTAGTATACTCCGCCTAGGCGAGCGTTGCGTCAGTCAACCTTCTGTGGCTTTAACTGACAAGGAAATTGCCTTTCTACAATCGTTTGAGTGTGGTTGATGGTGTGTGTCCTCCGCGTGCTCGGGTGCCCCCGTGCGATTGTGGCCTCGGCTCGAGCTGATACCGCCGGCTGTTCTTTTTTATTCTTCAATACATCGAGTTGTGAGTTTGCGCTTGTCTCTTCTCTCTTCCCTCTTCTCTGTTCCTTTCTGTCTGTGCGCAATTTTAACCATGTTCAATCATTACCAACTCGCCCAACTAACCACTTTACTAAAGTTCGATGGTGTTTGTAAATAGCATGGTGGAAGCTTGAAATCATGGCGCTCTCAAAGGAACACTGCCAACACCATCAACATTAAAGTTCTTTCATTCCTCTTATTTCCGTCGATGATAATCCCCTTTCCGACGTCATAGTCAGCGTTCGGCCAATCGTGGAAGGCCGACCACAGCGACGCTTTCGGTCGCGCTCGGGGCTAATTGTCGTCATTGCAGCGATTGGACACGGGCCACTACCCGAATGCTTCTCGAGCTATCGATTATCACGAGCCCAAATCGAGTGCCAACGCAATGCTCGGCTCCAATATATGAGCCACATTCAAATATCGTCACTGGGAGGTGCTGCGGCCACCGAGTTACGTCATCAAGTTTTGCGAAGGAGAGATTGAATGAAAACGCTCGCTTTTGACCTTGAAATTACACCGCAACAAAGGAGTCTCTTGGCCAGTGGCATTGCGTGCGAGTATCCTTGAGTCCCACTAGTGCCAGTAAGCTCGTGTAAAGTGAAAAACATTCCAATTGAATATCGTTGCACAGCTCCTTTAAGGCTGCGGTCCCACGGCAGCCATCTTGAACAAGGCGTTAGTTCAACCAATAGATGGCGACACGCACCCGTGGGGTGGCCGAAATATTGGTTCACGGTGGGGTGGCTCGAGCACCATCACGTTCCCCTCGTGGCCTTGCTCGCGCCGCTGCCAGCTGTGCTCAGCTGGCTCAATAGCGTGGCCCAGCAAACGCATGTATGCGAGAATGTCAGGGTGGGTATAAATTGTTCTCTGATATAGGGAGATGCGGTTCGGCGCTTGCCACGGCCTTTCGCAATAAATCTTACCAAGAAGGAATCAATTGTTATTGACGTGTCAATATTCTTTCAATGAAAACTTCTGCAGGAATGCACGCTCTGTAGACTTAATCTTCCAAGACACCAGTGGAAGCGGGCATCAAGTAAACTGCTTCGCAATTTACGGTACTTACTTCACCATTATAGACCTTTCCAATGTTTACAAAATCACAGTCCAGCGTGCGATCTTCACAGTCCAGCACGTGCGTGTTCGTCGCTTCGGAAAGCGAGCAAAGAACGCGCCATACGCACGAACACTCAAAATGGCACCGGCCACACGCTCTTTTTTAGAATGGTCTATAATGACGACCGAAAAGTGACGTAACGAAATATTGTGTTTCATGGGATCCGGAGGCCTACAAGACCTGGACGACCAACAACGCCTGCGCCCGACGCCTTCTAGACTTCGTCCATACCGCCGGCCTCCCCGCTTTCCTTTAATCCCTTTCCCACTTAGGCCTGCGGGCCTTTCCTCTGGGCAATAAACAACAACAACAACAGCGTGATGAAGTATGTCAGCTCAACTGCGGAGTGGTCACTTCCGGTGAGGCCGGGAATGACATCGCAAGCCCCAACTTTCACAATGTCCGAAACGAATGCCAAATCTAGGAAGCTAGTATTGCCGTCGTTTGACGTGTATGTAGGTGCCCGACATACCTGGTAGAGTCCGGCGGAAGACACTGCGTCAAGAAGGTCATCGACTCGGTCGCCAGGAACTGCCTCATCATGACCCCACCAGTCGATATGAGCGTTGAAGTCGCCCATTATCAGGATGTCTTTGTACGTCTTTTTCGCTGCACAGGTCATTGAAGCGTCAAAGTGTTTGTACGCAGATTCTTTGTTGTGAGGTGGACAATAAACGCAGCCGAGAAGTATCGTACCGCGTGGCAGCAATAGTTCGAGAAACAGCGCTTCAAGTTCAGGGTGTTCCAAATCATCGCGGCGTATCGCTCTGAGTCCTGAAGGGACAGCGATTAATATACCTCCTCCTCTGCTCCGTCGGTCTTTGCGGAATACAGCGTGCGACGAAAGGTCAAAAAGCTCACCGTCATTCACGCCTGGGTCGAGCCAGGACTCCGTGAGCAGTACGACCACGTTAGGCGGCAATGCCGCCACCGTCATGCGCAAGTCGGTAACCTTGTTTTTCAGACTGCGGCAGTTGGTATACCAGAGTGTGAGACTTTTGTTGGTGCCGTATGAGGCAGGCCCAACAGCTTTGGTAGGCCGAGTAGCTTTACAGGGGATGGAGCTTCCGGGGGCGCACACTATTGAGGCGCTTGCTACATTAAGGGACGGTTCCGAAAAAAGTCATCGTCAAAGACAGGGAAAGAGCACGCGATGCAGTGCCACTGATCGGAAGATTTACCGAGCTTGCGGTACTGCGGCAGAGTCATATAAACGCATGATCGATGACACCAGTGATCACAGGAATCACAGCGTAGGGCAGCTTGGGTGTCGCAAATTCGCCTGTCACAGCGCCGGCAGACCGCCACAGGACCAGGGTTCGGTGCAACGTCACCACTGATGACCAGCGATGGACGGGCCACGATCGACGGCGGCGATGGTGCCGCGGAGGAACACAGTAGAAGAAGAATGACCCACCGAGCACGTATATGACGTCCAAGGGGCTATGTTGCACGTTTTGGACTCCCAGGGGACTAGGGAGAAGGAAGTGACGTCAACAACGCTCTTTGGATGTTGATTGGTGGAGTCGCTGACGACGGTATCTGATAAGATACGTTCATTCACACCTACGTCACTTCCTTCTCCCTAGTCTCCTGGGAGTCCAAAACGTGCAACATAGCCCCCCAGTTGTTCTGTAGCTAGGTGTGGCCGTTAGGCCTGACTGGCTGGAGAGGACGCAAGACCCTTGCACAGCCGAGGAAATATCAGGACCTTGAGACCGGCTGGCTATCACCAGTAAGGCGTCTTGGAACTGCGAAGGATGACGCTGCAGATGAAAGGCACTAAGCACGCCGCACCGCGAAAATGCGGACCTTGGTGCCGGTGCGACAACTCGGTGGCCATCTTCTTCTTCCTTCTTCGTTTTGCCCTATGGTCTATGGGAGAAACGCACAAAAGTAAGAATATTCAACCATGTACGCTGTGCTCGGAGGCGAGTATTTTATGGTGTGCTGCGATCCTTATGCCGGGTGTTTAAAGATTGAATCGGTATTTGTCAAACGTTCGAACGCCCATTAAACAAATCAAACGTACCGGAGCACCTATACGGCTGAGCTGGCAAGCTTGCTCTTGTAGTGGAGTAAACAAAGGAACTTGCCGTCAATGAGATCGTCCTCGGGGAAGCCCAGAGGTTGATGAATGACAAAGAAGTTCCATATCGACAGCGGCTTTCCGAAAGTGAGCGAATTCCCGGTAGCAAAGCCCTCGAGCTTGTCGTCTGCTAAACCCAACTTGTCGAAACCGCCACTGACTCCGCGGTAACTCTAGGTAACTCTCGTCTCGTGGAGCTGCACTACATTTCTCGCCCAGCGGAGTCACTCTCGACCACAAAACATTTATTTATAAGAACTGTGCATGAGGACTATCAGTTTTAATGTTGTACACATTCTATTTGACAGGCTTCCCGAAAAGCAGACAAAAAGTTTCAGTGCCGATACAAGCTTAGAAACGGGGGAAACGGCACTTTTTCTTGTTCTTCCCATAGAGTCCCATGCATTTGCTGGTGTCAATCAATGGCCGCCGGTGGCGACACTCGGCTCCAGCTGCCGAGGCCGCGATCCGCGATCCAGCCTACTACAGTAGAGATCAGTGTGCTATATAGAGCCTACATTACAGTTTCCAACTGCTGGATCCGGGTCACGTGGTTTATAGGCCGCGTTTGCAATACGAGCTTGGAGGTGGTGGCAGAAGCGTTCCCTGCGAGCGTCTCCGCCTTTCCACCTGCTTTTCTCTTCGCCACGAAACAACGCAGCGCATGCGCACTTCCGACCACTCTTCGCAGGAGGCGTCCGCCATTAGATTGCCGAAAACGCTCCCCGTGGTTTGATACTGACCCTCTCTTCAATCTAGGCTCTCTGTGTCATGCGCTCGTATGTCCCGATCCTGGCGGTGGGCGTGGAAGTTTTGGAGGGAAAAAAAGCACGAGGGAACGCGAGTGTCGTTGTTGTCGGGGGGGCCCAACTCCTGGCTGCCTTAGTTTCCGTGGACTTTCAAGCTGTAAAGGGACCTGCAGCAGAACAGGTGTCTGCCACATCCACCAGAGCTGTTCGGACGCCGGCCTGAATCGCGACCGGCAACAGCATGACACTTATATGACGTCATCAGGCAGAAAGCAAGGTACCGCATAGATGGCGCCACAATGCCATTGTGTTCCCTCGTTCTAAAAACATTTAAGAAGTAAGAGATCTCGTCTCTCTCAGTCGTACTCGGTCGCAAGAGTGTGAACGGGCCTTAATTCTAATGAATAATTATAATTATAATGAATAACAAAAACAAGCCTCGAGCTTCGCCTTACAGCTTGCGCGGTGTGAGTCAGGGCTATTCACAGCATCTGATTCTTGTTTTTCCGGATCTGTGGAGGCTGCTGTAGAACAATGTTTTCCATTGACCAGAGTAAATGGCGTGATGTCTTTCTAGCTGTTCACATGCGCACAGTTGTGTCGCAAAGCGCCGCACACTTGTTTCAGCTACATTAAGCTTGCGGATGCCGACGGTTCGATTCAAGTGTGACTCGACAGTTGCTGCCGAGCAAATGCTCGTCAGCAACGGGCGCTAAGCTACTCCCTAATCGAATACGTGGCAATGAAGTTTGTCACATCGCGACTTCTGCACAAAAGAAAGCAAATTTGTTGTATCCTATTTTTACTAAAAATTGTTTACAAATATAAAATTGCTCGCTGAGAAGCACATCACGCATTATGCGCATTTGGGTTCGCAAACATTAAACATACAAACCGTAGTAATTCATAGCAGGTGTATTCCTTATTTTTTGGGACTCTGAAGTGCCACAGACTTACTAGATTTAAGACTTCGATAGCAAGGGGCTCTCGCGCGTTTCGCATCGCCCGGGTGAATAGGCAGAGATTTAGTTGACTCCGAAAGCCAGCCACCCCTCTTGCTGCCAGTCTCTTTTTTTTTATGAAATGTTTTTACTGGTTTACAAAATTCAAAAAAAAAAATCAAATGGGAACTAAGAAACCAGTACTCACAGAACATATTGGAACCAACAGGATACACAGAGGCGCTTTCACTGAAGTGTTTACTACATACGTAAGAGGTTCTCGAATTTCGCTTTCCTATATTCAATTTGATGAGACGTTCATTTCTTAGTTTTATTTTGTCCGATTTATAATAAAAAATACACCCTATTCCCCGTGGTAGATGTTGTAGTGGTATAAAGCGCTGGATATTCTATTTTCATTATCCAGCTGTTTGCATGCTGGGATAGAGAACAGTACACCACCATCCGAGCGCTTTGACACCTCAGTACCAAAAGTGTTTGTTGGCACGACTCCGCCTGTCACGTGCGGTTTCAAACTTTGGTAAAATGTCCTACTACAAATATCACTTCACCAAATAAACAGAACGCGTGTAACAGGCTTTGACGCGCGTTACCCAAACAGCGCATGAACTCCACCCAGTCGAGGCACGTCCATACTTGTTAGCAGTACGAGGAGCAGACGACGCGAGATGCTGGTGCGCTTGTCGTGCTGGCCTCGCGCTTGGTAAAGTAATGTACCGAATGCAAAAGGGCAGGGCACCAGGGTCGCTAAACTCGTCAAACACAAAGTTGGGCACGAAGTTCGCAGAGCGTGCTGATTGGACTCTTGCGACGTTGGCGTCACGCGGGACGAGATGTCAATCATCCAAGCTCTCTCGGTGCTCAAATTTTAGGCACAAAGTTGTAGCGAGCTTCATCGGAGCGCGCGCGAGCAACACCGGGGCCAGCCGATTGAACGGCTGCACTGATGACGTCGCGCCCGCGTGTCCCTACATCCCTACGCCGCGATAGAGTCAATGAAGCCTAGATTGTACCTAGGCGGCCTGTAAATACTCTGAACTTTCTCGTCGCAAGATTGTCGTTTGTGGAAGTTATTGCTGACGACAAAGTGACGTTTCACAACTTTGGGAAGGAGTTATTTGAGGCCAAAATCTTCGCTTAGGAATCGAGGCGAAGAATAAACTTTTTTGATATTGTGGAGCCGTGCGTGGTGTATGTGGTTTTAGAGCTCATCTTCCGCCACTGTCAACAACGTCACCGGGGTCACCCACAGGCGTTATGTAGAGACGTCGGTAATGACTGAGAGATGAGGGGGCGAGGGGGGTTGGCGAGAAAAAGCCATGGAAAGGGGAAAAGAAAGGTATAACCAACACAAACACACACTAAAATAGGAGTCAGGAAGGGCCGTAGAAATCGTTCGGGAGAGAGAGAGAGAGGGGGTGGGGTGATAGTAGTGAAGAAGGGGGACATCCCTTACCCCGAGCTCCCCAAGGTCAACTTTTTTTAAAATAAAATCGTTGATATACACCAGCCAGAAGTTTAGTTTTTGGCGACATAGCAAATATTTGGTCAACAAAATAGACCTGGGCAACGTTTGGACCGTGTCATATCTCAGCAAACTCCCGACTCCCCCCCCCCTACCGCCCCCCCCCCCCCCCCCAGGCCTGACCCATAAATCCGCCCCTGTCTGCAGCTGAGAAGCACTTATTTTTATATAAATCTAAAACCTATCTTTGCACTGCTGCCGAACACAGCACCGATTGTCATTTTTGTCCGTTTTGAGTGTGTAAAGTACGGTGACGTCGGGTCGCTGACATGACTAAAGTAAAAGACATTGGGAAAACTCTCGATGAGCTAAGACGAGAGATGAGAGCGGACTTTACAGCCCTAAAAGGGAGTGTTAAATACTGTAATGACAGCTGCGACGGAGTGACCGAGATTAAAAACGAAATAAAGGAACTTCGGAAAGAGGTCCAGAACGTATCCCAAAAAAATGAAGAATTGACCGCTGAAAACCGTAAGCTAAATGTTAAAATCGAAGAGCTAGAACAGTATCAGCGGTCCAACAACCTCGAGATAAAGGACGGTACCAGAGGAAGGTGATGCATACGACTTGGTACAAAGAATAGAGACGCTTCTGAACAAATCAATCTCAGACTCTGAGATTGATGTGTGCCATCGCGTACCCACATTCAGAACATCAGAAAAAAACATAATCGTCCGCTTCGTGCGACGGTCCAAACGTGATGCGGTCTTGTAGAAAAGCAAAAAACAAAGACTGACAACAAAAGACCATGACTATGGCGGAAGCCCCAGCCCCATATATGTAAATGAGCATTTAACCGGTGCAAATAAAAAGCTACTGGGAGCTGCGATCGCCCAAAAGAAACTTGTTGGGTGGAAATTTGTGTGGTCATCTGGGGGAAAAGTCTTTGCGCGAAAGGATGAACATGTCAACGCAATCCGAATTGCTGGCATGTTTGATGTGGGAAAAATTCTGAATTAAACTATAAGCTAGTACCTTGGAGTGCACACGACACTTCAATAATGGAAACTGTCCTACCTGATTGTTATTATTATGACTACAATGCGTTCAATAAAAAGTACAAAGAAGGTAAACGCCAAATTTCAGCAATACATTTAAATGTAAGAAGCATAAAGAATAAAGTTGATAACCTAGAAATATTTTTACATTCGTTGAATGTGCACTTTAATGTAATAGCACTTACGGAAACCTGGCTGACAAAAGAGGACATGGCGCCAATCATGGAGGGTTATAAGTGCGAAATCATGAGCAGAGATAAGAAAAGGGGTGGCGGTATCGCTATTTATATTAAAGATAAACTACAGCATGAGGTTGTAGATGACTTATCTAAAATTGATGCAAACATTGAAAGCTTGTGTGTTTAACTATCAAATACTGTTGTTCTGGCATTATACAGGCCACCTTCGGGTAATATATATGAATTCATGACCTTTCTTGGTAATGCACTGTCTTTCCTTGGATCGCTATCTGTGCCATTTTTTATTCTTGGCGACATAAATGTAGACACAATTTCAGATGATCTTCACGCTCAAAATTTTCGCGATATTGTCAATCAGTATGCTTGCAGCAATTTGATAACATTGCCCACTAGAATAACTGCAGACACTGCCACGTACCTTGACGTATGCATAACAAATACCGACACTCGTCATATTACAGCAGGTGCCCTCATGTGTGATATTAGTGACCATCTTCCAATCTTCTGCCTAGAGTCCTCCTCTGCTAGAGAAAATAACAAAAACATAGAGACGTTTTGGCATCGCGCTATTAATCAGGAAACGCTAAGAACTTTCGGCTGCCTTATGGAAGAAGAAACGTGGGATGACGTTTACGCTGAGTGCAACCCTAGAAATGCCCATAAAATATTCCTGATGAAAGTCAGACAGTACTATGATGCAGCTTTTCCTCTTCGGGAACGTAGAGTGAAATGTAAAAAAATGAGAAAGCCTTGGATGACTAGCGACCTGTATGGAAGAATAAGGCAAAAAAATGCCAAGTATCATGCTTTTATTCAGCATCGTGATCCGCGGCTGCTTATCGAGTTCAAGAAATGCAGAAACAAACTAAATGCCGACCTAAAAAAAGCAAAATGCGAATACTATCAAAAAGAACTTCTACGTATACACAATAACCATAGAAAAATGTGGGACACAGTAAACAAACTCACGAACAGAGAGCAGGCACGATGTAATCTGAAAGAAATACTAATAGATAATAAACGTGTCACTGGGAAAGAACTTGGCGATGAAATGAATAGGCATTTTATTAGCATGGGTGCGTACACTGGGAGGGCTTCCAACATAGATGACTGTATTGACGCAGGAAACCAAATTGAGTCGATTATGCTTACTCCAACGACACCATTTGAAATTGATAAAATAATCAGAAACCTAAAAAATGACGTCGCCGCTGGAATAGATGAAATAAAAATCCTACCTATTAAGTGCACTGTGACCATAGTTAGTCCAGTTCTATCGAATATAGTAAATAAGATGCTTCAGTCTGGTGATTTCCCTGACGAGCTAAAAACAGCCAGGGTCACTCCAGTGTATAAAGGAGGTGGTGAGACAAGCATTAATAACTACAGACCTATTTCAGTTCTCCTAGTTTTTTTTTTAATATTTGAGCGTGTGATTGCTGATAGATTAACATGTTTTTTTTTTTTAGAAGTATAATATAATGACGCAGTCCCAATACGGCTTTCAAAAGCAAAAATCGGCGGAGCTAGCGCTTATTAACATAAAGGATAAAATAGTTGAAAATATTGAAAACAAATTATTTACTCTTGGTCTCTTCTTAGATTTAAGTAAAGCTTTTGATACTGTGCAGCACAATATTTTACTTAGAAAGCTTGAAATTTACGGTGTGCGCGGAGTAGCTCTCAAATTAATTGAAACATATCTTGCAGATCGTTACCAATATGTACTAATAAACGGCGAATCGTCAAATAGATTTAAAATACAGCATGGTGTTCCTCAGGGGTCAATTTTAGGTCCACTTCTTTGTCTTATATATGTTAATGATATAACGACTATATCCGGTTCCCCCGACCTTATAATGTATGCAGACGATACCAACGTATTCTTTTCTGGAGTGACGAAAAAATGCCTAGAAAATGCTGCGAATGTCTACCTATTGAAGCTATCCAATTGGTTACAAACAAATTGTTTAAAACTAAATACAAGCAAAACTAAGTATATTATTTTTAAGCCAATAATAAACTCGACTGCAGCTCCATAAGCTTAAAATTGGAAGACACATGTGCTTGAGCAAGTGTCCGAACAAAAATTTCTCGGTGTATGGTTTACTGAGGACCTTTCATGGAACACTCACGTAAATAAACTCAAAGGTGAATTATCTCGTGTTACGGGAAGTATATATAAAATACGAAACTTGCTGCCCACTTGGCTAAAACAGACGTTGTACCATTCTTTGTTCTACTCTAAAATCAGTTACGGCATCTTAGTTTGGGGGACGACGATCAATTCGAACTATGTCAAACTTATCACCTTGCAGAAGAGGATTCTTCGCATGTGCAAAAATTATAAAGGAGATATTAGAAACATAAGAACCCAATTAGTATCATCTGGTGGGCTAGTTGGTTAAACATTATTATTAAAATTAGCGCAAAGACAAGGAAGGAAGACAGCAGGACAGGAAAGAGCGCTACTTACAACTGGTTTTAATAGAGAACGATGAGGAAGAAGTAGAGTAGTAATGTTTTGATTGAAAAGAAAAGAAAAGAAAAAGGAAATTTAAAGGTGAAGAGCATGAAGGAAAATGATATAACAAGGTTGAAAAGACATTTTTTAGGTAAAAAGGTGAAGGTTGATTGTTTTAGATTGTACATCTGTGTACGTAGTAACGACGACAGCAGTAGCTGCACACAGTCATCCACGACGTCGTTTTCTTCCATGACACCGATACTTCTGTGATCTGTGATCTTAAGGGTGGAGAGACACTTTTCACGGTGACCTTGCCGCAGTTTTCTGTGCTCGAACCACCGCCGGTCACATTTCTCAGTGAAAGAGTTCGAGGTATTGTATTTCTCTCTTCGATAGGGCCACTGATGGAGCACTGATGCATTGGCCTGCTTTTCTTGTGATCATGTGTGCCTCGCAAATTTCCCTACTTGTTTTTTCGTTTAGACGTTTTAAGATTTTTGTGTTTTTGAATAATGGGGTGCAGTTGCAGTCCCGAACATGTACCGCGAGATGTCCTGCGGGTGATGCTTTCAGTGCGAGGTCATGTTCTCTTAATCTAACGTTGATACAACGACCCGACTGCCCGATATAGACTTGGCCACATGATAATGGTATTTCGTAGACCACTCTGCTGTTACATTCAACATACTTGTGCCGGTGATTAACTTGGCATCCTCCCTGTTCTCCTTTCGTGTTGTTTATTTTTGGGCAGAGTTTTTTTAGCTTGTCTGGTGCCGATAGTACTATCTGAACATCGTATTTGGATGCCACCTTCTTGATGTTATGCGATAAGCGATGCAGATATGGCAATATGGCAGGACGCTTACTTTTTTCTCTTTGTCTTTGTCGTCTCTTTGAAGTCAGTAGCCTTTCGGCAATTTCAAATAAGATCGAACTTGGAAACCCTGAGCACAATAGTCGTTGGACTTGATTTTCGAAACTCTTCATGGCTGAATGGTGGCATGACTTTTTTAGTGCTGTTGTGAAGCAATTGGTGACGATTGCTCGCTTAATGAGCTTGGAATGCGCCGAGTCGTATGGTAGTAGTCTCTTCTTCGAACGTGGCGAATACACCCAACAAGTGTGATCGTCCATAAACGTTAGTCTGATGTCCAAAAACTGGAGTGTGTCATTTTCTGGCGACTCATATGTGAACTTGAGACCTTCGGCTTGTTCTAAGAAGGAAGATCTTATGTGGCAAAGTGTCTGAATCTCATTGTCAACAGGTCTTTCTCTCAGGAGGACAAGGTAGTCATCTACATAACGAAAAATACGAGTAACATGTGCGCCGGCAATCGTGTTGGCTATGTCCCTGTCACATTTTGCTAGAAAGATGTCGCAAAGTACAGGGGCGACACATGACCCTATGCAAATACCTTTCTTTTGAATGTAAGATGTGTCATTGAAAGAGACAGCGGTGGCAGACAGGTAAAACTTCAAAAGTTCTAAAAAAGAATCAACATGAATGCCACATTGGTTCTGAAAAGTGATGGATCCATTCTCCTCGATAGATTCCCTCACTGCACTGAACAGCTGGGTGTGAGGGATGGAGTAGAACAGATCTTCTACATCTAGGGAAAATCCATAGCGGACTGCCGCCTTGTTCTGCTGTAGATATAGCACTAGATCATCAGAGTTAGACAACAAGAATGGGTCATTGAGTCGAAGAGTGGAAAGATGACGTAGGAGGAATTGGGACACGTTTGCCTGCCAAGAACCTTTTTCCGTTACAATAACACGGAAGGGGCATCCTTGTTTGTGCGTTTTGGCTGTAAAAAACATATCCAGTTGGTCTTTCTTGGATGCTGTGATGAGTTTCTTTAAATGTTCCAATTCAAGATTGTTGCACAACTGAATTGCCTTAGCCTTTACAGTTTTTGCTTTGAAGCCTTTTAACTGGTTGAAGTTCTTTTCTATGGCACAACTGGCTTTCTCTAAGTAGGTAGCCCTATTTGACACCACAAAACCTCCTTCTTTGTCAGATAATAATAGGTTGAGATCATGTTTTCGGAAATAATCAACAATTGGAAAAAACACATTCTTTTTTTCTTCCAAGTGATTCGTTTTTAACAATACGTCGACGCAGTCTTCTATACATCTCGATCTGTCATATTCTTGCGTTTTTGCAGCTATGTCGTGGACCGTGGACAAGAGTTGTACGCCTTCTCTCTTCGGTGTAGTGCAAAATTTTGGACCTTTTTTAAGGACGTTGGACAGGACAGGGGGGTGTCCTGGAAGAAAACGACGTCGTGGATGACTGTGTGCAGCTACTGCTGTCGTCGTTACTACGTACACAGATGTACAATCTAAAACAATCAACCTTCACCTTGCTACCACCACCACCGGGGTCCACGCCGCCAGCAAGCACCCAAAGGCACTGTCTGTAGTACCGGACTTGTCGCCACAACTCAGAACGTACAATCTTGCATATCCTCTTGGTATGGATATGCAATTTCCTTTTTCCTTTCTTTTCCTTTTCAATCAAAACATTACTACTCTACTTCTTCCTCATCGTTCTCTATTAAAACCAGTTGTAAGTAGCGCTCTTTCCTGTCCTGCTGTCTTCCTTCCTTGTCTTTGCGCTAATTTTAATAATAATAAGAACCCAACCACTATTCATCAAATATAATGTGCTTCAGGCTGACCAAATATACTATTTTAAAGGGATACTGAACCAAAGAATTTAGTGCCCATAATAAGTGGCGCACGTTCTTTCCACGAGCCAGCAGCCGCCGGTGTGCGCGAGCACACGCAACGAAAATGACGTCAAAAACCTCCATTCGCGCTTAAGAGGACAGTGAGATGCAGGGGCTTCGGGCCAAAGGAGAATAAAGACAGGCTTTTCATATCTACAAGTGAAAGCTACGTGCTTGTTAGGCCAATTAATCGCTTACCTTTTACACCAGACACGACTGTGTAGATGAAAAACTTGTCTTTATTCTCCTTTGGCCCGAAGCGCATACATTTCACTGTCATCTTAACCACAAATGGAGGCTTTTGACGTCATTTTTGTTGCGTGTGCTCGCTCACACCGGCGGCTGCTGGCTCGTGGAAAGAACGTGCGCCACTTATTATGGACACTAAATTCCTTGGTTCAGTATCCCTTTAAGCTCTTACGATGGATTCACAAACACAGAATATACTCCACACCAAAATCGAGTTTAGGTCCGTACCAACTACGAGACCCAAAGCGAAGGATGCCTTCAATAAGAACCAATTATGGCCGCACTGCTTTGTCATATCAGATAACTAAGATGCTAAACAGAACAGACATGACTATAGATTATAATAAAACATTTTATGCCTTCAAGAAACAGTGCCGAAGCTTTCTCGTGGGCAGTGGTATTAGCTTCTCAGTTTTGTAATACAGTAATATGTAGGCTAAGTTATTATTTTTAGTATGCATTTATATTTGACTACAAATGTGGCTCTTGGCATATATTCGATCATTCTTCATTGCTAAACTAAATGGCGGCCATCAGCCCTATTTTATGCTGTGACCTTCTTCTCACTTTTTTTTTTTTTATATTAGCGATATGATGTTTTTGTGTCATACGACGTTACGTTTGTTATATGCTTGAAATCATGCTTGTTGTGTAACATGTGTTTTTGCTGGTTGTTTGATTGTGCCGTTTTATTTTGTTTTACAATTCACAATGTTGAATGTTAAATTAGCTGTTTCATTGTGCTTTTTTTCATTTTTACTGAGTATACCTATTTCTGAATATATTTATTGCACTGTTTACTGTTGAACTGTTGGGGGCAGAGACTCTGTCAGGCTTCACGCCTTTATCTCTGCCCCCTGGGCGGAAAAACCCGCCAAACAAATAAAGAAAAACAAAAGATAGCAGAAGCATAAATCGCAAGCCGTGCGGATAACAAAGTTAATTATTGTTTCCCTATCTTGTCGCAAGGTTCAGTAGTGCCGCTACGCTTACTGGCCACGTTAATAGGGACCTTTCGTAGGTCACACGCAAGAGCATGTAAGAGTTTTGCGCTGCTTGGCGAGCCGTCACTTCGAGGGCGGACTGAGTTCGCGCCCGCAGGGCCAGCAATTCGCAGCTGACGTTCTACGATGAATCGCTAATGTAGTAGGTACCATGGTTCCCCGTGGCTGTCGACAAAAGAAACCCGAACAGGCAGTCACCATTTTCTAAACAACTTTAAATTTGAGAAGTAAGTTCACCTTGATTACCATCAGTTTCGTTACCCGGTGCTTACCAAAAAGAAAAGCGAGTAAGCGGCAAAAGACACGAGGTAAAAGCGAGTTTTAGAATAGGGTGCCCCACAGCTTTGGGTGCCCCAAACAGCTTGGGGCGTCCCAGTGCTCATGCGCAGAACTTCTGCGCATGCCCATTGCGATGCCCCAAGCTGTTTGGGGTACCGAAAGCTGTGGAGCCCCCTATTCTAAAACTCGCTAAAATGTGGCAGATAATCGTTGTCCCTATTGAATACTGACTTGAACGCATAACTAAAAATGAAAGCCGTTTACAACTCCCTGTAACGCCGAATTAGAGCGCAGCTCTTGAGGAGGAGGATGGAAGGGTACTGAGGGGAGGGTATACCCCTCCTCCCTCCTCCTCACCTCCCCATCCTGCCTGCTACTCCGCCACGGGGGCCACGAGGCCCCCGTGAGGTCATATGACCCCCCTGAGGTCATGGGGGTCACGTGACCTGGGGGGTCACGTGATTTCAGGAGGTCACGTGACCTCAGGAGAGTCACATGACCTCGGGGGGGGGGGGGGGGTGACGTTTCGGCATGGTGCCGAAACGTCACCGCGGTTACGCCAACGGCGACGCCGCTCAAGCCGGAAACGGGCGCCTAAGAGCTGCACTCTAAAAGAAATTGACGGCTGTAATCTAGTTTTTCTAGCTATTATTTTAAAAATCTAGTTAGCCTACAAAAGGTATAATTACTTTCCAATGAACTCTAGAAAATTAAAAACTAGAACATTCCTGGGTCGACCAACTAAAGCGTGTAGGCAATGTTAGATGTGTAAAAGGAAACCAACATAAAAAAAGACCAGGACAGGACTCTTCACAAAGGTAAATAACTGAAGATGTATGACCGAAATTCAAAATAAATTACTTTTTGGTAGGGAGACAGAAGTAATATTGGCGATACTTTTCTGGCGCAGGAGTTCTTGATACATAAAGTATAAATGCGTCTACACAGCAAACAAAACAAAACAAAATCGCGAGAAAAAAAAACGTATTTGTAGTCACGCGCAACTGTGTTGAAAATTATCATTCTGGGGTCACATAACAAAGTTAAAAAAAGAAGACAACAGTACTGGCGCAACTTTAAGTCGAGGGGACGCAAAGTGTGAGGGAGGTTACTGACGCACATACGTGAATTGCGATTTTACCGCTTTTACGGCAGCTGTACATGTGCTCAGACAAACAAGGTTTTTTTGTTCGACCCGTTTAAAATGTTTGGGAACAGATGAGCTGTGGCCGTATTCGCGTCCCGCTTCGTTTTTTTTATATAGTGTTACGCTCTGGCGGTGCGTGCCTCGTCATTGACTTCATTCGCATGAATTAAAACAGCCGCGGCATGCTTCCAGCAGTCGGAAACTCCTACTTTCTGAGAGCACTTGCACGAGTTCAAACAGTGTGTACGACAGCGCAGCTGTGCGCGATAAGACAACTTGAACAATATAGCATCCTCATCTTTGTCCCAATAGCTCCGACTTTCAGGAGCGAGCTAAACCATAAAGAAAAACAGCATTTATCTTGAGGCGGATATCACAAACAACTCTGTTTTGCACTTGCGAGACGCACTTCGCTGTCAACTAATGTTCTTATGCCTGGATTATCTCATCCACCCGGGGGACCTGGCACTCAATCAAAGTTTCTTTGCGGAGGTTCGCCTCCCTAAAAAAAAAATAACCACAGTTTTCTCCTAGACAGAAAGCAGCAATAAAATTGCAACGCGGCCGCAGTGGAATTTTAACGTGTTCCTCTGGTGCGTCTTCTGGCCAGTCGAACCGGACTATATTCTGGATTGGCCATCATCAACTTTTTCCTTTCACAAAAAAAAAAAAAAGGAACTGAAGTGATTTGTTTCTTAACTCCGGTTGTAATATGTCTAATAAAAGGTGTAAACAGTATCAAATATTATTATACAGTATTTTTGCTACAATCGCCTTAAGGAACTTTTTTTTTTCTTTTTTTTTTTTTACCTCGCACCTGGGATAATTTGTTCCGGGACCACTTTTCCGAGACCATTTGTTACCGGGGCCTCCAAATTTTGGAACCAAAAGGCCTCTTGTCTGTCTTTATAAATGAGGTCCCATTGCTATTTCATTTAATTTCCTTTATTAACCCTTAAGGGCCCAGTGAGGGGCATCACATAAAGGGGGGGGGGGGGGGGGGGCAACGCAGGCAAAAACATACGGGTGCAACTTTTTATACAGATGGTAAACAAACACAGCATAGAAATAAATGGTGGCCATGCGGTGGCCGCACATAAAACATGACACTGGTTACACAATAATTAACGATGACACAGCGTTTTTAAAACGATCGTTGTCACTGATGTGCGCTTTACGGTTCAGCAGATTATTCCATTCTATGAGGCAAGGGGGGAAAAATTAGTTGTTAAAAGTGACGGTGGGACCAGGGATGCGACGTACGCTATGGGAGTTAAAAAGTCGTCGGGATGAACGGTGCGGATCCAACAGAAGCGATGGTCTGAGTTGAGAGGGGTGATAAAAAAATATCCTGAAAAAGACAAATGCGTGATATTCCACGGCGAGTATGGAGTCTGTGTGTGTGTGTGTGTGTGTGGGGGGGGGGGGGGGGGGGGGGGGGCAGACAGATGTGATTTCATTACGGGTACTGGCAGTACGGTCACAGCTAGATACGATGAATCGGGCAACGCGGTTTTGGATAGATTTTAAGGTGCTAGAGAGGTAGATCTGGTGAGGGGGCCAAATGGCAGCTGCGTATTCAATTTTCCGACGGACAAATGTTTTGTAGGCCAGCTGCCGCAAGGCTGCAGGGGCAGAGTGCAAGCAGTGTCGGGTGTAACCTAGTGTTTCAGAAGCTTCGGTAGGAATGGAGTAAACGTGAAGGGTCCATAAGGTATTCACACGAGGGAGAAATCCCGGGGATTTCTCCCCGGCACGCGCGCCTCACGAGATGAAAACGCGAGGCTTTTGCACATTGCAAAGCCTGACGTTTTCGTCGTGGGATGCGCGTGCCGGGGAGAAATCCCCGGGATTTCTCCCTCGTGTGGATACCCCTTAAGGGGTCTAGTTTTGTTTGGGGTAATGCGAGTTTTTTTTGTGTTTTTTTTTTTTATTCTGCTACCATTTTTGTTTTTCCCAGTTCACACATCGTACCATTTATTCCAGGACCATTTATTCCGGCAACGCTTGTTCTGGGACCATAAGTTGCGGGACCACTTGTTTCGTTTCCATAACCGGAACCATATTTTTCTTCCTCGCACCTGGGACCATTTGTTCCGGGAACGTTTGTCTACAAGTTCCGCTACTTTTTCTTCCTGCACCCATCGAAGGTACGCGACGAGTGAAGAGCATCCCCGGGCTCCAAGACCCCATCCGTGCTGCTTCCGACATAAAAACTGATGAGATGCGGGAAGCCGTCTTCCGCGACTAAGGAAAGGAGGCCTGCCAAGTGCATCGAAGTGCGCGGCAGGCACGTCGAGCTTGAGGGGTGACTTTTATTTTCTTTCATTCACAGAAATTTGTGCCATATCGTATGATCGCGCCATCTCTTATTGGGTTACGGCAGAGCTCCCATAGAAGACCATGTATATAAAACCAGCGCAACTATAGTGGAAAACATGTTTTCTACCTGTTTCGACAGGCATTCTTAAAAAAAGTTCGTCGAAACAAAACATTTTGCCCAATTTTTATGCTGCAATACGAACTTTTCAATTTGCGGGCGAAAGATGATGGCGTTTGTAGCCAACAATACTCCATTCACCCCCAAGCTGACGGCGCAGTGGAAGCTAAGTGCTCGTTGGACCAGTCATACGTCTATCTCTGGCCACGTGATCCCGCTCTCGCACATACCACAGCCTCCTCTATACTCACAAAGCCTGGCAACTCGACGACGGAGCCATAGTGCCCGCGGTCGCAGAGTTGGAATGCGAGGATACGGTAGCACAGAGCATCAAAGAGCAATTTCTAAGGGAACCTGGACGTCAGCGCGCAGCTTCTGCAGCGGCGAGGACAGGAAACACACTTGTTCACTCGGGAGAAGTGTGTTTCGGCGTCTCGCCGCAGCGGGGCGCAGTCACGTGGCGTATATATATCTATGGCTCTGGCTCTCCTCTCATCCGTTGTCTACTACTCCACCTTTTCCATTTCGGCGGCCGTTTCTCGTGGCGATCTGCCAGGCTTTGTCAGTATATAGGAGGCTATGCCCATACCCACACGCAGAGGGCGGGATCAGGTGGTGAAAGGAAGACTCGTGGACTGGTCCGGCGAGCACGTAACTCCTAACACGCTGTCAGCTTAGCGGAAAATGGAGTTTATTGTGCGCTCCTCACGCGTTGGGTAAAAACGCTATCGTCATCATCCCACAGGGGCACAATTTCGGTTTTGCCCGCAAATCAAGAAATTTGTATCGTAACATAAAAATTGGGCAAAAAAAAAATTGTTTACGATAATTTATTTTGAGACATGCCTGTCCTAATTCCAAGTAGAAAACACTATTTTTTTTCCTTGGTTCAGTGTTTCTTTAATATACAAATATGGCCATAACACCGAAACGTTACTCTTTGATAAATTTTCCATGATGCTACTACCCCATCCTATCATATACCGATATTCTTCTGCCAACATTGCAAGATGATGACGTGTAAACTGCAGGTTCCTCAGTTTTCCTCAGTATTCTCAGTTCCTCAGTATTCTAGGTATAAGAAACTCGTTATGATTGTATATATTAAATAGAATTCCTTCCCAATATTACGGCACATTTTGTAGTGTCTAAGATGTGTATTACATCTGTAGAAAAATATATTTCGGAGGCACCTCACGCAAATTTTTTGATAAAGCATCAAAGTTCAAACGAGCACAATTTTAAGATACAAGAAAATACGAGATTTTCCATTCGATTGCAGTAAACCAGAAGAAGGGATAATCTGCTGGGTACATTTTTTTTTTTTTCTCGAAAAAGGTTTTTGTGGGAGCTCCTGAGACCATTTCGCCAAATAAGGCGCATTCTTCCTCGTTTAGACGTTTAAGATAATTTCCAATATTCTAATACTGACATGAATAAACTAGCAAAAAAAAAATCTTTTTTAATACGATAATCTGAATTTATTTCTTTTTTTTTTTCAAAACATTCTATATAATTGTTAAAGTTATGATAAGTTAAAAAAAAATAACAATTTTTATTGTAAGGAATGGGAGCGAATTGAAATTGTTTCGTCGGCACGAAATCAAACTCGTTTCTGACCCGCGAGTGCCGCAAGTTACAAATACAGTCTTCAGAGTAAAATAAAACGCTACTCCAGAGGCACACACACCTCGACGGGCGGCACACCTTCAAAATCATCCACACGGTGTCGATTCTTGATTGGTATCCAAGCGTGCGAAGGCAGAGACGCGGCACTTCGGCATGCAAAGGCATGTGCTTTGATGACGCCGCGAGACTTGCATTCGACGAGTTCTGCCTTTTTCCTGCGGTGCTGCGCTTTCATAAAAATTTCCACGTCCTCTCAAAGGCAACTACGACTGTTTACGCAAGGTTTTTAAAAAAGCTGCTTCCGCGAATGACGGCGAACGAGCATAAAGCATGTCATCAGCACGCTTGCCGCCCATCCTCTGCAACGCTCCAAAGGGTCGACTTATAGTACATGCAAGATGGCTATCTGGCGTTCGGAGCTAAGGGAGTCGCTGAGCCCTACGACAACGTTGCCAACGACCGCTACTGAACGCGTCCACTACGTCACACGCGGCCCTCAAATAGATAATATTGGCTTTACCATATATATTTACCTTTTATTTAAATTTTGCTATAAATTATATTTTCTGTGCATTTCCCTAGACCTTAATTGACCACCTATCTTCAAACTTTTTTTTTTTTTTAATGTAGGTAATGAAGCCAGAGAAATTAGCCGGGAGATGTCTCCCGAATGGCTACTCTGGTGAGGTTGGGGAATAAGAATGAGGGGGAATAAGGATAAACAAATTAAGGAAGAGGAACGCCCGCCACCGAGAGATCGCCCATCCCGTTTTTCTGGCGAAATATCTGTAACATAAAAATTCCGAAACATCGCCTACCCCCCCCCCGATTCCCGTCAGACGCGATGTCCGACGGGAATCGCATCAACCGCGCAATTTGCTGTACCGTCACGTATGACAAGCGAGTTCATAGCGGGTTCCCGTATATTTGTCCGCGATCTGCGCGCGCGATATCGGCTCCCGTAACACGCGGGTTGTTCAACCATGCGGGTAGCAGTGTTGCGGAATGGGCACCCCCATTCCATTCCAATTACATTCCGGGGAATTAGAGTTTTCGATAATTCCATTCCTTTGCAACTCCTAGGAATGGGGACGCTGGGCCCATTCCCACTCCTGGAATGTCTGAATCGTTCCATTCAATTCCTCTAATTCCTAGACGTTAAAAGTGTCACTTGACAGCTGCATTACGTTGCAGGGATGGGCAGAAATATTCAAAAATGTATTTGGAAAAACAAATACTGGTATAGATGAAAATAGTTGCTAAGATACTGACACTCAAGTCTCAAATATATCCTGTAAAATTGTATCGCGATACGTATTGAAAATACATTTTAAAAAGAGGCAAAAAGTCTTTGGAAATACAAATACAAGAATACATTTTAGGTAGGGCAGAAATATAAATACAGATAAAGCAGTACATTTTTCAAATTTCTTTGAGACGCCAACTGAGATGAGGCTTTAAGTTTAAAGGGGAAGTTTTTTTGTTTTTTTTTTTTTTGGTCCCGAAATTACTTTTCCGCAGGCTTGGCACTTCGCCTTGAATGTAGTGGTCCCGGACGAAGAGTCTTCAATGGGTTTAAAAAAGGGCGCCCCTGTCAGCCCTGATCACATGACGTCACTGTGGGATGAACTAGTATTCTTGAATCTGTAAGTGTTGCCTTGAACATGAAACTTTACCCACGCTGCTGTATGAAAGGACAGTACGTACATTACAGTGGCATCCCTGTTGTGACGGTCTTACCTGCCAACCCTCCGCCTCCAACGCATAAATGGCAGTCCTCAAGTTTCACCTAGCATCATTCAAACAGAGACCTCGTGAATTGCGACCTGAGATGGCCGGCACAGGTGCGAGCTCTCCGAGAAACAGCGCGTTCGAGCGGAGTCGCAGGTGTACGAAGTATGGGTCCGCACAGCGAGGCCACGTCTGGCCTCCTTCCTGAGTCGGCTGATGACGTACCCTTGAGCCGTGCAATATTACAGGCGCAGACGCATTCGGATATGTGTTGAACTTCACTGGTGAAAGACGCCACCGCCGCCCCCCCCCCCCCCCCCCCCCTCACCTCCCCCCTCTGTTATTTGCTTTGACGCTTGGTTTTTGTATTGCATTTTGCCTTGCCTTGCGTAAGGCCCTGCATTGTATTGCAGGGCCTTACGCGGGTTCGCAGTTTCCCGCTCATTTTATTTCTGAACAACCGACTCGCTGACTGGCTTGGTATAGCTGAACGTGAAAAAAAAAAATAATAAAAAATAAAGAACTTGGTCCATTCCATTCCGGGCAAAAGGCATCTAATTCCATTCCCATTCCATTCCCCTGGGTCGCGAAAATGCGGAATGATTCCGGAATCATTCCAACTCCGGAGTGGCAACTCCGCAACACTGGCGGGTAGTTCCCCCGTGCTATGTGTACCACGAAATGCGAATCTGCCGCGTCCGCAATCTGCGGTATCCGTTCCCGCGACATAACGTTTGTAGCGGATTCCCGCGTTTTTGTCCGCGATCTGCGCACGTGATCTCGATTCCACGCCAGTCTGTCCCGCGCATCGTGAAACCGATTTCTGCTGAGTTCGTTTGTAGCGAATTCCCGCGCGTTTTTAAGGAGTTTTAGTAGACCGTGTTTCCCCCTCCGCGACAAAGAAACCGCCACTGCGCCTGCGTGCCGATGGCCTTGGCTGTAGAGTTCCGGGTAGCGGAGGGGCTCAGCGGAGGGGGAAACACGGTTCCCGTGAAATCGGTTCCCGTCACAGCTACGTTTGTAGCGGGTTCCCGCGTTCTGCTGCGTCCGCGATTTGCGCGGTATTCGTTC
The DNA here is from genome assembly GCA_013358835.2 of Ixodes persulcatus. Lineage (NCBI taxonomy): Eukaryota > Metazoa > Arthropoda > Arachnida > Ixodida > Ixodidae > Ixodes > Ixodes persulcatus. Next base: position 1,800,578 of record JABSTQ010010261.1, read on the forward strand.
CCGTGAGATACGAGTTCTCTGCGGGTTTCCGCGGGTCCTTCGCACCGTGAAACGCGAATCCGCTGCGTCCGCAACCTGCGGTATCCTTCTGCGTAACACGAGTTTGTAGCGAATTCCCGCGTGTTTATCGCATCGTGAAATGCAAATTTGCGGTGTCCGCGACCTGCGGAATCAGGTCTCGCCTCACGAGGTTTTCAGCCGGTACCAGGGTGCTTATCATTAATGGCATCCCCAAAGATAGCCCACTCCATGTTTTTTACCATGTTTCTCTCTTCATTTTGGGAGAGCGTTCTATTAGAACTTTACGGGTATTGACGACGGCGGTGGCATTCATCCGTGGACCCCCTCCCAGAGAGGGTCGGCCCGAGGGCCTGCACGCGTGGCAGAGATGGACGGCGGGCTCCAGCCGCAGACCACCCACATTGAAGGCAGATACTCCCGCCCGCCTGACGCGCTGCGAGCGGCACAATGGGAAGTGGGAGACGGGGCACGAGACATTGGGAAGACTCGCGAAAGGAACGGGCGACGACAGAAGTGCGCGGCGGTAGCGACCACGACGTCGAGACACGGTCTGGTGACATGACTTCGACCCGGATCCGACCCTCGACTGCGACGCCCCTACGTCCGCAGTGTAGACCTGGGACTATCGGCAACAGCTGCAGCGATGGAGGCGCACGTTCCCAAAGATTCCTCGATAATCCCCTTCCCGATACCGAAACCCCCAAGCAGGATGCGAGTGCAATTAAACCTTTTTTGTCGAGAGCTACATTGTGTCAGGTTCATCCAGTCCATTCCGATTCCCCAGGAGACTGGGGAATCGGAAGAGAACCCCACAAACTTTGAAGGCACGCAGCCTGAATTTTAGGTTCTTGCGCAGTGCCCCATTGGACTAAAGATGTCGGTACTACTCCTTCCAAAAAATAATATCTTTTCGTCTTTAAAGGGACACTGACACCCCCCAAAATGTTTTTTTTTTCCTTTTTTGTCAGGAGATTCATTATGGTGTCGGAATACTACCCAATTAATATTTTGCTACAGAGTCGCGTATTTTTTTAATAAAGCCAAAAAACGCAACTGCGCGAAACCGAAACCGAAATGGCTACACCCGACCGTGCGGGTTTTTTTTTTTTTTTTTTTTTTCTCCTCTTTCCTCACGTAGCAGACGAAATGCGCACGTTCGCCGTGGGATTCCTTTGCAGTTATGCATTTAAGTGTTGGCAATTAGTAGTGAGTGCCCGAGTGCCGTGGTGAATTCCCGTGATCAGCTCCGAAAAGAATACTCCCAAGATGTTGCGTGAAGAGTTACCTCACATGTCCTGCATCTGAAAGTGGCATTGTGTGGCAGAGTGCACAAGTTTTCGAAAGATCAACGGGTCGGGATATATGGCTGGCTGCAATTCCTGTAGAACCATCACGCGAAGCTCGGAAAGCGGACGCTACCCGATTCATATGCTCCTTGCATTTTGTGGAAAGTGATATTACATTGATTTCGCAGGTCTCAAAAATGGAATCCATACCATTTAGTTCAGCGACGTATCGTCCACAACATTATTTTTTCTGTGATAATTGTAAAAAAAGAAATGTAAACATCGCAGAATGCTTGACAAGAAAAAAATAAATAAATAAAAGGTACACCCACACCAAGGAATCGAACCCGTGCCCTCTGCGTGTGAAGCGGACGTCTTTCCACTGAGCTACTGAAGAAACTTTTTTTTTTTTTTTAACAAATTTATTTGTCGTTTGGAAGCTTTTTGTCGGCTCTTTTCCTTTTAGACAATGAGCAGCCTGCCCGTTACATCATTATACGCTAACACTTCACATGCACCATTTCTGGAGTCGTCTTTCGATAAAGTCCCACTACTCCTTGTCCTCTGGAAATCTTTTCGCCGCAGCACTGAGAGTCCACCTCAACTTGGCCGCAAAACACCACCATGTTCGCTGGGCTTGAATGTCGCACTCGAGATATGCAGTTCGGGATCGCCAAATCACGTGCAGTCCGAGCACCACTAAAACACGCCGCACAGTTGGAGAGTGCTCCTCGCTCTCAAGACACTACCATTTGAACACGTTCCAGTCAGTTTTAAGCTCTACAGTGAAGAGGCACTTCAGTTCCGCCCAAAAAAGGTAAGCGTTGCTACACTCCACAAACACGTGATGTAAGGTTTCAGTCGCCCCGCACAAAGTACAGTTTAGCGACCACGGCACAAAGAATCCTTTCTTATCAAGCGACACTTTCACAGGGAGCACTTCAACATGAAAACGAACAAAGAAATCTTTGCTGCTTGTAGGCACAGGCAGCTTTCTCAGCTGCTTGAAGACATCGGATGAGTTGGGAGCGTTGACACACTGTCGGTATAACGGCACTGGTAAAACTGCTGAGACGGTGTCCCAGTAAAGTGCCTTCCGTTTCACCGTCAAAAGGTACTCCCAAGAGAAGTGAACCAAGAAGAACCTGATTGAGTCGGCAACTTCCTTGTAATAGCTGAGATGCCTCGACGTGGTCGTCCGAGTCGTGGTGCTCACCATCCATGTTGCAGGTTTCCATATCACGTTTGGCAGTACGTCGTCAATCTTCGAAGGCCATTTCCTCAAGTGCTGAAGCACCCCCCTCTGTCAACCGTGGTTGGCCTTGAGGTTCGGTGCCTTTCTTCCAACGCTTGCGAGTCACAAGAGTAAATCGTTGGTCAGCCGCAGTCATACGCTCTGCAGTTTTTCCGTTGATCGCTCCCCCTTCCTTTTGACTGGCGCTTCCGCTCCGGTGACTTCTTGATCCGGGTTACCATCTGCCTCGCTGGCCTTTCTGTTCTCCTCCCCCTTCCTTCCGACCAGTTCCGTCTTGACCTCTAGATATTTCCTTCCCTCATTGAGCCAGACTCCTAGATATTTGTACTTTTCTACATGTTCTATCACTGTGTCCTGTATCTCCAGGGGTTCCCCCTTCTCATCGTTGAAAACTATTATACCCGACTTGTCCCTACTAAATTTTAGTCCTAAACTGTCCCCTTCCCTGCTGCAAATTCTTATCAGTTCCTGTATTGTCTCACGACTTTCTGATACGAGTACAATGTCATCTGCATACATTAACCCTGGCAATACTTGATTTACTTTATGTCCTTCCTCCATGTAAGTCAGGTCAAAACCTAGGTTGCACTGCTTGTCCTTCTTGCGAGTTCTCTCCCTTCTTCGGCGACAGCGTCTCTGTCACCATGACTTCTGCGACGCTGCTTGCTGGTGGTGCTGAATTCGCTGCTCCGACGACGTTAGATGACGATTCAGACGCCTTTCCCGTCGAAGTCCCGGCAATGGTCTCCTCCATTTCATCTTGGTCCATCAAGTTATCGACGTCCTGTGGTTCGGTTGGAGGCTTCGTTTTTGCCGCGTACGTCTGGATGCAGTTGTCCTCCTCATGTCCATAAGTGCGGCACGTTCTGCACCACGGGGTGCGACACTGCTTGCGCATGTGTCCTACCTTCTTGCACCGTAAGCACTGAGGTGGGCGGCCTGGAATGGACACCAGCGCAGGCATTCCGAGAATGTTGATTTGATGCGGGATAGCGTCCACTGTGATACCTTCCTTGAGTACCATTGTGACTGTTCGCGTTGTTGTCTCCACATTCTCAAAGCCTGGTTGCCTCCACTTCTCGCGCACGATTGATTTCACTTTCCCGTGCGACTCGAATGTCTTTTGCACAGCTTCGTCGGGAACGCAGACGGGAACCCAGTGAACTTTGAATGATTTCTCACTCACATTCGGATCGATGACCAGGCAGGTCTTGCCCTTGACGTTGAGCACTGCCGCATGTAGCAGCTTCCCCTTCGCTGCCGCGTTGTGCAGGGTGAGCATCCAAACGTGGTTGTACTGGGGTGCTATGTTGCGCTTTTTGAACTCCCAGGAGACTTGGAAGAAGGAAGTGACGTCAACGACTAGAGCGAACGCAGATTGGATGTTGACAGAAGAAAACAAAATCAACATCCAATCTGCATTTGCTGCGTTGTTGACGTCACTTCCTTCTCCCTAGTCTCCTGGGAGTCCAAAAAGCGCAACATAGCCCCCCTGGAAAGCACCGAAGCCGGCCACGTCATTCATGTCAACGACGCCCTTCAGAACGTCGCGAAAGTCGTCGATGCGATACGGTCTTGCTGATGGGTCACCGTGTAGAAAGACTGAATTAAACGAATATCGACCTGTTGGCAGCGTAGGCAGGATAATACGGTAGTCCTGGGGTGCCAAAGTTTCCGAAATACCTGTTGATACCCGGCTAGGGTTAGCCGTAGAACGCGCTCCGCTGGAGCTCATGATTCCCTGACCGTTCGCCTCGGCGTTCGAAAAAAGAATCAGCTACTGAAAGAACTCTCTCATGCGTAGTTATGCAGCGGGTAGACTGTATTGACTGTATGTCGGAAGTTTGCTGCCGCTTTCTCTTAAATATGCATGCACTCCCGGCTTGAAGTCGGGCAGCACCACGCATAGGGCACATTCGCACCTCGTAAAGTAACCGAACGCGTGCGTATTCAAGTCGAAGTACACACTTCGTGCTTGACGTTTGAGCGAGCGATGTCTTCAGCCCAGGGGCGGATCCAGACCTCCATTTTAGGGGGGGCGGTTCCTCGGTGTAAAACGGGGGGGGGGGGGGGGGGGGGAGTGTTTATATTTTTTGTGGAGTTATCGTTTTTACTAAACTCTGATAACATAATATAGATCTTGAGAGCTTTTGTATCGGTTTACCTGTCGGGGATGAACTCTTTGAATTAAAACCTTTCGGGTGACCACGCCAGAGGTAAGTATCTAGAAAATTGTGGTGGCACTATCCTTTCTGAACACCATAACGCAAGGAATTTTGTAGTTCATAGGAAACGGGATTACTCCATTCGCGTGGCAACGCGCTAGAAATAGAAAAAGAAGTTTAACTACTGGGAATGAATGTTCGGTGCTATAGCGGCTGTGACAATTGCAGACAGTGTAACTTGATGGCTCAGATATCCCCGGCGGGGCTACAACTTTTGGGCTCCTTTTGCTTGAATATTTATATATTCTCGTCACACCCGCAGAGCATGTACGGACAGCCAACCTTTGCCAACTATACGGAGGAAGCTCATGCAGCTAATGACAATGCGAAAAACGTTTTAATCTAAAACTGGGCTGTTCTTTGAGATTAAGCTTTGCATAGTAGTTAGAACTTTATATTCAGTGCCAAAATGCAGAACGTGGTTTTAAAACATACTTTTCATTGTCGCCGGTTGCTTCAATAAAGCGAGTAAGTTGCAAACAAGCGACAAAAATGGCCCGGCGGCTTCGACGCTGCTCGCGGCGTAAAAACACTGTTGACGCAGCGAGCGAAACGAACGCTGCCAGGCAAGTTCGTCGGTGGTTCGCCGTATATTTGGAATGTCCAGGGCGCAGCACATGCGGCATTGCCAACCCAAACTCGTGTTTTCACGTGTTCTAGATGCAACTCAAGAGAACGAAAGCGAATAATTGTTGAATATTTTTGAAAGCATGTTGCAGTTCGGCAACTATAACTTTTAAACTTAGACAAGACCTTAAACCAGCAATGGATCCTTCCAAATTATATTCAATTGCACTTCGTCTGGATATTTTCTGTATGAAAGGAACACTCACTTGTTTCTGGGTAGTTAGCTCATCCGTCAGGGTCGAGAGGACAGGTGCAGAGATATGATGGAGCAGAGCGGTTGTCCGGTCGGCGAATCTCAACTGGGCTAAAGGCCGATCACGACTGCAGCATGGATGTTTGGGAGTCGGTGTTCACTCGAACGGGCACAGGCACTGTCTATTTAATTCACGTACAGTCGCATCTTTCAAAGGGCTCGTTTTCCCCAAGTCCCTAGCGAAGCCGCAGTTGCAAACCAGCAAGCCCCGCCTCTGTTCCGTTCGACACACACATATTCGCTCCTGCAAAGCCGCGCGAAAGCTCTGCCGTCAATCCACAGAAGCCGCGTTTAACTCGAAAAGTAAAGACGGCGCCAAGGGGAGACAAGGGGTAGCGGGCGCCTTTCCTAAGATATGTCCCGCCACCCTAAGTTGAAACGGCATTGTATACAAATAAATGCCTACGGCGTCGGCTTGAGGACCCCGTGTAAGCAGCCTCCAGCCTTTAGAGTGCTCGTACCGTTTATCTTTCTTTTATTAGCTTCCCGCCACGAGAAGTCGTACCGCAGGCAGTATGAAGCCCATTAGAGGAAACATCTAACCCTTCTGGCGCTCGTCGGCTTCTTTCTGTATTCCGCGCTGCGGCGCTGATCCTCAGTGAGGGATGGAGGCGAGGACGAAAGCGGGCTTATGTTTAAGCCAAGGTCGTGGGGAAGTCCGGAGCGTCTTCAGGAAAAGCCCAGACCCAGACTACACTGTGCCCAGAGCATTTGCTTCCTCTCTCAGTTGAGAAGAAAAGCAATTGGTCACTAGTAATTGTACAAGCTGCATCCACCCCCCCCCCCCCCCCTTCCCCTGGAACGTCTCCTCCTGGTACGTCACCTCCGCACTTCCCTTGGCAATGAGCACACCGTGCCAATAAGATACCTTTAGTGAGCCCGTGGGCGACAGCATCTCAAAGCAAGCCAAAAAAAAACATGCCAAAAGACAAGCCCAGAACCACGAAGAAACCATCAAACGAAAAGTGATGAAAAGGCGGCCGTAGAGAGGAAGGATAATCCGCTGTGTATAGGATCGCACCCCTGAGGAAGGCTGCTTGGCGTCTGCGCTTGGGAGCTTTCAGGGCACAAATTTTTCGCAGACAACCTCCAAAGAGAGAGCGGGAGAGAGAAAGGGGACTAGATATGTTGAAGGTATTTTCCCCCCGTGCTCGACGTGCTGGCCTTGTTTGGAAGTGTGCCTGCAGTCGAGGACCCTGATATTTGGTGCGCCTCACCACTGTCTCTCGATCCACTTCGAAACTCCTGGCGCCGTCCCTGTCGGGAAGACGTACCGTAACCCTGACGGAGATAAACCCCACTTTGAAAGCGCCCAGCAGGCGCGTCCACCCACCGCTGTTTTCATCTTTTGTCCTTCGCGTCGATTGCTTACGTTTTTTCTTCGAGGTGACGAAAAACCCCGGGGGGGGGGGGGGGGGGGTTGCCTGGCGAGGCGTTTGGGGGGGGCGATCGCCCCCACCGCCCCCCCCTTGGATCCGCCACTGCTTCAGCCAGGAGAAGGGATGACGGCTCGGCGACGTCTTCGTGCAATCCGCTTGCTGGTCGGGCGTGTCGCACGGGTTGAATATCAGTTCTTTTGATAGGTCCGAAATTTCTCTTTCGAAGAAAGACAGAATTCGCCAGTACCGTGAACGACAGTTCTGAAGTAGAGGTCCAACGCCCGTCGTCCGCTGCCATCCGCTAGTGCTAGTCCCACGATACGCGAAAAACGCCATGTACAGTGAACGCACAGAAAGCTTCCGGTTGTCTGTGCTACCTTTTTTTTTTTTTCAATCAACGTATTTGCAGCTTTTTTGAAGCCACAAAAAACAGGTTTCATATTTTTTTCTATTTTTAATATTGACTGTGTGCCTTCAATGACCCACGACTTTGATTAAATTTGGTGGTCGCATCGATACCTTAGAAAACGGCCCGTGACCACGGAAAAGAGAGTGAGTGAGACTCGAACTGGCCAGTTCTTGATCGGCGGTTTTGGGGCGGAAAGAAACCGAATTTCGAGCCGCAAATTCTGTTCTGGGTAGCTGGGCTCTCATATGTCACGTACAACTAAAAACATCGGCGAGCATAAATACCCTGTCAGTGTCCCTTTAATCAGGAATAGATTGTGGTCACCGACTGACAGTCTCCAGGTCAGCCTCCAACACGTGAGCTCTAAAGACTGTTCAAAAAGACAAAAAAAAGCAGATGTTAAGTGGTGGAAATCCTTGTTTACCAATTAAAAGGTTAAAAGGCGCGAACTGAAGCAGGACGAAAAAGACGCAACAAGCAGGACGAAAATCAGTTAGAAGTTGGTGCCTGTCCGTGTCGTACGTCTTTTTTCGTCAGTTCGCGCCTTTTAACCTTTTAATCAATACGTACCAACTAACCGTTTACTGATTCACGCCAAGTAAGCAAGATTTGGCGCAACAAATCGAAGAGGTGCAATCCGGAGGCAGGGGAATCTTTGAGGTTTGTTGGTTTGCCCCTTCGCTCGAGAACTACTTGGTACGCCACTGTTCGTTCCCATTCTATCCCAGGTATTCCAGGGTCGCAAAAGTGCGGAATGATTCTAGAATAATTGCAACTCTGGAGTGACCACTCCGCAGCACTGGTATTAGGCCTCCGCAACGAAGCCGCTACTGCGCCTGCGCGCCAATGGCCTTGACTGTAGAGTTCCGGGTATCATAGCCGGTTGCGGAGAGCGTTGCGGGACGGCGAAAATGATCTACGAAAACTCCCTATTAACTGCGCTCTTGGCTTCGCCGCACCTTGCCCACTAGGATTAGCAGATTTTTGGCAATTTTACGTGCCTGAAACTTTCTTTGCCAGTTTCATCAACTTCTAGGCGGAATAGACTTCTTCCAAAATCGAAGCGCCCCATCGCGGCGAAATACCACGCAGTGCACTCTGGGAACTAGTTGGCCACTCAGTTTCGGTTTCGTTTGAGCAGCTTCATTTCATGCCATCACGCCGTGACCTAATGCGCTGCTTGCGTTTTGGATTATCTGACTTTTCACGAATGTGCAATACACTCATTCTCGAGCGATACAAAACGAAGGCCGGGGCACTTTCCTTGGTTCCCGAAACAGCGGATACTGTGCGTGCGAATGCAAACATAGTAAGGCGTGGCTTAGTCACATCACCCCACGAGTGCATCTTTGAGCTCAATTGCATTAATCCCGTCAGATACCAGTGAACTACAACTAAAATTCGGTCACCTTGAGCTTTAGACGTATTTTGTTTGCCAAATGTCCGCTTCTTGTTACTTCATTGGGCCAAAAGCAAGCCGCATCCTCAGGAGTATCACTACTGCACAAAAATTACTAAGATGTCTTCCTCGTGTCGTCTTATATCTCCCACTCAAATTTTATGCTGATAGGAGATTAAGTTTTCGCAAACGCTGAGATCGGCTAGTTACGACGGAGGCGTAACTAGCGTCCCCTACTCCTGGCTAAGCCTTTTTGGACGAGCTTTTACTGGGGTCATATCACATGAGTGAATGACGTTTTAGCGAACAGCGACATTTGAGCGAATCGACGTTTTAGCGAATAACGGGGAGCGCGTTAAGCCATCCGCCGCGCTGCGTTTACGCCATTTCGCGGCGACGGTCTGCGACCGCTCATTACAAAAATGTGAACCCACTTGGCCCACCCGAAAACGCCGCTTCGCGGCGTCCGACTATTCGCTAAAGTGTCATTCGGTGAAACGTGGGCGTTCGCTAAAATGCCATTCGATCAAGTGAGTGCCTCCCCTTTTACTGACACCCAAGATCTATGTCTGAACGGTGTGTCTGAAATTATCTCGGCATACTCAGTCAGGAAGAAAACAAACTAGGGGTGTGCGAATATTCGAAATATCGAATACGAATCGAATATTTTCCTTATTCGAAACGTATTCGATTCGAAAATTGCATATTCGGAAATTCCCCAATATTCGTCCAAAGCCGAATATTCGGGAAAAGCGGCGAATATTCGCACAAACTGCGAATATTCGAGCAAGTAACGAATAATCTGCCTGCCACGCATTCCCATATGAACGTTTATTCCCTGAGAAAGACGCATGATGCATGCGTGATCGGTCTGCTCCGTTTCTATCTGTCCGATGGCAGCAAGAAAGGATCCGTTTCGGTTTCTTTTTCACGAAGCCCTTTGCTGTGTGTCACTTTTATAGCAATATGTGATGTATTTGCGCGTTCTTTAAATTGATTCAATAAAATAAGCCTTGAGAGTAAAATATAGATATAAGAAAAATCTGGAGAGTGTTATCTACTATAAATGTTTGAAAATTAAAAAAGAAAGAGCTTGTTGCGAACAGAAAATTACATCGCTATCGACGTCAGCTCCTGCGACTCCCGTGCAGTCAAAAGGGATGTCGCGAACCTGCCCAGGTTCGAGTGCGACCAAGTTCAACTTTTTCGAACTTTCAACGTGATTTTCGACAATGGTTCGACTGAAGATCGACTTTGGTGTGCATGCGCGAAAATTAAAAAGAAACAACAACCTAGATGACTTTATTTAGCGGAGGAAAAATGCACATTTGTTGGGTTTATTGGCATCACTGGTTGAGATTAATAACTAATGAAAGCGTTAAAAGTGCATATTTCGCTTTTATACGGTGTAAACATTGGTAACCATTTTATAAAATACAAAATAAACAACTTTCTAAATTATTTGTTTCCCAAAATTCGAAATAATTGTGTAGCATTTCCGGGCAACACTGTCCATAAGTCGAACTTCTTCAAACGTTAGTGAAATTTAGCCGGTTTCCCGAGTGAAAGGGTCTTTCTACTGGCGGAAATGTTGTCACGGCGCGTAGAGAGCGCTTACTTTCTGAACACGTTGAGCAGTTAACTTTCCTACACGATGATTTATAATGACTGCATTGCTAGAAGTAGCTTTAGCCTGCTGCTGCCCAGTAAAAAGCAGTTGCATCGATTTATTTTAAAAAGGCAATAAAACCTGCTGTTACCTCTTGTTTTGTAATTTTTGTCTACTAGACACATATTCGATATTCGATTCGATATTCGAAGTCCGTTTTTTGCCTTATTCGTATTCGATTCGTATTCGAAAAATTCAATATTCGCACACCCCTAAAACAAACACATAAAAAATATTATGGCCATTAGCAACCGTAAATGCGCTTTGAATAATTTTGTTCGTTTGGCGCACCGCAGAGGTGTTCACGCCCGTCCGGCGCACTTCCGGCGACGTTCTTCACACAAGTGCTCGACTTTTGCTTTCTTAAAAACGGTTTGTATGTGCGAATGTGCCTATATGGTTGCAGGATAACTTTATGCGCATACGCGATGTTAAATATTAGTGGATGCAAGCGGGTGGGGACTGGGTCAGGTAAGGCCGGATGAACTACTAGAAAAAAGAAAAGACCATACACACCGCTGAACTAACAACTTTGTGCAGTGCTGCGGGTCAGTACAGATAAGAGAGAAGAAGTGTTCGATTTGAGCTTTTCAATGGCGCCTCCGAGTTTTACCTCGCATACTCAGGCGTATTAAGAACAACAGTAATTGCAAAACGTTATATTTCGTCTATATAGACGCACAAAACAAACTAACTTCCTGAACAGCAACACTAATGTAAAGGTGCGAGCTCGATGCATGCATACTTATTGGTTGTTACAGCTTGTTGACTCCTACACAAGCAAGATCCCCGAGCTTCGTAGCGTCGAGATTCCCAGCACTCGCTGCCTAGTTCACATACCTCGAAACGCTAACAGAAAGGCTCGAGAACAAAAATACAACAAGCATGTGTTAAGATAGCTATACGTCCCGGGCTTGTGCTAAAGCTTCGAGGTCTGGCCATTTAGGTTAGTTTATAGAGACCAAAAATGACGCTCTCGGGACCAGAAAACATGAGATACGCTTTGTGTATAATCTCTTATGAACGTGTCAATCGAAACCGAAACCATGCCACTCTCCTCCTTGGTCAACTAGTTCCCAGAGTACAACGCACGCAGTGTTGCATGCAGTGGTTTATGGAAATAGTCTATTGGATTGAAATATTTAACGCGTCTATTTCGGTGATACTAAAAAAAAATTGCATTGTTGCCTTTTTTTTTCTTTTTTTAGTATAGGGGCCTCTAATGTTGACGGTCAGCCAAGTTACAAGCAACAATAGAAAGCTATAAAAATTACCTATGTTCTGTACAAAAGGAAAGGGGGGCAGTCGGAGACTTTTCACATGCTTTCATATGCAGATGTGAGATAAAAGTCAAGAGTCCAAGATGTTTTAAATTAACAGGTTTTAATGGTTCCAAAAACAAACAGTATCAGATGTGTGAGGCAAACAGCCAACATATTTTCGTCAATTATGTCCAGACCAAGTTTGGGAGCACTCAAAAAACTTCACTAAGCCAAGTAGGTCAGACTTAAATACCACGTGCACTTCCTACTGAGTCAGTCAAACCACCTTGTTAGAAGGATACCTACACCGGTTGTATCATCGCTGGACATTTCCATTGCATGGTACAGCCGTTCCTAAGCTAGTATACTCTTAACTACACAAATTTGCTTATATAAATAAATGTTGAAGCAAATGCACTAAAGACTTCCAATCGAATAGTGCATACAGCCCATTTGCAGCATACCCTACACAGGGAAATAAACACCGGAATTCACAAGGTGATCTGATACGGTGTATACGTATCTCTAATTTGTAAATAAGGCTCTACTTGACGTGAGCAGTCGCATTGGGTAACGGGTCACTTGTGACAATGATCGATGACACAACTAACCCGAGTCGGCTATTCGGCACGCCGCCAGCTCACGCTTGTGTGGTGCACACTTGTTTGCAAAACGTTAGAGCAAAAGATTGCATGCTTAACCCAGCTTGGAAACTTAAACGTCATAGCGGCTTGCTCCGTCTGACCCTGGAGCTTGGAACGACGGGAACTTAACGTCCGAGGCTACTCAAAGCTCTCCGCAGCGCATCGCACGACAACTCTGCACCGGGTACAATGTGCTTGTTCAATCGTAACACTCGTACACAATGGCAAGACAAACAAAAAGGATGTCTCGAGGCGTGGGCCACTGTGGAAATAACTTCCGTTTCGTGCTTCTTTCCGGGGAGGATTGCGTCATCTCCTGTTCCGAGACGTCGCGAGTTTCGGCGGCGGCAACTTGATTGGCAAAAACTGCCGACTTATCATCGTATGGCCTGTGCCATGTGTAGGGGAGTGAGCATGAGCTCCATGGTGGCGTCCTTCAGGTTGGCTCCCCTCAAGTTGGCCTCGTGGAGATCGCTGCCGGAGAGGTCGCAGTTCTGGAGGCATTTGAAATGGGTTCGAAGGTGACAGTGTACCGCGAGTTAGTGCACAATAAATTTTTCATTAGGAAATTCAGTTTACTCTACTCCAAAACATTCGGTTGCAAATGCGCTGCTCACTGCCACTACATTTTCCCGTTCTGACCTAGCACATGTAACTGTCCAGCGTGCATAAATGCTGGACAAGTGAGTGCAATGTGTGGGAGTGTAACTGGGGTGATTATCAAACTGCACGCAAGTGTTAATTTTTATTTCGCCTCATGAGGGGTGATGCTAGATAACAAGAAAAATTTGGATAGGCTTTTTTCCAGCCACATCATTGTGACTTGGCAGAAAGTGATGGCCGCAATCGCGAGCATCACATTCACGAGCAAGCTGGTCACCTCGCAATAACCAACATGCACCATTTAAGTGAGGTATGCCGAGACCTTTTCTGTCCGGCCTATGCTGTGTCCTAATTCTTTTTTTTTTTATTTTCACATATACTGATTTATGAAATTAACTGTGCTCAATCGTGCCGATGAAATATTTGTAGGTACGTGCAAATAGTGGATTTAGAGTTTGAAGTAAATTCAAAACAAATAGTGGTTTTGGCTGAATATTTTCTAATAGAATTTTGAATAGATTCTACGGGACTTTTACTGTTAAACAGAAATCAAGCTGAACTCGTAAGGCTGCTCCCAAGCTTGGTTTCACTTTTAGCAAGTTTGCAGCTTTGTCGGTCTGCAATGTCATTCACGCTTAATTTGTTATTCAAATGTGTCCCTGAAGGTACGGAATCGACGTCACAGTGGTACCGGGCCACTTTAAGAACTATTATGTGGTTTTAAGTCTAAATTATAAACGTTTTTACGAACACCTTCATCTTGTCCCGTTCGTCGTTGGGCCAGGTTTGGCAGGAAAACAATTGAACTGATGCAGGAGGAGGGTTACCATTGTCTACAGTTGTACTGGCCATACCTATCGACAGTGTAGAGGGTGTGCTAGCTGAACACTAGCGCCCTTTGGTTTGGCTTGTATGCCTATAAAAGGCAAGGTCTACTTCTTACAGAGCACAGCTGTGCTGCAGAGAAGCGACACCCAGGAAAGCAGCTTTTACGGGTGTTGCTTTTCTGCACTGCACTGGTGCTCGGAACGAAGCACGCATAACAGGGCCAATCCACCACGATCAAAACTTGAAAAAATATGAATATCGTAGTTGATCTCAAAGCAAATAGCAAATATTGTGTAATTCAAAACTACTAATAAAATATTAGCACAATCCTAATTTGCACTAAACCATGGCATATTAAGAGATTGGCTTTGCCCAACAACCAGTCCCACCTCGAGGTCAGCCCCGGCTAGGATGGCCTGTCGCAGGTGGCAGTTCTGCAGGTTGGCGTTCTTCAGGGTTGCCACCCTCAGGTTAACTCCAGCCATCTGACTACCTTCCAGGTTGGCATTCTTCAGGTTCACCCCTGCATGGCATCGCATCCGTCACGGAGCACTCATACCACCGCCTTTCACGTGCAAATACCGCATTTGTCATATTGTAGTCTACAAACTATACAGCACGTCTCCCAAAAATTTTCCATGAAAAAAGGCGATCGATGAAGCCCACAAACACTCGGAGACGAAAGGCATCGGCGACCGGGAACGGGCCCCCATTTACTCGCAGAAAATTTCAGAACGTCAATTTCAGAACTGGTTTTCACCTAAAAAAAAAAAGAAAGTTTTGCGCACTATTCATATGCCGTGCAAAGCAGTTCTTACAAGATTTGGTTGTTGGAGGGGGAAGCGATGCTTTTGGCATTTGAAGCATGCAAGTCCTGATAAGATAACATATGCCCAATCTCAAATGCAAGGGGAGAAGGAGAGGAGGAGGGGAGGGTACGAAGGGGAGGAAAGGCTTTAGCCAATTCATATGCCGTGCAAAGCAGTTCTTACAAGATTTGGTTGTTGGAGGGGGAAGCGATGCTTTTGGCATTTGAAGCATGCAAGTCCTGATAAGATAACATATGCCCAATCTCAAATGCAAGGGGAGAAGGAGAGGAGGAGGGGAGGGTACGAAGGGGAGGAAAGGCTTTAGCCCCCCACCCCCCGACCGCGTTCTCTCCTCCCCCATCCCCACAACCCCCTCCCCTCCCCTCCCCTCCTCCTCCTGTCCTGTCCCACCCATGGGGCCGTTCGGAGGAGGGAGAGGAAGAGGAGGGGAGGATACAGAGGTGACCTCCCCTCCTGCCTGCCTGCCTGCCCTCCTCCCTGCAAGGCTCTTCTCAACCCCCATCCACTCCTCCTCCTCCTCCCATCACCTCCTCACCCTCCCCAAAAACAGAGGAGGAGAAGGAGGGCAGGCAGGCCTGCCTGCCTGGTTGCCTGCTTGCCCGGTTGCGCCCACCCACCTGGTCCCACTCCTCCTCCTCCCCTCCCTTGAGGAGGAGGAGGGGAGAATACGAAAGGGCTCCTCCCCTCCTCCTCCTCCCCCTCCCTCTCCCTCCCTTCCCCCGCCATTGTGTGAGGGGCCTGAGCAGGCAAAAGGACGGACAGATGGATGGACAGATTCCTCCTCTTCCTCCAGCTCCCTTTGCATTGCTCGAACAAGGAATAAAACTGCTCTATTCGATTCGAAGCACCATTTGCACACTCGACCGCTGGAGCTACGTTTGGGCGGAGAATGAGCAGTCGATACATATGGGCCGTGTTCCAAAATTTACTCTATCTTACATCGAGGTAAGGGTTTTGTACCTTGGCGTTCGAAAACCTACACGCGTCCAGCGTTTTTCAATCTGCGTTTTCACGTGACACGACACGCTCGAGTAACTCGTTAACACAGAGGTTCGGGCGAGTTGGTTGCTCATGATGTACAGGGGGAACAGCGCACCCGCAAAACAGTCACTCGAGTCAACACACACACAAAAAAAACATAACGACAGATGTGTTAGTACTCCGTGAATAACCTTATCACAAAAAGAGTTAGACTACCTAGCCTTACATTAATTTCAATTTAGTTAGCTTGAAATTTAGCTTCATATCGAAAGAAAAGAAAAAAAAGACCAGTTATTCTCCCTAGAAGAAGAGAAAAAGTGTAAATATACCCGAGAGTTGTTAGTCAGCGCTGCGTAACTGTCTCTTTCTTTTGTGTGTGTGTTGACTCGAGTGACTGCTTTGCAGGTGCGCTGTTCCCCCTGTACATCAGGAGTGACTCGAATCCATTTTGGTAAGATTTGGGACACAGCCACTGTAAACGACTCTACTTTCACGGGCTCTATATCTAGCGAAATCCCGGGAAGTGTGGGTTTCGAAAACATTTCGAGGGGCACGATAATTCCCGATTTTTATACTATGTTTCATACATAGCATGCAACACAGTCAAAGCAGGCCCACTGGTTTACGATGCCTACGTTCGCCCTATAAAATAGTGCAGGGGTGGCCAAGTTGCGGCTCTTCACGTATTAAAGTGCGGCTCGCGGCTCCCTCCCCTACCTACCCCCCCTCCCCCACACACACGCACACACTTTCCTGCCTCTCTCCCGGTCACACGAGCACTTCCCCCAAAAGAGAAATGTAATGTGTTTTAAATCGAAAAACAGGTTGCGGTCTGGTAGTCTTGTGCCACTGCTACCTTACGTACAGTTGGACTGCTTTTGACTCGGATACATTGAAAGCAGTTCCAGTTTCGTTTATTGCACTAAACAAAAGTTCGCCCCCCCCCTTCCCGCGGTTCTTGAAAGTTTCGTGGTTCTGTTTGCGGCTCTTAGGCCGGGTCAGCCTGGCCACCCCTGAAATAGTGCATCCCCTGCAAAAAGTAAAAACTGGAGAAAGGTGCGTCTTTGGAGCTAGTAACTCATAATTGCATTCAGATCTTGACGAAACAGAGGTTCTTTTTCAATAAAACATAAAAATAAAGCATATTACTTTGTTTTGTTTTCAGTTTTAGACCATGTCGGGTTTTCACCATCCGTGCAACAGTCACTGGGTTTTCGGGTTTTCCGGCTACCTCGCCTGTTTTGAGAAAATGGCGTTTTCCGCAGCAAGCTCAAGCACCTCTCCTGCTCGAATATTTTCGAAGATTCGTTGCTTGAAGATTTTGAAGGATTGCAAGCAGGTGATCGCCAACATGTACGCGAGTATGAGAACGCGTTTCCCAAAGAAGTCGGTCCGTCAAGTTCCACTCGACGTCGTCGGACGGAAATCTAAGGGCCACTTTCTTTGACGCGGTCCAGGCATTGTACCCGTACCTTCCAGATTGGCGCTGTTCCCGGCGGGGTCTTCCATGTTGCAGGAGCGTAGGATTGCGCCCTCCATGTTCGCACACAGCATCTTGGCACCGACCAGCTGGGCACCCTGCGTCAAGCATGGAGTCGTGACCGGAGGAGGAAATGTAATCCGAGACTCCGGAAACAATAAAAAAAAAACACTCTGCAGCAACAAAAAAATGCTCCCCCTGTCGCTCCCCTCTTGTCTCACTTCTAATGCAGAAACACGTTCCGACGGAAGCGAACTCAGATTTCGTGTACATGTGTTTACTGCATAGCGTTTTTTGGAGTTTTTCGGATTTACCCGAAAAGACGGAACTTTAGTTATAGACAATAGAAGGGTCGAATTGAACACACCAACATTCTGATTGAAAGCCAGAAGTTTTGAATATCCGCACCTGACTGCAAAACAATGCAACCTCTAACGTTTTTGTAGTTTTTTTTCTTCTTCATAGTACAAGAGTCAAATTGAGAATAATCAACAGCCTTTGAACTGATAGGCAAAAGTATTTCATATTCATACATGCGTGCAAAAATGTAGCTTACAGAGTTTTTAGTACTATTGGAGTCCTTCAATATGCTAAAGGCCGGTTCAGACACTTGCGTTTGAGTGCGTTTGACTGCGTTGCGGCGAGAACCGAAAGCGAGTCACCGGCACATCTGTGCTTCGTATGAAGCGTGGAATCCAATTCAAGGAATCCTCTTGGCACGCGACATAAGCAGCAGGGATGTCCTGGTGTCTCGCTGCCGCAACGCAGTCAAACGCAGTCAAACGCAACTGTGTGAACCGGGCTTACCTGTCACATGTAAAACTTTTAACAAAGTTTGCTACAGGGAAAAAAGTCATCAGGAGCACCACTGTGCTTGAGGGAGCATCTTCGTTTGACCACTCCACTCTAAAGGCTCTGTTATAGTCCGATGTTGAGCGCAGCGAACGTAGCGTGGAGCACAATGCGCACCTTTCATTGGCCGGCAAGCCGGGACTCGATATCTGCGACCAATCAGTATCTGTGCGCGCTGCGCTACGCCGCATCTGCTACGCTCAACGTCGGAGTATAAGAGAGCCTTAAAGGGGCACTGACACCCCAAGGGTCGTATTTTTTTTATTGTCTAAAACAATGCAAATTGTAGTCATAGACACACAAAAAAATACCGCATCGTGAAAAAAAAAATTTTTCACGCACGCGCACACCTTTTTATTTTTGGCGTTTTTCTCTCCCGCTCCTCGCCTCCTCGCTTCTTTTGATTTGTGACGTTAAAAATCATGAAATTAGAAGCTTTGTAGGCGACATTTTTATAACATTTAATAACGGCAATCGTAAAACATATGTTTTTTAACGCAATTGCGAACGCACTACGACCCTTCTTTGTTAAATACCAAAAATCAGAGTTCGGTGCGATGTCGCCTCCTGGATTTGTATCCTCCCTTGGAAAACATGCCGCCTGGCAGGCGGCACCGGGAATAAAACCGGTTTTTCCCGGTCCGCCGGCGCCCTTATCTCTCGCTCCTCACCTCCTCGCTTTGGGTCGCAGTGGCAACAACACAGAGTCGTGAGAGAAAGTCAACTCGCAGGACTCCGCAATATTTGACGTCAATGCACCGGCGCGGATCGCGCGGGAACTTCGAATTCGGCATTTGGAAATTGTTTTTTTACTTCACAGATACTGAACTCCCAAGTTTCGAATTTTGAGGGTAATGTCCCGGCATCGTTTTCAATTGTTTCGGATAATAAAAAAAAATATGATTTTGATGTGTCAGTGCCCCTTTAAAAGAGTTACTCCAAACTCGCGATTACGACTAGTCTTCAAAAATATGTTCTCATATACTGACATTTTCTTCTGCCTGCAACTGATCACCGTATGCAAGCATTAGTCATTCTTCACTGACCTCTAACAACTGAACCGTTGTTATGCTAAACCTAGGAATAAACAATTTTTTCTTTCCTACCTGGTTAGGACAGGCATGTCTCAAAGTAAATGTTTGTTGAAAATAACATATTTTTTTGGCCGAATATTTATGTTTACCATACAAATTTTTCTATTTGAGGGTGAAATCAAGATCGTACCCCTGTGGGATGATGATGATAGCATTTGTACCCAAAGCACATACAAGTTGGGTGCAAACGCCATTATCATCATCCCACAGGGGTACAATTTCGGTTTTGCACGCAGATCGAAAAATTCGTATTGTAACATAAATATTAAGTAAAAAAAATTTTTTTTCCACAATCATTTAATTTGAGATTTACCTGTCCTAATCACGTAAAAAACAAAAAAAAAACATTTTTTCTTAGCGTTAGTGTTTCTTTTAAATAAGCTTTTTTTTGTTTATTTTCAAACAAAATTATGCTTTTGCAAGTGAAACAGAGCCACAAAATTGAGGGTAGGGGTTCGCAGTGCCTCCACTTGATGGCGCTACTCACGACGCCAAATATTGACGGCAATGGTTGTATTAGAAATTCACTTTGAGACAAAAAGAAGGAATGAAGCGTAATACTATTTTAGGGAATGTTGCACATAAAAGAATTTTGACTGGCCGACTGAGTGCAGAGAGCTGAAAATGCTTAGATTAGCAAGAGACACTGCCAGCACAGTGTCGAACCGAAATTTTTATTGGTTTGGTTCTGGTTCGGGTTCACAGCTTTCGGTTCAGTTCCAAGAAACAAAAATAATGGTTCGAACCGGTTTGAACCGCTAAATTGAAAATATACTTTCCGCGTTGTTTTGGCAATAGGCACTATTTCAAGTGTGAAACGAGTAACTCTATACACGAACTCATCTTTGTTATGTCAAGGCGCTGTGGTGGCGCGTCGGGCGCCCTTCCGGTTTGGGGCTGTGGGCGGAAGCCGCTATGGGGCACGTGCATTCCTGTGTTACTTCGGAAGAAACCGGACAAAAACCTGCCTTCTCGTCAAAACGCCGCGACTGAGGCTTTACCAAAAGAGTCGAGAAATGTTTAAAGGTCAGTTTTCATGCGCTTTCTGCCTGTTCGGTTCATCCGAGAATGTAAACAGGGGCCGTTAAAAAGGAAAAACAGACGCCGTCAGACCACGATTGCTTGGGCGGAAAGCACTCTGGATTGAATTCACGAATACTTGTGGCCGTCAGATTTATTTGTTTTGTTCCAACATGAACGCGGGAAAACCGTCAAGTTGCACGGACGACCTGCGGACTACGTTCAGTGCGTCATCACATTCAAACGGCAGCCTCATCGTTCGAGCTGTCGTCCGCTCTCTTAAACGTTTCTGCTTGTCGTCTGCTCGTTTAAACGACAGCGGCCCGTAGACCAAACGTTGACCCGGTAATTGCGATAAGAAGTGCAGACCTCAAAAGACGTTTAAGTTTGAAGGTTGCTTCGGGTAAGTAGGCTCGGTGTAAACAGTACATATAAGGAGATGTTGATAATTGTTACCAGTGACCATATCACCAACTTGTTATGCCTGATTCACTCGGTCTTATTCTGCTTGCGATTTTCAGTATCGACGTCAACATCTCAGCTACAGTTCAGGGTTTTGCAGCCCGAGGGACGTCGTGACTGAAAATAGCGAGCAGAACCTCGCCATGTGAATCAAGCTTTAGCGTCCATTCTGCGGCGTCCGCGGAAATGAATCGCCGCATGTTACATTATTCACGCCAAGTTTTGCGGTGTAACGAGCTTTGTTAATTTCGCTTAGGCCGCTCAAGTAGTCAGACATTGCCAGGAAGACGTAGAATCAACAATTATAACGCGAAAAAGAGCGCGGGGACTCACACCGACGCCGACAACATCCCATTCCAATGGTTTGTTTATGGGCGATGACGAGCTTCTTGCCCACACCCCCATTGCACATGCGCGGCGTCGGTGGCGTCCGCTAGGGGTGCTCCGGTTTGTTTATAAACATAAGTTGGTGTATAGCTTTTTGTCCTTTGTTCAAAACATTTTTGTTTTCAGGTACCAAAAATAAGAAATTGCATTATTTCAACAAAACAGTCAAAGAAAAGCTAGATTAACATACAAAACGTCATGTTTTATTGAATCACCATCCATTTGTTTACCTCAGTGGCATACATTTTGCCTGAATCGAAAGGTTATCCACCTGGAAGGTTGCCTAAAAGAGCCGTGATTGGTACAACTTTGCATCACAGTATTAGGAATTGAACCTTAGTTGCGTTTTTGAACTTAGGAATTAATTCAAGTGCATAAAATCATGGAATGTGCACCTCCTTGCAATACATATTGTGAAATCTTGTTTATAAAATACATATAATCAGGATGCAACTGAGCTAAAGGCAGTAAATGCAAAAATGTCACAAAGGTTTAAGGACAGGCCCTTTCGCCTTTTTTTCCTGGCAACAAACTCAGCGGTGACACCTATTGGGTAGCCCTGGCACACTTCAGGTTCACATATATTTCCAAATTTTCTACTCGTCCTTCTTTTATCGTAAAAGTGAATTAAGTCTGGCAGTGCTGTAAGTGGCCATTTCCAGATGATAGCATGTACCGTATTTACTCGCACAATGAACGCACTCGCGTAATGATTGCACCCCCCAAAGTCGGCTCTCAAAATTTCGATTTTTTTTTTCACTCACGTAATAAACGAACCCCCAACTCGGACTCCAAAATTTTGACCCCCTCCCCCCACGCGCGCGAAACGAACACACTTTTTTATCCTGGTGCAGCGAGGTCGCGAATGCATGGGCAGCGTGGGCGAACAAAACGCCTAAAAAAAGATCCAACGGAAGCAAGAAAAGAAACATGAAGAGGAGCTTTTTTTTTTTTTTTTTTTGCACAGCGCAGTCTGGACTTTGGGTCGGGCGCCGCGCGCAAGGAGATAAAAAAGAGAGGCGGAGAAGCCCTCGCCTAAGCAAAGCGAAACGATCCTGCTTGCGAAAGGCGGCAAAAAAAAAAAAGAAACACTCCACGGAACAAGAGAAAAGAAAAAAAAAACAAAGAGGAGCTTTTTTTTTCTTTTTGCACAGCGCAGTCTGGACTTTAGGTCACGCGCCGCGCGCAAAGGTAAGAGAAGCGGAGAAGCCCACGCCTAAGCAAAGCGAAACAAAACAGCTTGCGAAAGGTGGCAAAAACAAACAAAAAAAAAATCCCCGGAACCAAGAGAAAAAAACAACAAAAGGAGCTTTTTCTTTTGTTTTTTTTCTTTTTTCTTTTTTGCACAGCGCAGTTTGGTCCCGAGGTCGCGTTTCGCACGCCGCGCGCAAGGGGATAAGAAAGAAAAGCGGAGAAGCCCTCGCCTAAGCAAAGCGCACATAATGAAGGCATCCTTCCCTCGCCTCCTCCTTGCACTTTGGAAAGAGAAGCGAGAAGCCCCCGAAATGAACGCACTTTTCTATACCGATGCAGCGAGGTCGCGAATGCATGGTTAGCGTGGGCAAACAAAACAACTTGCGAAAGGCGGGAAAAAAGAAACAGAAAAAAAAAACATGGAGAGAAGCTTTTTCTTTTTTTGCGGATCGCAGTTTGGTTTTGAAGTTGCGCGCCGAGCGCAAAGAGATAAGAAGTTACGTAGATTTTTCGGAATAAAAGGTCCGTTCATTATGCGAGTAAATACGGACCCAAAAGTTTTACTTCGCGTAGTGAACGCCCCCCCCCCCCCCCCAACTTTGCATCGATTTTTCGGAAAAAAGAAGTGCGTTCATTCTGCGAGTAAATACGGTATATTTGATTTCGAACATACTGCGAAACCCGCCGTCTAGCTCAGAACCAGAAGCGAGAAAGAGCAAATAGAAACACTGAGCGGCAATCACAAGGCTTGCCTTCCTGACTAACATTGTTTACACTCCCCAGGTGAAAATCAGTCCACGTCCAGCTGGATTATGGAACTAGAAATGAGGCAGTCCAGCTGGACTGCCTCATTTCCAGTTCCATAATCCAGCTGTAAGTGGACTGATTTTTGCCTAGGTCAGCACCGTGATGCAGGCGAATAATCATGCAGAAAAGGGGGATCGAAATTGTACACTCAAATCTACATGCACCTTCGTATTCTGAACAAATCTAGCCTAAAATAGCGCGTGCACAAGTGAACATTTTCGGCATAGCTTGGCGTTTGAGGTTTGTTCTTGACAAGATGCCGGTCAATTCAATTTGCAAATAAGCATCACCCTTGCTAATCTGTGATTTTTTTGTTCCAAAGTAGTATTTTATACTCTACTCGACATTGTCGCTACCAGGGTTGTAAAGTACCTAGGTACAAGTAACTGGAAATCAGTATCTAGGTACTTTTGTTGTACCTGAGGTACAAACCTAGGTACTTTCATTTCTCGATATCTGTATCTGTGTCTTAGGTACATTTTCCAGTAACTTGTAACTGAGTGAAGTTACTTTTTACAGGTACTTTTCTATTTGCTTCGTCAAATACGGTAGAAACTATAAATCTGAAAGTTTTAACACACTACCATGTGCCGTGATTAACGGTGAGTTGGGTACGACCTGGGAGGCATTAACTTGATCGAACGACGTTTTAGCGAATGGCTGTGTTCGTTTGAGCGAACGGTGGATTAGTGTTGCCGTTCTATCGACACCAATTATTGAATCGCTTCGGAACTCCGTTTGGGGAAAGTAGCGACCTGCTTCGTTCATTTCAAACCGAAACCGAAAAAGATATTGTGTCCTAGAATGCTCATGTCAATGCGGTTGTCCTTATTTCTCACATTGACACCAATAAAGCATATTTATCGAACTCGTTTTTGTGTGCATCCTCAGTATAAAAAGCTTTACTTCCAATATATTCTGACGAATTTGGGGAAAATAAATAAAGAAAGTATCTTTAAAGTAACTGTACCTGTGCCTAGGTACATTTTTAAGCTAGTACCTAGGTACGTACCTAAGTACCTTTTCGTATGAGTAACCGTAACTGCATCTTGGGTACATTTTTGAAGTAACTTTTACAACCCTGGTCGCTACTTATCTCGTCACTTTCTGACGGTGTGCATGCACAATCTTCATAGTTCACCAAGCGCCCCTGTGTACTTTATTTTTGTCCAGCCCACAAACACATAGAATTATTGTTCATCACATAAGAGAGGCAACAACAGACTTCTATAAGTTTGAGAAGTTAAATATGTGGGAACCCATGATCAACTTAAATAGCAAAAAAAAATGTTTAAGGATCTCTCAAATCACTTATAAAAACGCCGGTCACTTTCTGGCATTTTTTTTTTATTCTCAATAAAAACACCGAAAAAGATTTCTAAAAAAAGTGACGCGTGTTTCCCGCTTCTGGAGCAATTTTTTGCAGAAACCTCACCGCGGCCTGTCAATCACCTGACGGAGAAACGCAGACGCTGCCAATGACCGCTCGGCTTCGCTATGACGTCTGAGCTTCGAGGCGGAGCGAGCTTTTGGAGGAGTCTGATTTTTGGCCGATTCCATATCCGAGCCAAAACCGAAAAAAGAAAACCAAACATGGCGAGCGACAAGCGGAGACGCGATGTGTATGGGCGATGAGTCTTGGTCTTACTCGCTTGCAAGTGTGTGAACGGCGCTTTAGCAGTATGGGTTGGTGGCGCGGTGCAGATTCATCAACAGTCGCGACGAGTGCAAGCATCGCATATAAACATGATGACTGGGGATAACTTTGTTTTAGCGATGCAAAAATGTCCAATATGCTTCGAGATCATCCACCTGTTCTTTGACGTTCGCAGTCTTTCCTGGGTTTGGCAGGACCCAGTGAGCTGAATCTGACGAAGTTTATTGAGTGGTATTAATAAAATAGACTGTCTCTTCACACTGTGCGTACTTCATATCATTCTGAGGCGAAATGGTTGATATTCCCGGTGCAGATGACAAGGTTTGGCAAAATTCTCGTGAGTCAATACGTCACAGGTTTCGCGCGTCGTCAAACTACACGTGTGAACAGGCTGATTTTGCGAAATCTCAGTGTCGCTAAACTAGGGCGCGTTGAAAAGATGCATCGTGTGAATAAGCCTTAAATGTATAACATTGACCGAAATTTTGGACACCATAAAGCTTATTGCTCTATATTTCTGACATAATTTGCGCAATTTCCTCAGTTTACAGCCACAAAACAGCCGCCGCGATAGCGCCGCAAACTTAGTCGACACCATTTTGGTTGTTTTGATTTTGCCCTGTAGCCTCTATACCACGTCCTGCACAATAAACAAGCTGGGTTGAGGCTATAATCGAGTTTTCCAGTTCCGCTATAGCCAACATGGTCACCGTCTGCCCATTCTCATGGCTCCTCCAGTTCTTCTCGTGGTTTGTGTTTTTCGAGTGCGATCGTGAGAAGAGCGGCCGTCTGTTGTTCTTGTGGTCTTTGAGTGCAAAGGGTTTTTGCTGATAGGCTTAATATTGAAGCGAGATTGGAGGACTAAATGTTGTCTACAAATATAGTGCCAAATGTCGCCAACTTCAACTTCGCTGTTTGTGCCAACGAAGGCGCCGCAACAAGCAAGTGAAAAATGAACAATATAAAGAGGAGGTTGCACGAGAATTTAAAATTGACATCAAGCAAGTGGAAAGTGGCCAATGTACGAAGCAGAATATGCACGGAAATTTGATATTTTGGTTGAAATTGATTATTCGGACAATTTCGGGGTCCCCTCCGAGTCAGAAATATCAGTCGGCGACTGTAAATTGTACGAGAGCACAGGGGCGGCGGTCCTGAGGAGGGGCCACTTCATTTTTATTTGAGATATCAGATTATTGACAAAGGAGAGTTCACCGTTTATCTTGTCAAGGTACGTTCAGAACAATGGGTCACTGTACTTCCAGGTCACAACAAATGACACTGTTCTGGTTCCCAGCTTAGAGCATACAATTTTTGCTTTTAAGCAAAAATTGTATGCTTTAAACTTTGTTTTGTTTTTATAACTATGAAAGCTATGAACCTGTACATTTCATAGGAGGGGGCAAGCCAGCTGGAGCTTCCTTGCTTCCAAGCGACTACAGTGAAACCCGTTTAGAACAAACCCACGTACAGCGAATTATTGTCAATATCGAACTCACGAAAAATTTAAATAAAAATGCATGTAAAGAGTACTTTATATAACGAACAACCTGTTGGCTATATCGAACTTTTTCCCCCCGGGAAGGCTTCCAAAAACGCGCAATTATTCGTCTTCTAGCCTGTTCCTTTCACCAAAAAAAAGTAGGAAAGAAAGAAAATACCAAACGCTCAAGTTGCGAACAAAATTGAGCGAAGAGAAGCGAATCAGAAGGAGGAGAAAACTGAAAAATACTCTCTGCACGCACTCATTCATTCATTTATTCATTTATTTTCTGTGCTTATGAACAGCTTGACGCCTTGGTAATGATGCACAACAAAATATTCACAGGTTAGTTACAAAAGTCTTAAAAGCTACAAAATTTGGACGCACAGCAAAAAAAAAAAAATTTCATCCCAAAACCGTTGCCCACGAAAAGAAGGGATTCAGAAGGGGATATAAGCTAAAGACACAAACTCTGCAAAATAATTTCCAGCGCGTTGTTACAAGGCGGAAACGAAGAGATGAGAAAGAAAGAGAAATTCTCGGCTTACAACAAACGCATCGTGGAAATTCGTTATAAATAGTTTTTGCTATATCGAATTACTTGCTATATCGAACTGATCGTGGCGTTTCCTGCTGTTCGTTATAAACGGGTTTGACTGTATGTCCAGGTGTTTAGTTATTTCAAAGTATATTCACCTTAACTGAAGCAACACGTTTCTGCAAGATTTGTCATAGGACAGTTAGTATTGCCAATGGCAAGAACCCCAATGCCAAATGAAGCTGCAGACATATCATTCAATACCGGAGAGTTCTTATAGATTTAGTGCACGTTTGTGTCTGGATATTATTTATTTTTTTAGTTTTAATACTTAAAATTCAGAAACAGTAACATTAATCTGCAATTTGGAAGAATTGGAAATCCAAAGAAATAAACTCAGAAAAACACCCTCCGAATTTAACGAAAAATAAAATGAACTCGAAAAACGCAGAGTTCCAGTTATAACATATTAATTAGTGAAATTTGATTGGTCTGGTATACTTATGCATGCTATTGACCCAACTTCAATTATAGATGCTGTCATGACATACAGTACATTCGGATATAACTGATTCTATTGGGGAGTTTTATAAGCATAATTCACCACCTGAAAATATTGAACATTTCGACATCAGTCAATATTTCAGACATTACGCCGCTTTGGTTCGGTAGAGGGTGACCGCAGTGGCATCCGTTTTGCAAACTGCTGCCGTTGCACTCGGCGCCTCGCAAGCTTCGAGTTACTTAAAGTGCACAGTGATGACGATCTTCAATAGAGCTCAATAAAAGATTGCTGCCTCCTTTCAAATTTTAATAAACCCAGTTCTTTTCTGATTTTTCTTCTTATTTTGTCTGTCTCACAGGTCAAAACAGACTCCAGCCTTAATCCACCTCAAAGTAGGGGGATCAGTCGCCGAGTGCACTAGCGTACACCAGCTCAAAGCACGTGGAGCGAAAGCTCACGCTGCAGAACCCAGGATCCTGGGTTCGATCTCCACCCCTGCCCGTTTCGATCTGGATGAGCATCGTACCGGCGTGCGGTCGTGTATCACTACTGCGTGATGCACGTTAAAGACCCCAGGCTAGCAGTTGTACTGCACTGGCTAAATTTCTCATCTACAGCTAGGAGACTCGTCGCCCGTCGAGGCAGGCCAAATTCTAGGCTGTATGAACATACACACAGCCCAATATTTTTTTTTTCCACCTCAAAATATGTGGTAAGAGTATCTGCATTCTGCACACTCCTTTTACAACAAGCCAAAATCTTCCTCACTATCAAGGTCTGTTGTAGTGAGTTTATACTATTGGCATATCGACAGCTGAAACTTCTAGTACCGTGTGCACTGACACAAAATGCAGCTCCTAACTTCTTTTAGTAGTGGTAGGTAAATTAGGATACAAAGGAACCAAGTTCAACGGTATTCAATAAGCAACCTATATTTTCAAAGATTTGTTTGTACCACCAGAAAATGTAGCTTCTAGCTTGTTTCAGTAGTGGTAAATTCAGTCGATTCAAGGGATGATCAAAGCACAATGATATTTGAATGGGCAACCTCAACTTTCTGATATTTGTTTGTACCAGCAAAAAACATAGCTTCTAACATCGCTTCAGCGATTCTATTCGGTACGAGGGTTGAATCAAGCATAACAGTTATTGAAATGGGCAGCCAAGAGTTTAGACCATTAATAAGTCTTGCACGAATAGTGGATTTTGAGTTCAAAGCAATTCGAAGCGAAGAGTGGTTTTGGCCGAATATTTTCGATTAGAATATCAAATACTTTTTCCACGCCTTTCACTACTATCGCATAATGCTTAGACGAAAACCCAGCTAAACTTGTGAAGGTTATTCCTCTTGTTCATTTATAAGCTCAGTTTAATCGATCTAGATTTTTGAACTGTGACTTCATAAGGTCTGAGGTCATGGGAGCGCAAGAAAACGGTGGATTTGACATAAAATGAATCCCATAGAGATGGCCAACAATACCCAATTGAGTGAATTTACAAATATTGCTATATAAAATACTTTTTCTTTAATCTCGAGTTAAAAAAGAAAGATTCGCGCATGATAAACGCAGGTTGTAAGGGCATCTCTGCCTAACATAGTTTATACTCTTGCATAACAGTCAGTTTAATTTTGGAACTTTTACTACAATGTAGATATACACATTCACAAAGCTTCCATCTATTTTTAAATACAGCCGGCACACGTGCATCATCCCGCTTTGAATGTATGCTTTTTTTCCAAGCACGCAATTGTGATATTCATACTTTTCCAAGCGTTTATCGCTGCGGGCTACCCCCGTTGAGTGCGCTTCTTACCGAGCACCGATATAATGCAGAAAAGCAACACCCGTGGAGCTCGCTTCCGCGGGTATTGCTTCTCCGCTGAGCACCGGTGCTCGTAAAGAAGCGCACTCAACAGGGCTAACTAACCGCAATCAACACTTCGAAAAACGCGACCAGTGCAGTTTTTCTCAAAGCGAATATCGAATAGTCTATTATTCGAAACTACTATTCGAAATTTCGAATATTCTCACAACCCTACAATTAAAATATAGACGCCTGCGGACAATGTAGCGGGAAAAAGTCTGACAAACTGACTTCCAAGTTGGCAAGGGAGAGATCGGCTCGCTCGAGGCAGCAGTAGCTGAGGTTGGCACCCGACAGCCTTGCTCCCTGGAGATTGGCCCACTTGAAGTTGATGTGGCGCAGGTCCAATCGTGAAAGGTCGGCCCCCGACAGATTGACTCCCTGCATGCCCAGAGCACCTCGTGATGACAGTGGTCACAAAACCAAGACAACAGTCCGACAAGAAAGAAGCAGCTGAAGTGCTAACTGAGAAGATTAACACACAGTCAGAGCTGCGTGAATATTCGAAACTTCAAATAATTTGCTATTCGATTCGATTCGCTGTGCACTTTTACTGTCAGAAATATTCTAATTTTTCAAATGTGTATTAAAATTATGAATATTGCCTTGAGAATCCCAATTTTTGTGTCATGCTTCAACGCTTCACACCGGCGCTTTGGCACCAAGCTTCTCTGCCTTGTACTGGTGTGCTAAGAGAAAAGTCCGATCTGTTGGAGTGTCTTGGTTGGCTCCATGGGCTCGGAAATTGCAAATATACATAATCCCAAAGGCACAACCCCCTAGAAATTTTGCCATTCATGGCACATTAAATACTTAATCCCTGGATATCCATCGCGAAACTTATTAAGTTGTTTTGTTTCTTTAGTAGCTTCTGTACTATAAAAGAGCACCATCATAAAAAGGTTTGGCTGCAGTGGCGTCACGAGGGTCAGCGGCACCCGGGGCGGTAGCCCGACGCGACACCCCCCCTCCCCCCCACCGCTCTCGCGTGCCCCGCCGCGACTGCCCCCCCCCCCCCCCCCCCCGCCCCCCGCTCTCGTGGCCCGCCGCGACACCCCCTGAGCGCTGCACCCGGGGCGGTCCGCCCCCCCCGCCCCCCCCTTGTGACGCCACTGTTTGGCTGTATATGATTTTATTACTTTATTCAAATAGTTAATTATGAAGTTTCTAAAAGCAAATGATCAGTGGTTTGCTTCTTCTCACTAAGCAACTGGCTGGTTCCTCGATTCATTAAATTACTGACAATCCCCCATAACCCAATGTTGCATAGAGCTGTGCCTCACTAAATTTTTCTCTTTCCATCTTTATGATGGTCACACATCTCCGTATGCTTAGTGTTTGTACAGAATAAATGTCTTCATGTCGAGTTTGCAGCAATATATGAGGAATGTTTCCTGTATGTTGCCTTCCCAGACTGGCTTCGTAGACTAG
Organism: Ixodes persulcatus; assembly: GCA_013358835.2. Lineage (NCBI taxonomy): Eukaryota > Metazoa > Arthropoda > Arachnida > Ixodida > Ixodidae > Ixodes > Ixodes persulcatus. Next base: position 1,831,025 of record JABSTQ010010261.1, read on the forward strand.
TATAAGAGCTCAATTATAAACCCTGTAGTATGTTCTAATAAATTATTATTAACCTTTTAAGAGCCGGTTTTCTTCTTCCCGCATGCCGAGCACAAAAACTTTGGTCTCGGTGACGCTGCTGCATGCGCTGCGAAGAATATTTACTTCTAAAAGACACACTATTTTATGGGTCAAAGTGAATTGATGTCTGCGTGCCTCCAACTTATGACCTATTTCTCAAATTGTACTTTCGAAAACACTGTGCTATGCAGTGGCACCTTCAACCTCGCACCCATAGGTTACTCTTCTGAGCAGCCTTGCCCAGCCTTCGTTTTTTTCGGATGTCTAACTTTCTTTTTCAAAGTCGTCGAACACCGAGGTCATCGGTAATTTTTAGATCTCAGTGTTCGCCATGAAGAGTGAGGTTGAACAACATACCGTATTTACTTGCATAATGAATGCACTCGCATAATGAATGCACTCCCCCCCCCCCAACGGGCATCAATATTTGGACTTTTTTTCTTTTTTTCACGTAATGAACACACTTTTAATTTTCGGCTCCGCTAGTCTTGAACTGCAACCAAAAGTCAATTTTCTTTAGCCGCCAAGCGGCCAGGCCAAGTCAAGCCAAGCCAAGCCGCTCTCGTAATGATTGCAGAAGTGATCAACCGTGAAACCGAGCGGCGCGCACGCCTAGCGAAGCTGAGGTTGAGGAATTGCCCAGCCCCGGACATGCTTCATCCATCGGATGCATTGATGTCAACAAACACGCCGTCGCCTGTGATCCGCATTCGAACAGTGAAATCGTGAAAGTGGTTAGGCCTAAGAACGGTTGCCGTCGCTCTCCGTGCTGAGTGAGCTTCGTAGGGTGCTTTTTCTTTGGCATAAGGCACGCCTAAAGTGCCCTAAAAAAGGTTCGCAATTTATAGAGTATGATTATTGTGGCGCGCTCACGACCAGCCGTGGGTGCGCCTCTCAGTGGAGACCCTGCTGTGTCATATTGGCACCTTAATTTACATTCGCGCAAAGTGTGTAAATGCAAAAATTTACCCCGCGTAATGAACGCACCCCCCAAATGTGTGCAAATTTTTCGGAAAAAATGTGTGTTCATTATGCGAGTAAATATGGTAGGGTCACCACACTGTCACAATGAAGAAGCGTACCGAAACACAAGTCGCCTAAAACAAAGCTACATGTCATCAAAAAGTGACAGAATGAGACAAATCACTGTTTTTTATCGCTTGCTCATACATGCCGCTCAGTGGCGTAGGCAGAGGGGGGGTTTGGGGGGTAGAAACCCCCCCCGAAATGCCAAACCTACCCTCCCTCCCCCCCCCCGCGGGCCCGCTTGCACACCCCTGCTCACGCAGTCGGTTTTGTCACGGTGCATGGAGCAAGGGGGGAGTGCGGACTATATCCAACTTATATGCTTTCGGGAAAAGTGTTTGTGGGGTAGAAAATGCTGAAATAAATAAAATAGGCAATATTTCTTTATTCCGTTTATTTGATGGGATGCGTAACTTGAGCTCAGATATATAGAGAAAACGAATATTTCGAAACATTTGTGGGGTGAAGGATGGCAATTTCAAGGCCATGTATTACAAACTATCTTCACTAAAATACACAGTTCAATCAAACCAAAGCGAACATAATAAAACGAACACATGGTTTATAATATAAAACAATGTCAGTGATGTGTTTAATGATTACTAAAAACAACTGCACTGTAAGGAACGGGTGGCGCTGCGCTCACGCACACCTTGACTACTGACCAGAATTACGTGCTTTCGACTTGAAATTACCACGAATAAAAAAGTAAGTGTGACTAAGAAAGCAATTTACAGGCTCTCTTGATCATCTCATATATGCCAAGCGTCTACACATTAAAATGCAGCCGCCTGCGTTCACGATAAAGAATATCCAGGACGTCCCCCGCTTGAACTTAATGTCGCAGTGAAGATTCAAAAACGCTAGACCGAGCAGTCGCTCATTCGAAGTGGACGCTCTCAGATATGTTTTCAATCGTCGTAGCGAAAAGAACAAGCGCTCAGCTCCCGCCGTTGATACGCGCAGAGTCACTAGGATCTCGAAGAGACGAGGGACGTTTGGGAATCGGCGGCGTGCGCGAACTACAGGAACGCTTCTCTAGCTATCATAATCATTGTTTGTGACGTCACGGGTAGGACAGACTGGGACAGACCGCGTAGATCTTGGATCCCTCGGCTCGTCAGCTCGCTTCATGCGCTGTTGGGGTAACGCGCGGCAAAGCCTGTTTCACGCGTTGCGTTTATTTGGTGAAGTGATATTTGTAGTAGGACATTTTACCGAAGCTTGAAACCGAACGTGGCACGCGTAGTCGTGCCAACCAACATTTTGAGCGCTGAGGTGTCGAAGTGGTCGGATGGTGGTGTGCTGTTCTCTATCTCGTACAAAAAGCTGAACGAGGAAAATAGAATATCCAGCGCTTTATCGCGCTACACAGCGTGTGCCACGGCGAATAGGGTGTCTTTTTTTATTATGATTCAGACAAAATAAATCTAGGAAAGGAAGATCTCATCAAATTCAAAAAAGGAAAGCGAAATGCGAGAACATCTCGCGTGTGTAGTGAACACTTCAGTGAAAGCAACTCCGTGTATCCTGTTGGTTTCAATGTGCTCTGTGTGTGTTGGTCTCTTATTAGTTCCGAGTTGATTCCTTTTCTTTTAATTTTGTAAACCAGTAAACGAACATCTCCTCAAAGTAACTGGCAGGAAGAAGTGGAGGCTGGCTTCCGGAGTCGTTTCGACTAAATCCCTGCTTATTCACCCGGCCGACCCAAAACGATTACTTCGATCGCGAGACCGCCTCGCGATCGAAGTAATCTAGTTAGTCGGTGACACTTCAGCGTCCTAGAAAATGAGGAATATACCTGCTATAAATTACTACCGTTTGTATGTTTCGTTTTTGCGAACCCAAATGCGCATAATGCGTGACGCGCTCCTCAGCGAGCGATTTTAAAGTTGTAAACGTTTCTTGGTATAAATAGAATAGAACAAATTAATCAATCGCCCGAAATTTCCGGGCCATTGCCGACAATTTAAGAATTTATGAACATTTATTATTTTCTTTCGAGCAGAAGTCGCGATGTGACAAACTTCTTTGCCGCGTTTTCGATTCGGGAGGAGCTAAGTGTCAGTTGCTGACGAGCATTTGCTTGGCATCTATTTACGAGTCACACTTGGATAGAAACGTCGGTATCAGCAAGCTCAATGCAACTAAAACAAGAGTGTGGCGTTTTCCAACGCAACTGTGTGCACGTGCACAGCCAAGAAGACACTACGTCAATAGACCATTTGATATATTACCCAAGCATCAAGGAGAATGCAGGGATTGGTGTTCCACGCGGCACACGCGCACGCCTTCCCCGTGTAAAAGGTTTGAAGCAAATAATCAAAATAAAGCGTTGACGAACGTGCGTGCAAGATGCCATTTGTTTTAGGTATTTGCTTTGAAAAACTTACTACTGCTGAGGCTAGCACGTGCGGCGCGTGGAACACCAATCCCTGCATTCTCCTTGATCCTTGGGTAATATAGCAATAGGTCTATTACTCTGGTGAATGCAAAACCTTTTTTTAAAGCGGCCTTCACAGATCAAAAAGAAAAAAAAAACAAGAGTCAGAGAGGTTTTGAATAGCCCTGACGCACACCGTGCAAGCTGTAATGTAATGCTTAGGTCCAGGCTTGATTTTGAACATTTTAAAGTTTTTCTAATAAAAAAGCAACTTCGAGGCGCTGTTATTTATTAGAAAGATCACTCACAAAAACTTTATACGCGTTTCTTTAATAAATAAACCGTTTTAATCTGCATAGTTGCGAACTAACGTAGCCACTCCGTGCTTTGACATAGCGAGTCGTCTGCTCGGATCCTACCAGCTGCGTCACAGGAGGGCGCCCGCGAGGTGGCGCAACCAAAAACATCTCGTCGCCAATAGGGCCTGCGGAGAGAGGGCGACCACCTGTAGCACGGACGTGACGGGCGTTTCACGTTTCTCCGTTTTGCATTTGGAAGCCCGTCTAGCAGCTCGCATTGGAGTTCACGATTGAAACCAGGCCTGAATAAAACTCCAAAAACTCTTCAGCGCCGGGAGCTGTCCCGCTGTCCGAGATCTTTGTAGGCAGAAGCGACGAAAGTAATTGCAACGCACGCCGGTGCTTTTTAAATTTACCATCTAACTGTGTGATTAGGTAAGCCACGAAAGGAAGGAACACTTAAAATGCTCTTCCGTGCTTGTAGCGGGAATGTTACAGCGGTGACGTTGCTGACTTGTTACTCGCAGCATCTGAATTTCAACTTCCGCTGTCTCGGCCATTTTAATGGTGGCTTGGAATATGGCCTAGTGTTTGTGGGTTGACGTTTGCTTTGATTTTTCAGCTTCGAGATTTTTTGTGTGTTGCTGTTTAATGTTTTGTGACAGTATAGCTATCCTTTTGTTTTGTCTGGCCGGCACGCATTGGTAATGCAGTGCTACCTCAAAAAGCGGAGGGAGTTGTGTGCTGTGAGGAAGCTTTTAAAGTTAGTGGGCCGCAACTACGACGACAGTAGAGCAGGCAGCCCAAATGAAGCCTGCTCCGTTAAAAAAAAACAAAAAGCAAAAAACAAAACAAGAAAACAATGCAGCTTCACTCGTTTTGTCTTAAGAGCACAGGGTAAGGTAAAATTGAAAAAAAAAAATCGATTTTAGTTTTTTTCGCGATTTGATAAGTTTAGTTCTTTCTGCACATTTTCCATTGTCACAGTGTTCTTAGAAAGTTATATTTCGGACTGAAAATCACTTTTTCCGAAAGCAAGTAGCAGGTGCCACCACGCCTCTTTCTGGGATGCGCTCCCTGTTTATCGATGAATTTTTGAACAAAACAAATTCAACACCAGACCTAAAAGCTTGTCCGGTAACAGATAATCTCAAAAGAATTATCTGGCAACTATTGCAAAGCTTTTTTTCAACCAAGACAATCCCGAGACGCTGTTCACGTTTTTTCCAGGTGTGTACCATGTTTACATTCAAGCGTTTGTTTTTGTAACGACAAAATGGCGGCATTGGATGCTTTTCTTTGATTCAATGGTGGTAGCATTGCACAAGACAATGTTTTGAAGCCCTGTGGATGGAACCCTGTGTGGAACACTATCAAGTGGCCGAGGGAAGTTGATGTCACTCGAATATACTTTACGGACCAAGCGACACGGCAGGTCACAAAAGAGGCCCGGCAAGCAAGGCGATAAGGCTAAAGGCGAAGACATGACTGTAGCAATGCCTTTCAAGCTGGCGGCAATTGAAAAAATGACTCTGAGGGTGTTGGTGCTAAGAGAAATTTGTTATTTACCAGTTTTTTTACTTTAAACTCAATTATCTCAAAATAGGGTTTTTTAGTACATAGGTACCATTTTTTCCTTAACCTGACGTTATAGAGCGTTGATCTTTTATTCCTACCACCTACATGGGTGTTGAAAAATACTGAACTAAAATTAAAAATATGCACCCAGCAGTTTTTGAGTTACAAATTTTTTAATACATAAAAAACTAAAATTTCAGTACTAGAATAAAAAAAAAATTTAGAAAAAAACTTATTTTAGATTGGTTGAAATAATTCTAGTTCAGTAGATAAAACACAATATTTCGAACAAAATGATATATACATGACAGGAATACTCCTAATAGTCACCGAGAAAAATGTTCCTTAACATGGCCTCAAATGCATGGGGAGTATAGGACTTACCCTGTGCCCTTAACAGCACCTCCATAATCTTTGCGTGAGCGTCCGTAGCGCCGAGTTCACCCTGCCTCGTCGGGGGGGGGGGGGGAATTATGTCTTTGAACCCCTCCCGAAATAAAATCCTGGCTACGCCACTGATGCCGCTACACGCAAAAAGAAAAGGCCAGCCCAGTTGGGAGGGCTATAGGGAGCAAGCTGAAACTGAAACCACGCGGAAATGCGGCCGAGCAGTATACCTGGGCGTGGCACTCGAAGGGTTAAGGCACATTTGTACAAATTGCAGGCTTGACTACAGTCCAGTGACGCGTGACGTGGTAGCTGGTGGGGAAAGAGCTCAAGGACTGCCCTTCTTCCGCATACCTGAAACCGCAGCTCCGACAGATGGGAGGTGGTGGTCAGGGCGTCGATGACGTCGCGTCGTGTCAGCGGGGAGTAATCCCTCGGCCCTCGTTCGCCCTGCAACGAGAACAGTCTGGCATAAAGCACTCGCAAAGCAAGTACGAGGGAAGTTTTTTCACTTAAGAACCGGCTAAAAGGAAGGAGTGATAAAATATATTTTAATAGACACAAAATATATATAATTAGTACATATACACAAAAATACAAAAAATTTTACACTGTTCTTTTCATCGCAAAAATAAACTATGCATCGCAGAACGCTCATTCTCCACCCAAATGCAGCCCTAGAGGTGCCAAAGTTCCAACACTAGCCGTTATCTTATTCAAAAGTTACAAGTGATTTTCTACAAGTTTCAATGGAAAAGGGGGGCCCATTTTTGCCCGTTTTCGGTAACTGGCGCCTCAAACGAGCATAACTCAAACAATACCATTCAGGTATTGTTTGAGTTACGATTTCTGGTATGTTTGCATAGCTGTGCAAGTCTTTGTTTTATTATTTTTGGTGTGTTTTATATATGCTGTGCTTATCACCCCCACCCCCCCACACCTCTATATAATGTCCTTCCCAATAAACCTTTAAGGTATTTCAATAAATAAATAAATAAATAAATAGAGCTCCAGGTATTTGAGCTAGAGCTCTGTTAAATGCTATTTTTTCCATTGAAAATTTTAGAGAATCACTTATAAATTTTGAGTAAGATAACGGTTAGTGTTGAAACTCTGGTATCTAGTTCGGACCTCTAGCACTATATTTTGGCGAAGAATGAGTGTTCGGCGATGCGTAGTTCATTTTTTAGGTGAAAAAACCCTGTAAATTTGTTTGTGGGACACAATGTACCCCAGCTACTTCTCCATCCAATTACCGCACAAATGAAGGCAGTTATTACGAAATGGCAGGCTTTCGGAGGACCTCCCCAAAGACGGCCCCCGAGGTTCTCAGTCATTCCACCGTGCGTCAGCAAGACCATAACTCGACGGGTCCAAACGTGCTATGTATCGAGTTTGTAAATATAAAGTCATTTAGCGTGCCCTCCTAAAACCCACGAAATGAATGCTCACCTGGATGATCTGCTCGAGGACCGGCACTAGAGACTCAATGCCGAAAAACTTGGCCTCTTCGAGGACCCCTGCGAATAAGAACGAAGTTCAATAACGTACAGCCAACAAGGAACGTCCAGGCGGAGTGTCTGAGCCAGGCAACTCTTTCAATAACCCGTCCAGCAGAATGGACCACACTAAAAGCACGGTCGATGCCGGTTAAGGCACTACAACGCCTGGAACGCATCTACGACTGGTGCGTTTGGCATCCAATCCCCCCCCACGCGTCGAAAGTGGTGAGCGCACCGGTCGGAGACATACTCCCAGTACCTGTCGCAACCTTGCGCAACCTTGCGCCGGCTCACCCTGCGGGGAGAGACCTCCATCGAGCACCAGCTGCCCGTGGCGCAGGTAGTTGAGAAGCGGCTCGAAGTGGCGTGGGCTTCGGTCCACCAGGTAAGCCCCGCGCGAGTCCCGGGCACTGCCCCACGCCGGGGACGTGCCGTTGCCAAACAGGCGGCCCAGCATTGACCGAGGTTCCTTCGACACCAGCGTGCTCCTGTCGCGGGGAAACGGGAGGGCTTTCTTTCTTTTTAATATTTGTGGAGCGGCTACGCACCGCCGTAACTCCGAAGGAGATACAGATGATGGCGCGCACACCCTACTAAAAAAAAAACTAGGATTGTGCAATCTTTTAAGGGTGGACACCACCCAGAAAAGTCAACTTCTGTACCGCTTGCTTCACTTCAATCAAATTTCCAGCAGAAGTTTATATGAGTGGCAAGACCATCCCTGCCAAATTTCATTGTCCTATGATCAATTCTGAAACTTGTTACGAATGTTACAATATGGAAGTCAGTGTGTTTTCACTTAGAAAAACTATAGTTTTAAAATAAAATAGAAATTTATGATTTTTATGTGTAATATAGTCATAGGAATATCCATAGCACATACCTAGCTAGTTATTTTGCTATATTGCATTGTGTTTCATAATTATAGTATAACTTTATAAGAAGATTAAGTGTTTTTTCATGTCTGCACTTTTTTACAAATGTAATTTTTTTAGCATAAAAGAATGCTAAAGTAGAAAAACTAACCACCCAGGCATGTTCCTCACAAAATTCTATCCCAGAAACCACCTAAGAATAATTCTCTATTGTGTAATAGGAAAACGACAGTTTTCCTAAAGTGAAATTTATGCCAAAAAGTGGAACGTAGAAAAATGCACTCAAAGTGCTTCAACCTCAACCTTTTCTTTAGCATCGGTGGGTTGAAGATAATTTATAAAAACTTAACTATGCAGTGTAAACTAATGAAACATTTTGGGAATGCTCTCTAGATGTTGGTGGATGTAAATATGGCATTTTTCAAAATCAACTTTTTTTTGCAGAAATTGTTTTCTTTTTTCGGAGGGGGGTAGTGTCCCCCCTTAAATTTTAGAATGGTAGTTTCGAATAATATTGCTGCGCGCGTGGCGGAGTTGGAAACGCACGCTGCTACCATGCGCAGGAACCAGTTTCGAACCCCGCTTGTCCATTTGTTTTATCAATCAATGTTGTTCCGGAAAGTTGTTTTTGTAACTCTCCCTTTTCTGGCAAACTATTTCACATATCCAAATCAACTCGTGGGCTAGTTGGTTAGGCATATTGAAATATACAGAGATGGAAGCGACATTTTATATTTTGTAGCATAATCTGTAGAAGGCAAAATATTGGTTTGGAGCAGAAACTGCCTTTTGGAGCAGACGCCAAGACATCACTTGCAAATGAAAGAGTGATTGCATCACTAAATAACTTCATCCTTGATAATGATTGGGGTTTTTTCTTTGTGGAGCATATTACATATTAACTTTTGTAATAAGAATAGATATGGTCGCCCAAAAGAAACAAAGAGCCTTCTTCTTAGAAATAAGGTTCTGGTCAGAGTGAATTCCATCTGCAATGAGCACTAAAAATAGATGAAAAATGATTCATAGCGCAACACTTCAGTTGGGATAAAGCATCTGTCCCTTCCTAATTTTACACTCGGTAGTTGATTTAACCTGTAAACATGCCAGCAACAACCAGCATATTCGCTAACACGTCTATCAATAAAAATGCCTCCCCTAAGTTTTATGAACCAAGGAAACTCAAGGCGCTAGTATAATAAACTGCAAAAACAACTACCACAAATATTATTAAAAAAACTACACTTTTGCTTCAAAAGTGCTCTTTAGTGGCATAACAACAAGAGCGCAAGACAACAACACAAACACAAGACGCACAGCCAAAAAAACACACAGCGCCGACTTCCAGTTCAATTGTATTTTCGGGTTCTTTTGCACAAGGAACAGGAAAATATAGCAAAACTGTTTCATATTCTTCGTCTTCGCGAGAGGCGCAGCAATATATTGCCATGAATGAAGGCGACGAGACTACGAAAAATCAATCGAAAATAAACGTTTAATTGGCAAACTTGTGTCCAAAACAAAAGGAAAAGCAAACATGGAGAAATCAGCAGCGAGCGTCGACGGCGGCAGCAGCGAGCGACGGTGCATCGGTGTGACAGTTGGCTAGCGCGAGAGTGAATGAGTGAATGTGCCTCGTCGTCGGGAGTCGGAGTGAGTCGGCAAAGCCGCGTTCAGCTCCTTATCCACTACGCTCTGCATTTTAAACATTCGACCGAGAATGTTCAGGAGTGAGCTAGGGCGAGACTGACTAGGCAAGATTATTCTGGCCCTCTTATCTTTTACGCTCGGCAGAAAGAGTAAATACGAATCTCCTAGATTTACGAAGAAGCGCTTCTTCTCGGTCATAGACGTGGCAACATTTTCCGTATCTCACTGGCATCTCATCCCTCCATTTGCCCAAAATTCTAGCTCTTTGTTTGATAACATCGAGTGGCGCACTGATAGATGCATTTTTAAGCTGTGCAATGCTTTCTGCCTTAATGATCTCTCTAGTGAGCTTCTGGCTACTTCCACCTATAACGGAACACCGCGTAAAGTCAGCCTCACACCCGCGATCGCGACAGTGCGTAGATCTAAATGTCCAGATATCACTTTGTGGGTATTATAGTACAGTTCTCTTAACCTGCATTTATAGTAACGTTCTGAAATTACGAAGCAGTTTTGCTATCCTTTTCATTCCTTACGCGGAAGAACGAAAAATACAATCAGGGTTGTAAGTCAGCGCTATGTGTTTCTTGGGTGTGTGTCTTGTGTGTCTTGCGCTGTTGTTGCTTGACCAAGCTGCCATCCCCATAAGCTTCATTTTCAGTGGCAACCAGAGTGAAGTTTGCTGCTCTTTAAATTGACAGGTGCGTAGGAACAAGCTTGACCATCGTATACTCATTCAAATATAAAGAGCAATATTCTTTTTCTAATTAAGTGCAGCTTCGTTAAAATTAGAGATCGATCTAAGGCCAAAGAAGATAGACCTGGAATAGTACTCAGCACAATTTCTGAGCCAATCGCAGGTGCTCCCCCATGTAAGCCGCTGCTCCTAGCACTTTGGAGCAAAGCGGTCGAAGCTCAAAGCATGCATGATAATGTGAGGCGGTGAAGACTGACGCGTGCGGAAGAAGTACACTGTGACTTTGGCCACAGCACAGAGGCATGTGGCAGGCATGATAATCAAGTGATCTCATCAGGAGTAAAAGTCCCTGGTTCTGTATTATCACAGTAGCTGCCATTCCTCTATTTTGCGAAGTTTCCTCCCAATTTTTAGGTCCTGATGTCGCCAACACTGTCTGAAAATTTAGACGACGACGGGGTCAGTGCAGTGTGTGAGAAATTTCTATACTTTGTTTCATTTTAAGTCAAAGCGCAACTGATGCTACGAACCGACGGGACCCATCAAATAGCAACAAAGGTGCGACATTATAGCATTCATAACCATTTTCTATGTGTTCTTTCATCGGCTAAATCAATTAAGTGTAGCGAATGCCCTGTGACTTGCACATTCTAGTATGCATATGCTCATGGTTGCATGTGTTACAGCCTTTGAATGTTATCTGACCTAAGATGAGACTAAACTATACGGTGAGTATGGATGCTGTGAAATAAATATTTGTACCATTTTCCTTTCCTTCTATTTGCCCGATTATTACGATTGACCAGCAGTAAACAATACATATTTGTTTTGCTTTGTTTAAGCCCATTTCCGCACAGACGTAACACAGTTCTTAGCAAGAACGGCATTTTTTGTGCAAGATGTAGCAGACTTTTGCTCATGGTGCGACTGGGTGCAAATGGTGCAGCACTTCCATCAATAAACAATTATAAAATACAGAAGACAACATAAGGACAAGAGCTGATCCCGTCCTATTCTTCTACTATTTACTCTGTTTCACCTTACGATGGACCACAGAAGACGCCGTGGGCCATTGAAACTAGTCAAATACCGTGTGTCACGTGACCTTCCAAAGGGGTGCAGCTACAAGCAGGGCCTATAATACGTTCGCGGCATTGGATTGGTTGGAAGGCTCGTAGCGCTCGCTGCTGTGTATCTCAAGGTGGAACAAAGGGCTGTCCTTGCCCTTTTGCGCTGTGTTTATTTCAATAATTGACATACTTCTCAGAAATAGGACAAAAATAATAAAGTATATATTAAAATAAAACAAAAGAGTGAAGGCCCAAGAGTTAAAAGAGGTTTTAAAAGTGCTGGCTTTTGCAACTTTTTAGTTTTGTTACAGAACTTCATCTTATGTGGCAATGCCTATGCTCTGCCGTTAGTTTTTCTTTCAGCCGTGACTGTACTCGGGTATGGAACTATGGTGCAAGCTCTCTTAAAATTAACAAACATGAACAAACTGATTCACAACATTGTTTACCGTATCGGTGTTTCAAATTAATGTAACTGTACTACGGGCCTGCCACATCTTTTCCTTCCTGTAAGAACCACAGCTGCTTCAACACAGGACGAGGCGCACTCGCAACTAAAGTTTATTTAAGAAAAAACACATAATATATAAGCCGTAAAAACCGCCTATTCATCACATCAATCGAGAAGACCCCTTGATAAAATCAAACTCTTTCCCCGAGAGGGCAATGGAAGGCTCACTGACGCATTCTTCTCCCTTTGCCCTAATCTCAAACGCCTCGTGCACTTCTCGGCATATTTTATCTTTATATTTTGCCAGAACCCTCACATCATGCAAAACTGGTGAGCATGGGCACCGACTACAATGAAGAGCTAAATTACCAGACGGGCTTGCTCTCATAGCTGCCGCGTGTTCCCGTGCACAATCATTTACACATCTACCAGTCTGGCCGATGTACACGGAGCCGCAAGTCAGCGGAATTTCGTACACCACTCCGACGGCACACTCAGCGTATTTGGTGCGGTGTTTTGTGCTGCAAAGCTCCCATATCTGGCTGGGGATTATTGATTCTGCGGCACAGGCGTGCCATTTTTTCCGGGGCTGAAAACACTACGGGAACTCTAAACCGCTGAGCTACTTTCTTTAAATTATGGGACATGGCATGCAGGTACGGAATAATTACCGGTCTTATTTTTGGCTTTTCTCTTGCCCGATCAGTTGCCCTTTTAAATTTTTTTAACAACCCTTCCGCGACCTCAGTCAGGCATCTTTGTGGGAAACCTGCCTCTTGCAGGCGCGAAATCTGTAAATTAAAGCTGTCTTGCACAGAATGTTCGCAAGATCGTTTTAGGGCCGCCTCCAAACACGTGCTAGCAATGCCCCTTTTTACTAATTTTGAATGGGCAGACTCGAATGGCAGGATGCGTTTCCTAGATCTTGGCTCGTACGCCCAACATATGTGGCTCTCCAGAAAGCGTAGTTTTAGGTCTAGGAACTGTAGTGTCCCTTCTACCGGCTTCTCGTGAGTAAACCTCAGACCTCCAGAACACGAGGAAAACACATCGATCATCTGGGGTACAACGCCATCCAGCAATCGCTCCGCCAGTTCACTGAACACAAGGTAATCATCCCAGCCTCTCGGCAATGGTGCCCCAGCCTCTCGGCAATGGTGTTGTCACACTTACTCAAGAAAATATCGGATAGCACCGGCGCTACAGACGACCAGATGCAAATGCCCTTCCTTTGGACGTACATATCACCTTGAAAGGAAACATATGTGTGCGATAGATAGAACAATAACAGTTCCAAAAAACTCTCCGCACTGATGCCGCTCGAGTTGGCAAACGACACTTCGCCGTTCTGCGCTATGCACTTTCTAACCGCCGAAAAGATATGGTCGTGCAGGATAGAATAAAAAAGTTCTTCCACGTCCAAAGAAAAAGCACTACGCATCCCACTAGCGTCTCCCTTCAAATAATCAATAATCGTTTCCGAATTTCTAACCAAGAAAGGGTCGTGAAGTTCCAAGCACGACAGGCGTTTGGCAAGAAAGCCGGATAGCTGGGATTGCCAGGATCCCCTCTCGGTAACAATCGCTCTAAAAGGAATACCTATCTTGTGTGTCCTGTTTTCGCTAATCTTTGTCCTGTGTTTCTTTGGCGCTTTATAGCCCGATGATGAACCAACTGGCCCAAATTTCCACTTTGCTGATAGGTGCTGCAAGGCATAGTACAAAATGGCGACATAGTAGAAATCTTTCTTTTCTAGTAAATTGACCGTACATAACCTAAGCAGATTCTCTTTTTAAATTTTGGCATCAAATTGCATATGAGCTACATTTTTAGCTCTCATGTACAGCCCTGCATTAGACTGACCTTGTGGTCGCGAAGTGTTTTCCGCCGACGTTCAACAACACCCAGTCTGGATTTCCGGGGGCCAATGGCGGTGCAGGAGCAGCATCAGCCAGCATCCCTAGCAGCATCCAAGCATTAAGAAATGCAGCAAAGAAATGCCACAACTTAAAAAGAATGCCGCAACTTCGAAGAAGTGCCGCAACCTCGAAGTTATGCAGCCACTCCAAAAAAATTCTCTTGTTGTGGCATTTTTTTATTAAGTTGCAGCATTTTGTTCAAAGTTGCGGCATCCACTTTGGAGGAAGCTGCACTCACCCAGGAAGCCTTCACCGCACGACGCATACAGGACGTCTTCATCCCTGAAAATGCACACTGTTCAGGCTTGGATGTGTTGATAAATACACAATTTTTTCTCATTTCCAGTTTTTTTTATATAAAACTTCTGTATTTACACCGGTTTGTTATGCGACATAGATTCAAAACTAATGGTGCATTCCCAATTCCTGGGAAAAGTCTAGAAGGGAACGTTGTTCTGGGTCATGTGTCACGTTGAAAGTCTGGCAGCAAGTTAGGATGGAGGCCTACCCGGCGAAGATGGTGCCGACAGATCGCTCGAAGGCCCGGGCACGTCCAAAGGAGGTGCTCGAGATCCACCTCCCAGACTGGGGCGGGACAAAAGGGACAGCAGGTGGATGTCGGAGTACGACCCTGTCCAGCACGGACAGCCATTGTGATCGCTGCATTCACACAAGCTCTTCGGAGCCAAACCTCTTCTAGGTGGGTAAGACCACCAGGGACGTTGGAACCACACAGAGAAATAAGAACTCGCGTGGTGCGCTGCAGAGCTTCCCTGTGGATGACCAGACTATCCGCGGCCAGCAAGTTAAGAAGAGGAAGCGGGTAGACAACCGTTTGAGGATGACTCAGGCACCACAATGCTGAATCCAGCAGACTCAGAATGGGCACTCGGCCACAAACCGAGAAAAGTCCATCGCCACACTGGAGGGGCGGTCAATAGGACGCAGGGTGTGGATAGCCTACATCGAGTCGGTGTAATAAGACATGAGGAAGGCAAAAAGTAGCAGCAATAAGAGGCAAAAGAGCGGACGGACTATCCCAGAGGGCCACCAATTTTGCCAGCACCGAGGGGGAAGGGATGTCCAGGAGGTACAAACACGTTTCATTCACAGTCGAGATGAAGGGACAAACTGAGGCTTCTATGAAGACATGATTCAATCAGTCCAGCATCCACATAGGCTACCAGGTCAGCACCCTCGAATGTTGATGAGGGAGAACTAAACACAGAAAAACCTGTAGACGAGATCTTCGATGAGCCTGCCAGAGGCAGCCAGTAGGTTTATTGTCAATCTCTTGACAGTGGAGCCAAGAGGGTAATGATGTATCCGGAGACTCCACTAATGGCACAGACCAGGCACGTAGCCAGGGGGGAGGCCCATGGGGCCCGGCCCCCCCCCCAAATCTTTCATTTTGCTGGGACCTCCTCTCCCTCCTCCCCCTCATACAGCATTTTGTCATATGCGGGCCCCCCTGAAACAGAATCCTGGCTACGTGCCTGGCACAGACGGATTCATGTAACCTGCCAAGGCGGCCGCCGCTGGATCTACATTGAACTTCAAGGCCCAGGCTTGACGTCAATGAATTGATTTGTCTAATCTGTTCAACTGCGTTTCAGCCTGAAGTGTAGGGATCAGCGTCAATCAGCTGGGGGAGGCCCGTAATGACCTGCAAGGCTTTTTGATTAAGACTTTTCAATTGGGGCCGTTCGGCCTTGGTGAGGTGCTAAAACTGGGCCTGGTAAGCACGGCAAGGCTTCAATATTGAGCAAACCAACATCCGGGCGATGCGGCAATGGGCCTTCCGCAGACCGTTGAGAGATACGGCAAAGCGGGTGCAGCATGCTGGAAGGTGACTTGCGGGTGGCGTGAAGCCAGGGCAACGCTGAGCCAGATTTAGTCAAATCCACATCGGGCACGCGGAGTGTAGACACCTCCGTCAGGACTCAACCGGCAAGGGTAAGTCCGAGAGAATTCTGGTGGAGCTTGCAGCTGCCCCAACTGTTAGCAATGGACATGTAGACAGTCCTTTCGGACGAGAAGGTGAGCCCCATCGAATTGCACCAGGTTATGTGGCGCATCTGCATACATTGAAAAGTGGACATTTGGGATATCCGAGAGATCTCAACTCAATAACACGAGTGCTATATTAAAAAGCAGAGGGGCAAGGACAGACCCTTGTGGCGTTTCCCGCTCCAGTTTAAAGTGTCCACCGCTGGCCCCGCCTCGGCGCACCGAAACAAAGCGATGTTGAAAAAAGAGCAGATGAAGGAGCACACCTTGTCAGGTAGCTGAAGTCACTGAAGAATAGAAAGGGTAGCCGCGTGGCTCACGTTATCATATGCCCAGTGTACATCCATAGCGTGTGCACACGGTGGGAGCGGCCGCCGATGAGCACCGCAGATGAATGACGGTCCAAGCTGTCCTCAGTACCCATGTGAGGCCGGAATCCAATCTGTGCTGGGTGGTATTATCCCCTCGAGCGCCACCAACTGAGGCGCGTGGCCGCCATACGTTAAAGTATCTTGCATAGAGTCGAGGTCGGTGGGCCAAAGATTCGCAAGAAGGCCGGAGGGGTTCGCCAGGCTTTGGGATGGCCATTATCTCTGCACGTTTCCAAAAGGCAGGCACATTCCCAGAGATCCAGACTGCATTGAGAGTGTCTAGAAGCCTCCTTAGAGCCAGGCTGTTCATGTTCTAACAGGCCTTGTAGAGGATACCGTCCGGGCCGGGAGCAGTTCGTGCTGATGCCTGTCAATCGCGGGGAGTGGTTTAGCCACAGTGAGGGGCTCCTGGACGCCATCAAGGTCGGAGCCGTCTGGAATTTCTCCCATATGAGAGGGAATGGTGGAAGTGCGAGTAAAGATAGAAGGCGTGTAGTCAGTTTTGAAAATACAATGACCCATGTGTGATATAGGCTCCGTGCATCGGTGCTTCGAATAAGCTTGTGGCACCACTTGGAGGGTACAAGGAAGTTTTTCGGTATGTTTCCGAGCTCGAGAGAGCCTTCCCGTCTCCAAAAAGTGTGGTGTACTCGTGGTACCAAAGTTATAAAAAGTCCCCAGGAACAAATTTTACTGTAGGATTATGGGAACGACTGCTGCTAAGGTATGTCAAATTCTGAAAGGAAGCTTTGGGACATACAATATAAGCAATTTTCTGGCGTGTCATATGAGACATACAGATCCGTCGAAGATGGAATTACATCTGAAGTTGCTGGTTCTAGCATACATCACCTGATCAGTGCGACGTCGTCGATTTCTCCGCCTTTATCGGTGAACAGTCGCTTCGCCTGCATGCCAAACTTGGTACTGACAGCTTGCAGAAGCTTCTCCAGTGACTCTGGTACTGGGAAAATCTGGGGAAAAAATGATAGACCAACTAGGGATGATCAAGTGTAAGTTTGAAAGTATAAGTCATCCCAACTCTTGAAATAGCCGCAAAAAGAAGAACAGCGGATACAAAAGACCAGTTTCTTTGTTTTTTTCGTACTGAAGGATTGAATATTGTGACTGGAGAGCAAGAATGCACGGTTCAATTCCGCTTTTCGTACGAATTATGACACGAAACTACGAACAATTAGGGGGAATTTCTTTCTGTTAGCCGTAAAATACGCCTCGGAGAGAAATTAGAGTACATAGAGCTTACACTGAACGAGCCTTTTGTTCTGTGCGAGACCCCTCTGAGGAGCGACGGAATAAATTGCAGACGATATCTTCGCCGCTGATCACAAACGCGTCTTACCTTGCCGTCTCTTGTCGCTCCATTTCTGTATATCAAAACTCTCAGGTTGCTGTCGAAATTTGGTCTGCCAGACATTTATGATCCTGGCGCAGCTCGATCACAAATAAAATTTCGGAGCACTGATGATTTAACGCGCAGATGTTGTGATGCGCCTTGTACGGTCGGCAGCGAACATCAAACCAAAACAGTCAAACAGCTTCTCTGCACATAGTCCGTGGAGTGTCACAACTGCGCCCAGGTCGATAAGTAGTACACCCGGTACTCCCAAATCAAAATATTGTTGTTTTTAATATTGGTTAAAACTACACTTTAAAAAGTATATTTTACTTAAACTCGTTTTTTTTTTCATGTTAAAATTCGTGTTTTTTATATTTTTATAGACCAAGTAAGATTATTTGTCTTCACGAGCGAACTACTGAGAACATAGAGAGATTAAACATCACGCGAGTTAGCGACGTAAACAATCATGGCGGCCCGTGCAACGAGTCATGCTGTCCATCTCCCGGATAAAAAGGTAAGAAAGTAAACGGTTGTCACGAGAAACTGATTTCATGGTGGGAACGCCTAAAGGAAAGATTTTCCCTCGTCTCAGAATTAAATCGTAGCGGCTGCATTAGTTGTGGACGCGATGTTGCGCATATGTTCTCGGCGGACTCCTGGGGCAGCTGTCTTGTGGGTCACCTAAATGTTTTGCTTTTGCTCTGGTCTGCCACGATCTAACGAAACTGTTTCTCTGTCTTTTCCTCGCCTCTCAGGAGTCTACAGTCCTCGAGTTTACGGATACGATTGAGTCTGGTACGTAAATTGGAGGCTGCCGAAGACCGTGTTGCCTAATGTTCAAAGCTTCGCGAATTTTTCAAGCCGACCGGTTGAGATGTTTGGTGTCACTAAACACCTGCCGCAGTGCAGACAGCTTCCATTATGCTGCATGCGGAGTTGGTGAAGCGTATCAAATTCCGAAAATTCCCTATTGGGGAGTTTTCGTAGACAGTGTTTCTCCTCCGCTACAAAAACTCCGCTACTGCGCATGCGTGCCGATACTCTTGTCTGCAGAGTTCCGGATGTCGGCGAGTTGCGGAGAGTGTCGCGAGCACTCTCCCTCTCTACGGTGTGCACCCTTGGGACATTTAACTGCATTACGACAGATGTGACTCTTCCCCCATTGATTTCATATTTCCCATAGTGAATTCGCATTATTCCTAAATTTGTCAAGTTTCTGTGACGGTGCGGCATGGAATGGTTGGACGAGGACATGTCCTGCCTCGGTCTCTTGTTCAGTTCTTTTTTTCTCTTTATATATTTATATTTCTGAGTAAAAGAAAAGAACAGTCGGTAGTTGGCGCTGTGCCTCTATGTTCCTTCTACTTGTCCCTGTGTCCTTCTGGGCTGCTTTGTTATCCTCGTAACATGTATTCACTTGTCCACCTACAAAAGTTATTGAAACAACCACACGAAAGGTGTGGTTGTGTTGTTCTTTTCCTACATATTTTTCTTTGCTGGGGTCTTTGACTTGCATCACGCAGTAGCGATACACGACTGTACGCCAATACGATGCTCATCCATCCGGATCGAAATGGGCAGAGGGGAGGGATTGGGCCTAGGATCCTTGGATTCTGCAGCGCGAGCTCTTGTTCCACGTGCTCCAAACTGCAGTGCGCTAGCACTCGACCACTGATCCTTTCACAGCTGAGAGTAGATGAAATGGTGGGTGTATTTATAGATGCCCTCACAAGATGGCATCGTAGTGTATCCAGAATCAAGATAGACAAGCAAATGAACGACATGAAACTTGCACATGTGTCGTCCCTTCATTTTTAATGTTATCATTTGTTCTGCACGTGGTACATTCATCGGCATTTGTTATAATTTTAGCATTTCTAGATTTTACAAGTATTTTCTGTGCGCCGAGTTGATTGTCGGCCTTCTAATTTGATACCGTCACCCGCAAGATATTTTACGAATGGTAAATAAGAACCTGCGACCATAATCATATTCCATTTTAACTGTTGCGGGGGCTTCACAGTTCAAGCCTTCTCAGTTGCCATAGCAACTATTTCATCATGAGCAGTTGGTCATCCTCAAATGCAAATGTCTGAAGCAACCTTAATTGAAAAGACGATAAGATTTAAATATATATATATATATATATATATACAGCCCTTGGGAAGAAAAGAAGGCACTCGAGAGAATTATGTTCACAAAATATTTGCCCTTTAAAGGGGCCCTGCTAGGACTTTTTTACTGGTTTTTCATTTGCACCGAACCTGAGCGCACTGAACGTAGTAACTTAGTGAAACTTTTCTCGAAATTCACTTTATTTTAAAAGTTATAGGCAAATTAAAATTACAAAAACAAGCAAAAAATAACCTCCTTCATGACGTCCTTGGTTGCTTGAGCGGCCGTGAACTAGAGGAGGGGTAGTGGGCTCATCGCGAGCGCTCAAGGCTGCCGCACTCCGTGTTGACGGCGCGAGAGGGCGCCACTAAATCATGTTCTGGGTAGGCTGTATGCAGCGGGCAGCCAGAGCGGCTCTCATTGCATTTGCTGCGCGATTAAACACTAATTCGGCATGACACTTCATTGGCCACAAACGACAGCAAACACGGGGTAAAGATCAGTTCAGAATGGGAGCCACTTCGCGCTGCCATACCGCGAAACGGCCAAACCGCAAGACAAAGCTTCTCGCCGAAGGCCTTCGGAACGCTCGGAGCCGGTCAGATCCTCCTGTCCATACGACCGCAGCGCCGCCGCGTACATCCGGGACCTTTCCGTGTCGGCGCCTGATTCCACTACTCCTTTCTAGTATGCACCGCCTTTTCCACCGCTTGGAGGCGGGTATGTCGACGGGTCATTTCTTGTTTCCGTACTTTATAAACTGCATTCGTTTCTTTTCTGACCTAAAATACTGAACAAAAACTACTTTTATAAATAACTGAAATGGTTCGCGCCACTTATATTTTGTATTTCGACTAAAAAGAAGCTTTTAGCGGCTCTGACCAGTAGTAAGCCCAGGACCAAAGACGTCACATTTTGCGCGCTTTCGGTACTGCGGGTCGCCCTCGTCGGTGGAGGAGGTTTCCGCGTCGTCCGGTTAAAATATGACGCACTGATATTTAGTTACTCTCTCCGTGCCCGCTGGCTTGCCCGGACTTCAAGAGACGTGGAAACCGCAAAAAAGGTAGACGCTTAA
Organism: Ixodes persulcatus; assembly: GCA_013358835.2. NCBI lineage: Eukaryota > Metazoa > Arthropoda > Arachnida > Ixodida > Ixodidae > Ixodes > Ixodes persulcatus. The sequence goes on from JABSTQ010010261.1 coordinate 1,851,853, forward strand.
ATATGATTGCAGGGCCCCTTTAAGGAGATGGTCGTCCAAGGTCGCCAAAAAAGTGATCTGCAGATCACTTTTTTGGCGACCTTGGATGACCATCTCCTTAAAGGGCAAATATTTTGTGAATATATATATATATATATTTTTTTTTTTTTTAATTTTTAGTTAGGACACATATTTTACGAAAATACTCTCCAAGAAATATTTTCGAGTATGTTGTACGTGTACGCTAGGCCTTGGTCAAAAACTTTCAGCCTTTCCACTCTGGTGAAGAAGGAAGACCTGCGGAGCTAAACAATGGAAAGTAATGGCCGGCTGCAAGTCAACAAGCCAGAGTGGAAAGGCTGCCGCTCTGGCTTGTTGACCAGAGTTCGGTGTCTTTATTTCTTTGCGGGGGACACGATCCTGGGGAAACTAGCCCTTAACAGCTCCGCTGTAAAAAAAATAATTGTAACAATATTTACATTGCGAGGGGATCAACGTCTTGCAATAGAAGCATGTTTTGGAATCGCTTCTAACTCAACAAGACTCGTGTGTCATAAATATTGCGCTAACCTTTTTTCGTTTCACCTTAGGTTAAGACTCAACCTACGCTACGAGTTGATGGGTTGCGTGGAAAGTTCAACAACATAGAGTTTGTCATGTTTCTGTACATGTTCTATCATCGCTGGACTGATCAGTGTGCACGTAAGGCCCAGTGACTTGCGCTTTTGACGCTGTTTGACTGGTCCTCTCAGCTTGTTTCGCTTTAACTCCAACTGCGTCCTGACTTAAAGTGAAACGAGGTAGAACACTGGGTTTAGTGCCATTTACTTGATGCTGCATAGTGCACCGCTACCCCGACTAGCTAACACGGCAATTCCTTGCAGGAGGCTATGACGCCGGCAAGCACTACCTCCCACCCATGGGAGAACAGAAGGCCCATGAGCCCGACTTCCTGCAAAGTGCCCCATCAATGGTAATTTTAGGAGCGTTATGAACCGACAAATTCTAGCTTTCTTTGTTATGGCGACGTGTCGAGACTTGGGAGTGTGTCAATCAAAACCCAAAGCTTCTTGAGACTGTAACCGCCTTCTCTCTTTTGTCGCCACAGTCCAGGCCGATCATCCGTTCAGAGCTGTGCTCGCTAATATCTGTCGTTCAGTGCCATAATCAAATTTAGTTTTTTACATGATAGTCGTGGTTTGTGTAATAATATTTTTTTTCTACAACCCACTGCCCTCTGTAAAGCCACCAGCACTGAGGGTATTGAAATAAATAAAATATATAAATACTGCCTAATCTGACGTGTTTGATACGAAGCACTTCGCTGAAAATGTATCACGATCATGCTATTTCAGCTAGGGGGACCGTGGCAGAGAAACTGGTTTACGAAGACCTGACAATCTGTCTCTTCCTCGTGGGATTATGTCAAAGAGATGTCATCGCAGATTTTCAGTTTCCCTTTTGGATTCTCATTTCTTTTTCCTATAGGGCTGCATGTCTTCTGTTTTATTAGCCTGAATAAGGAGGTTATTCATGACTGGGAGATAATTCTCTTTGCATTTGCTTCGATAACTTGTGCTTCATGCATCACATACATAATCATACATTCCAGGAAAACAATAAAGCTGAGGAGGAAAATAGACCAGAATCTCGCGAGGGCCGTTTTCGGAACACCAGTTCACTGAAAGAGAGGTTGATTCCTGGTCTATACTTTGAACATGAAGTGTATATCCTGAAACCTAGTTAGCCCAAGAAAATGTTTTGTCGTCTCTTCTTTTACGTGGGCCACAACGTGGCTCGTCCACTAACGGGAAGCACTTGAAGATGCCAGATGCCCTTCAAAGGTTTGGCACATCGCCCACCAAAGCTTTTCCCAGACTTCATAGAATAAGAAGTGCTATGGGAGCCTCTATTCATTATCATATAGCAAACAAAGCCGTCGGTCTAATTTGAGTTAAGCAAAGTTAAATAAAAAATAGCAGCTGGTGTAGTGTTTGACGATGGCACATTACTGAACATCACTGCAGTAACAATCGTTTGATGTACCCTTCCGTTACTGGCGTCACCTCTGAAGAGAACCGTCAAACATCCAGCGTTGCCCACACCAGCTTTGTTTGTTGAATTTTCTAATGACTACTGTAATTAGTAGCGCTTTTTGGTATGTCCTCCTAGATCTACTGTCCATACCGGCACTCAAACTGGAGCAAATAGATTAGCGAGTACCGTAAAATCCCCTAAGGACGCCCACCTAAAATGAAGAGGTAAATAGTGAAAAACATTTGGTGGGCTACCTCTGAGGATGCGACAACAAAACTTTGTAAAAAAGTGATTAAACACCGGGCCGTCCACTACAAACCACGTGAAACGGGAACTGATACTGCCGTTCGCAGACACAGCAAATTTGCGTTTCACAATGCGATAAACACGCGGGAATTCGCTACAAACTCCCGCGTCACGGTAAAAGATATCACGGATGGCGAACAGAGCTGATTTGCTTTACACGGTACGAAGGACACGTGAAAACCCGTTACAAACTTGCGTGTCACGGGATTGAACACCGCAGATCACGGATGCAGTTGAATCACTTCACGATACGATAAACATGTGGGATCAACTCGTGTGTCACGAGAAACCATATCGCGCGCGCAGATCGGAAACAAAAACATGCGAACCCGCTACAAACTTCCTTGTCCCACATCCGGTGCCGTAGATCGCGCGGCTGATGTGATTCCTGTCAAGCATCGCGTGATGTCCAACAAAAAATGGGCGATAGGTGACGTTTCAGAATTTTTATTGTTATAAATATTTAGCCAAAAAAACGTGATGGGTGATCTCTCAGGGGTGATTGCCCTTACGGGATTTTATAATATAATAAATTAGTGATGCTCTGTGTCTTTGCAGCTGTTGTGGCAAGCTGGCAAGCAGCAGGCCCAGAAGGCATTCAACCTCTACGGGAACATCGACCTGCTCAGACCATACTTCCACGTTGAACCGCAGGAAGTGCGAGACAGGTATAAATGTTGGCTGTTGAGCTCCTCTCAATTCACTTTATGTTCCTATTAAAAAGATCTTGAAACATTTATGTGAAATAGACAATTGCTACCAACATTTCAGTCATAGCTAATGTGGGCATTGACAATGCCCACATTAGCTAGTGACTAAAATGCTAAAATGTCAAAGGCATGTTGCCTGCATGTCTTTTATTGACAATGTCACATTGTCAATAAAAGACGTGCAGGCCACATGCCTTTGACAGTTGTTGCCGCTGTCAGCTAGATGACAAGTGCAACCACCGAATAGAGCAGTGCTTGCAGTCAGATGCACGTGCTCACTCGCGACAGCAATGAAATGCACACGGGTTGCATGCCTCTCCTGTTGCCACCATTGTCAGCTGCTTAATGCAGTTGTGCCTGCAATCCAATGCACGTGCTCATTTGCGCGTAAGCCATGCCGGCCCTGCATTGATGCAAGCGGAATGCATGGAACCACTGCGAAAACAGCATCATGCAAAAATGAAAGCCGTTTACAACTCCCTGTAACGCCGAATTAGAGCGCAGCTCTTGAGGAGGAGGAGGGAAGTGTACTGGGGGGCTCACGTGACCGGGGGGGGGGGGGGGGGGGTCACGTGACGATGACGTCATAAGTGATGATGACGATGCTGATGCCGGTGACGTCATCAGTGACGTCACTGATGACGTCATCAGTGATGATGACGATGCTGATGACGATGACGTCATCAGTGACGTCACTGATGACGTCATCAGTGACGTCACGCGTCCCATAATGCACTACGCCGACGCCGCTCAAGCCGGAAACGGGCGCCTAAGAGCTGCGCTCTAAAAAATACAATTGGTGCTCTATTAGTCATTGTAGCAAGGTACATAGCAGTTTGAATAATGAAGTGTTTGAGTAGTTTTAGAGCGCAGCTCTTAGGCGCCCGTTCCCGGCTGGAGAGGCGTTGGCGTCGGCGTAACCGCGCGGTGCATGTTGGGACATGCACCGTGCGAGACACCCCCCCGAGGTCACGTGACCCCCCCCCCCCCCGGACTGAGTACCCTTCCCTCCTCCTCCTCCTCAAGAGCTGCGCTCCAATTCGGCGTTACAGGGAGTTGTAAACGGCTTTCATTTTTTTTTTTTTTGCAACTAAGCCTTCAGTTAGTAAAGAGAAAGGTATGGTTCTAACTAGGAAATTGCTGAGCATCATCGAAAACTACTAAATCAATAATTAACCTTTTGAGTGCCGGTATTTTTTTCTACGTGTCAAACACAAATTTTGATCCCATGCAAAAAAATTGCCCCAGATCACAGAAAAATGTGCATGTTGTGATATTGGATCCCATTTTTAGTAGGAAAATTGCATGCATACCAATCTAGTCTTGGTTTTCTTAGGATGCTTAGAGCCCATAGGGCTGTAAGCATTAAAACGACAATCTCAAAAACCACTTTAGTGTCCTTTTTATGACTTCGACAGGTGCACTGTCACGCAGCAATGAGGACGGTCTTGAGGGGGGAAGTGCTTGAGGGAGGAATGTCCAGTCTCTCTATTTTCACCGTTGCGAGCTTTGCAGCGTTTTTAAGTTTCTGTGCTTCTCTCTCTCATCAGAATCCTGGAGTCCTTCTTTCCACGTTGGCCTTCTCACTACGCACCTCTGGTAAGGCTGTTCTTTATGGTATGTTAAGCATTTGGTCCAGTCTAGAGCCACTAAGCAGCAGTACGTGTTAGGTAAAGTACATCTAAAAATTGCTCGAAGTAATGTACAAGTTCAATTAAAGGTTCGAACTTGAAGTAAAGTACAAGGTAAATGAGAGGTTACATACTTCAAGTAAGGAGTAAGTACACCGGGCACAATGTATACTTGAGTTAAGGTACTGTAAATACAATGTACTTTCAAAGTAAGGGTCAAATACTTTTTAATACAATCTTTCATAGTGGGAAGAGCATGACATTAGCCTCCTTAACTTCCGTAAGCAATTCTCTGGTGGAGGAGGGTTCTTCCATACTCCGTTCACCCTTAAGCTGAGACTAGAAGCTCCGCCTATAGTGCAAGCTCGCTGGCTTCCGCAGAGATTTGGTTGTGCATGCCTGCGTGTTCACACTTGTGCTAGCAAGGGCAGAAAGGTCGCACTGAAGGGTAAACGGAGTATAATATTCGCAACCTCCTCGCTTGCTCTGACTGAGCGAGAAGTAGCGTGGGGGAGTTCAAAGTGCTGCGGAAAAGCTTCCCCATCACAAAAGGAGAAATCTGTTATCTGTTCGGGTTTCTGGTGAGAGTAAAATATCCCTCCCAGTATTGCATTAGACTTGACAAAGCATCGTTTTGTGATACAAATTTAACGAGACCAAATTTGGGGAATTTGAATGTACTTTGAAGTTGAGAGTTGTACTTTCCTCATAAAGTATGAGAAAAAATACTTAAAGTGTAAGTACCGATTCAAAGAATGTACTTCAAGTAAAGTACAAGTTTTCTAGGCGTACTTGAAATAGTACTTTAACTCTTTCCTGACCGCGCCCATAGGCCATCGATCACCGGTGATCGATGGTTTCCTAGCACCATCAAGAAACTAAATTTAGTGCAGAGAATTACGTTCCACAATGTCGTGGATAGCCAAAGGACTCTAGTTTCGGCCTCAACGTAGGTTGAAGCTGTATCGCAAGCTGGTGGGCTGTCAAAAATAGTCGTGGGAACAGTGGTTGCACTTGTCTAACATGGCTAACTGCTTGCATCAGTCTTCGTAACAAAGATTGCATTATTTACATAATTCAACTGTATCGTGGCATATTTGTTTAGACCACAGGAGCTCTGGGCACACTTCAAATAATGTTATAGGTCTAGCATAGCAGATGGTTGTCGGTAGGTATCACTACAATTTCCAAGGCTGTTTTGAGCTGTCGTGCACGTTTTATGTTCCCAGCAAGGCGCACAAAAATTCTAAATATGAGGGAACTGCAGTTAAGGCTATGACAAAACCAAGGTAGAACACAAAGAAAGCATTCTGCTGGGGATGTGAGGTGTATACTATCTGTGGTTAACGAATGTAAGCATTCCTGTGTTGAAAAGCACACGTGTTACGGAAGCTAAGTCTCCGTCGAACCGAAAATAGAGGTCAGTTAGAGTACACTAACGTTCGGAAGTAATGGCGTGGGTATGGGGCACAATTTCTATATTCGGAATTTTTTACAGCAGAGCTGTTAAGGGCTAGTTTCCCCAGGATCGTGTCCCCCGCAAAGAAATGAAGACACCGAACTTTGGACACCTACCGCCATCTATGAGCAACGGCGGCAAGCCACGTATCTGGTTGCTGCCGTCGCTCATAGATGGCGGCAGCCTTTCCACTCTGGCAGAGCCGTATATGGGGAGAGTCTGGCCAGTGGGTGTGGCGACGAAGGCGCTGGAGAGGAGAGAAGTGAAAAAGAGGGAAGAGAGCGCCAAAGGAGGGAGCAAAGAGGAGACGACCGCCATTTTGACGCAACACGCTTTTCGTTCAGAGCACTGTTGAAGCTACGCGTCGTCTGCTACGGGTCGACTTCTTTTTCGCCTGAATAAAAGTTTGCAGTCCAACATGAAGAAAACTCTGTCCTCTACAAACGTTAGAACGGTCCGCAACACAGCAAAATGGTATTGCTCGAGCCTCCTGATACCGTGGCTCCAGATCAGGAAGTCAGATTTTTCGAATCCTACCTATGTGCAGTCAAATCTCATTAATTTAAACTCGAGGGGGGCCGAAAATTTGTTTGAATAAAGCAAAGTTTGAATTATCAGGAATTTCCTCCCACGTAGACGCGTAGGATGGGACCTGCATATTAGTTTGAATTATCCGCAAGTTTGAATTAAGAGAGTGAATTAATGATAGGTCGACCTTATCTACAATTGCATCTGCTCTGCACTAGTATATACGGTGCCTCAAACACGCCTCCGACCGGTGTCTACCACAGAAGTGGTCCCTCGATTTCTACCTCGTGACGTCAAGTAAGCGTCACGCCCTCGCTGGCCTCGATCCTGACAATGCCGCAGCTGCGGTGGTACATGTATCAGACGCCTGCTCCGCTGCAAGTCGCTCTTCAGTTGGGAAGTCCACGGAAGTTTCGGCAGCCAGGAGTCGGGACGCCGCGGCAACGACGACGCTCGCGTTGGCTCGTGATTTTCATGAGTATTCCTGCAACCAACCGCCAGGATCGCGACGCCTGATGACACGACATTCCGGCTTCCACGACGTCATTTGTTGCCACTTGGGGACCTCATTGGACGTGTGGTTAGAATGGGACCACCGATCTCTATCGTAGTAGGCTGGATCGCGGATCAAGGTTCGTCTCGATCCTAGTGAGGTTGTTTTTGACAACGAACCGGCCAGGTTGTTCTCGACAACGAAGCTTGTTTTTCTGAAATGTCGGTTAATAGTGATGATGTTGATAATGTTGATGTTTGTAGTAGGCCTGCTGTGGCATGTCTGAAGCAATGAAAACAGTTGAAAATCAGGAATGTTTTTGCAGGTGGGTACTAACAGATACTCTTAAAGCTCTTGGTAGCCCGCGGCTTCTCATATTGAGTAACTTCAATCCAGTTCTCTTGCTATCGAGCCTTTCTGGAGGAGGTATTATTTTTTCTGTCAGACGGGGCTTTGCATGCTCTGTTCCAAGTATAGTATACTTTTCATCCCTGGGGCACCCTCAACTTTATATAGATTCAGACCTAGGAAACCTCTACCCATCTTGCCGGTCTTGCAACAAAGCACTTCGGAAGCTCATAAACTTTGTTAAGAGCATCAAACACACTGGGAAGAAAAGTGGGACTGTCTGACTTTTGGTCATACATCAGCGCGTGTCTCAGCAAAAATTGCTCAACGTAAAAACCCACACTCCATTTTAGTCGGCGACAACAGCGGTAAACCTTGTCGCACTGCTTTGCAGCTGATTCCGGGTGAGCTGTACGGACCCCTGATGCTGGTCTTCACCATGATCACCCTGCTGCTGTTCGGGATGAAGTCCTCGGGCCACACAGTGGTGAGTGCGTCACGGAATTCGCAAAACCATCGTTCACGGTTAGGTTTCTTGAAACGAAGACGTTGCTAAGTGATACAACAAGGAGATCGGAAATAGCCGGGTCAGAGCTGGGGCACGAGATTGCAAGAGACGCCAGAGACGCAGGCTCCGCGTTCCACCACCACCGGAACACTGGCTTTGGTGGTTCTTTCTTTCAAAGACACTGCGCGCGGCGATGTTCACGCCGTCGAGTCACAAAATACGCACCAAGTCCATTCGTGCGGCATCACCGTGAAGCAACACACAGTACATTCTGTATTTCTGCGGCCTTCGCCAAGATAGTGAGGGAAAAAATCACAGTTTTATCAATGTGGAGATTGGTTATTTTATATTTTGTATGGAAATATTCTGTGGTGTGAGAACTTCAAAATCAATATGTTTAAAGAATGGGCACTTATCAATTATTTTATCGTGCTAAGACCAATGTCCCGCCTTAGAAAGATTAAAACCTTGCATATTTTTGTTAGTCAAAGTTAATGGGACGGCAAGGGAATCTTTGAACGCACATCGACTGTTGGGTCATTTTAAGGCTTGGGGTTGTAAAAACTTTGTAATGTGAGTTGTTTCAGGTTTTGTGACATACCGTAGTATTTTGAAACCTGATTTTGAACATTCACACTTGTTTGGAACGAGGTGAGGTCCGACATTGCCCACGCACCTAGTGCAGAGATCTTTCAACACTTGCACTCCCATCGTGCAGCTTCTGTGTCAAACTGTCATGAAATAAACTTGCCTCAAGTAAATCCCGATTATCTTCTCAGCTTCAAGCAACCGACTCGCATTGCATCAGGCAACCGGGGCCACTGTCTTTGGATAAACTACTTACTGGTCTGGAAACTTTGGTGGTTTCCGTCCTAGTGAATCTTGTCACCGCTAATGGTCGATTCACGTAAGAGTTAAAATTTTTTTTAAAAAGTTTGAAAAAAAATAAGTTTTCGAAAATTGCGGCATTTGTTTAACAATCTTTTTGTAGCCTTTCAACTAGTCTGAAATAATATGACCTTTGGTCTCACGTGTTCACAATATTTCCAATCGTCTGTCTTTTTTGCGGCTCCTTGGGGCTTTACGAAAGAAGCGCATCCAGCGACTTTCTGCACAGTGGCTTCTCCAAACCCACGTCCATTCGTTGGGTTCTCCGGGCGATCTGATTGTTCTCGCATGTATAGCGTCGGCAGTGTGCCTCTGGTGCTTCAATTCGTCCCTAGGGAAAGCTTTCCCGTAGCGTGACGAAACGATTCCTAACCAGGCAAGATCATCCTGCCGCTTTTGGTATACGCTGCTCGCCCTGTCAAGGCAGATTGGCAAAACAAAAAAACTCATAAAACTTGCCTGACCTATTTTTATGTTATTCTTTTCTTCATATTTTTTATAATCCATGAGTAGTATGTTGTTGGGCTAGTTGGTTTTGCATACTAAGTCTAAACTCGTTATAAAGGACCTTGATTTTAGGGGCGAAGCTCCTTAGGGGCTAGCCATGTCCGTATGTCTGTCCGCCGTAGGCCGGCATCGGGTGCTCGTGCTTCTGCTCGTGAGATCACGTGCTCACGAGCACGTGAGCACATGCTCACGTGCTCGTGTAGGGAAAAATAAAAAAATTAAAAAAAAAAAGATGAAAAAAATTATGAAAAAAGAAAAAGAAAAAAAAGATTAGGGGGTTCTGAGATGCTATCCCATCTGTCTGCTTAAAAAAAGAAAAAGAAAACCACACATTCTCCTACTGCACTGAATGAAAAGGACCGAAAAGCTCGGCATGCAGCGCCTCAGCGTCTACGTAGACAGCAAGCTGCTCCGGAGACCAGGGCGCGAGAAGCTGCTGCACAGCGTCAAAAACGCCAAGCGGACCCGGAGTTGAGAGCTCGGGAAGCGGCGGCAAAGCGTCAACGCCGACAGCAAGCAGCAATACCTATGACCAAAATTCCACCCGAGCTTCGCCCCAATCAACATCATTCACCACGTGGAGATGCGGTCATTTTTGACCAAGATTTCAGTCTGCTGTAAAAGGAGTATGTTATATGCAGGTATGAAGTTGAGTCAATGGTACACATCGCGACACTGTTATCGCGAACACGACATCGGCGAATTTTTGCATTTTACTTCTAAATAGTATTAGCGAGCACGAAATTTTATCGCTTACATTATAGAACTAAATGAGCTCTTTCCGTAACAATAATAACTTGGATGACATCCCTTGGTTTCAAAGAGAAAAACTGGAAAAACCGGCGATAGCTTGTTCGCGCTAACAGTGTCGCGCTCTGTACATAGAGGAAAACCAACCGAACTTCACAAATTGGTATGTTATATCCAAATGTCTGTTGTAACGAGGTCTGTTGTAATGAGCTTAGACTGTATGAGGATTAAGGGGGGATATGGCCTTGTAATTAAAAATTTTCAGTAAAAAGCTTTTGAAAAATTTTATATCATGTTCATTAACTTCCAAAAAAAACTGTTTTGGAAACTTTCCTTCATAAACATACAGAATTTGTCTCACAAAAAATTATTTTCGGCATGCTGGTAGCTCTTCGAGTCTTCAGCGAGCGTATTTTTACATTAGATCTGCTTTATTTATTTTATTTATTTATTTATTTGATGTGTGCCCACAAACAGCATGACGCCTTCAGTGTGGTGCACAAAAGGAAACGAAGCAAAGAAAGTATGTGAAAATAGGTTGGAAGTGCCATTTACTCCCGGTTTAGCCTGTAGGAGCTTCCCAAGTTTAGGAGCATCAATGGCCAGGAGACTCCCATACATCCAAACAGAAGAGAAAAGACAAGCGCCGAAAGACTAGGACAAAGTAAGGAAACGACGACACAAGGCGATTGGTTATAATGAACCAACTGGCCCAACTCACCATTTTGTTGCAATCCATTTCTTCTGCAACGGGCTCTTTTTTATGTTCCCCTAGCGCCTTGTGTCGTCGTTTCCTTACTTTGTCCTAGCCTTTCGGCGCTTGTCTTTTCTCATAATGAACCAACTGGCCCAACTCACCATTTTGATCCAAACAGAAAAATGTAGAAAATATAGCATGACCAATTTTATTGGTTGAGACCTGAAACAGGGCTTAAGATTGGTCCTGCCCAGTGACGTGATATTGTGTTATCTTCAGCAGTGCCCTTTTGACAGTAGCTTTCACTTCAGATCATATTGCTACTTTCCCGCTCTTCCTTAACGTCATTTGCCTCTTAGTTCTCGGCAGTTTATCTCTCAAAGAATTTGTCAAAGAACAAAAGAAAGGTGGTAGCTGTTGTCAGGGGAACAAGGAAGTTTCAAAGAGGAAGGTGCTACCTATGCTCCAGATGAATGTTGTGTGGCTGGAACTCGTGCAAAATAGAGATATCTGAAGTTGAAACTTCTACTAGTGCATTTTTCTCGGTTTCATTTTTTGGCAGGAGACGTATGGGGGAATGTATCATTTGACACTTCGAAAGTGTAAGGACTTCACTCAGTGGAATCCTAAACTGAAATTTCCTAAGGAACAAAAAGCTACTAATGATTTGAAAAAAACAAAAAAAAAAACTCACTCCTTCATGATAAAAACTAAATATTTTAAAACACCAACATTTTTGAAAATTTGTCGTGCTTTTTGGGTGGTATTGTTTTTCTCTACAATCGTATTTCCTACAATTAATTTTTACCTTAACTTGCACTACCGTAATATTTCCAGTCATCAGTGATGTGATTGCTGCGCCAAACTGCGCCAAGGGGTTAACCCTGCTACATCCTGCTACATTTCGCCAAAATATGGGTAATCTGCACCAAGCCTGCGCCAAAGGACCAATTTAGGTCGCCTTTCAAAACCGAAGCTAAACTGTGTACTGTAATTGAGCAGGCGTGTGTTACGTGGCGCAAGCGGCCGCCTGACACAAAACACCGTGTATCAATTGTCCACCCGGTCCTGCATGGTTTTCCCGGCGTCTCGCGTTTCGCGCTCTTGTCTTGTGGGTCTCGTCTCTCGTCTCTTTTTTTTATATTTTCAGCGATAGACGCGGATGTGTGCAGACGCTCCGACGCTAGCGTGCCGGGTACCAGCCATGCCGTCATGCTGTGAAACGGAACCACGTTTTTGCGCGGCAGGAGTTACTTTTTGAGCTGAAGCAACGGCCGTGGGACAACTATATTTGGTCACTGCCTTTCAGTCACCGTGGTCGCGAGACGTCGAATATTGCCGTCCCCACATCACTGCAGATATGGTACTTTCTAAAATGAAACTAAGTATCGCCGCATGTTCATCAGCATTAATTTTATTGTTTAAACCATACGTTACTACAAAAATCTATCTTTAATGCAAAGACTGCTCTGTCAAAGTATTGATTATCTAAAGATTCCTCTCGGTGGGCCTTCTTTCGAAAGGGAGCTCGGTGCGTGAAATATCTGCCGTGAAAGAAAGTTGGTGAAGAGAAGTGAGCTAGAGCGAAGAAGGCAATGTCTGCACGCTGAACCCGCACAGCGTGCTTGTTTGTTTCGAGTTCAGTTGTTGCACAAAACGCTCCAAGAACGTTTTGAGGCTGGCTCGCAATGTCTTGCATCGATGCACTCAGGTTCTTTATTTTTTGTGCTGTTTAGCTTGTACCTTGTTTGCCGGCCTGTCAAGCACGCGCCACTGGACTGTTTTTGTTGCATGGTCGACAGTTACATTTTGTGTACAATTTTGGGGATAAGTTAGCGACGGAGCTGAGGGGCATGGTTTCAGTTTCGATCGGACAGCCGTTGTCTGTGCTCGCGCGACGAAGCATGCCCAACAGCAAGCCTGCCGAAGTTGGCCTCACGTGCATGCGCACATGATTGCGTGACTGAGGCACCAGCCGGGACGCTTGCAATAGACGGATCTCACCAGTCAGTTTAGCTACGCCACCGCTGCCGCAATGCATCGAGGGAACTTTAGTCTTTCTGCACGTGCCACAACCTCGCTGGAGGCCTGCGCGTGCATAGCACGAGATGTTTCGGGCACTGCCGCCTGTCTCTTGCGGACTAAAGTTATGGTGGCTTCACGCATGCGCCGAACGCTTAGTGAGATCGGTCTATTTATTGTTTTACGTTTGCTTACTTTTGACGAAAATCTGGCACGTCGGGAACCAGTAAAACAGTGGCAAGCGGTTTTTCGACATTGCTTGGGAATGCCTACAGCACTACACTTGTGGGATGTCTTAGCAGCAAAATCAGAACACAACACAACACAAAGTGTCCTTCGTTTGTACAGCACTTAAAACAAATATTTTTATTTTCCTAAGAATATCTGCTTCAAAATCCACTTTTGCTGCTCCGAAACACTGTCTTGGCTGCCCCAAAAGCCGCTTTTTCTGCTCCAAAGCACTGTTTTGGTTGCTCCAAAGGCCACATTTGCTGCTCCAAAACACTGTTTTGGTTGCTCCGAAACGTACGCCAAAACGGCTTAGGCCAATCACATCACTGAGTCATAGCCCACCCCCCCGCCGCCTGAACTTTATAAAAAAAGTGTGGTGGGCCATGTTTAAATGGGCAAGCACAACAAAAGTAAAAAAAAAACTAAAATCTAAAAAAAAAAAAACATTTTTCTGTACATCTTTTTGCACAGGTGCACAAGAGATACATTAAACTCAAAACTTGTATTAGTTTCATTGTTTAATGCAAAAAATACTCATGAAAGAATGTTTTACTATCGCAAATTTCGTGGGTTGCATACGCGGGATGAACACCACCAATCGGCATACAGCGTGAACGTTTGTTCCGCAAAAGCATGTTTCCGACACTGCTATGTTTTCTTTGTTGGTAAACAAAAAAAAAAGAGTCAACAAGAAAATAGAGCAACCAACCAGGCGCAACGAGCGAGTGAGCGAAAGAAGCGACAAAGAGGGCATCGGGCCAAGTTGTGCAACTTTCTTATAAGTAAATTGGCATGTGTATTTTTATCAGTCTGAACTTAGTCTGCCTCAATGGGCGAGTTGTCTCTCAGCTGTAGACGAGAAATTTAGCCAGTGCGGTACAACCGCTGTCCTGGGGTCTCTAACGTGCACGACGCAGTGGTGAAAACCCCCGCATGCTGTTACGATGCTCATCCAGATCGAAACGTTCAAGGGTGGGAATTGAACCCAGGATCCCTGGGTTCTGCAGCAGAATTTTCTTGTTTGGTGCATAGACGCGTGGGTCCGTGCGCAGTGTGCTATCAGCGTGGGTTGAGTTTGCATTGCTGCGTGGTGTGGACGGCACCATGAACACAGAGCTCGAAATGAAACGGAACGCTTTTCAGACATCTGTGTTTGGCATTCCAGTAAATCTTTATTTGCCGGTTGACTTTGTTTCAAACATTGCACAGCCTTACCAACCGCGGCCGTGACGTTTCGGGAGAAGAAGCGGGTTTGCGGTGACCATAGTTCAATGGAGATGGACTTTGACCTTACACTCTGCTGTGGTTACATTCTGGGATATGGGGCATTCGTTGATCTCGCGATCCCTGAATGGATTATCGCTTGTGTTACTTTTCCGACTTTTTTTTTTTTTTGTAAGCAAAAGAAAGTTTTATATTGTTACCTCCATTGTTTTCCTTTCGCACGCATGTACACTCAGACTTCTAGGTTGCAGAAATCGGGGAGGAGATGCGTAAACAAAGTAAAGTGTCTTTCCCTCCTCCGCTTTACTTTGTCACGGACATCCTCCAACCACAAGGTCTACGGCCGCGTCATTCGGGTAGGATGAACGTTCACGGATCGTGGAGTCCGCGTTGGGGTGTTTGTAGGGGTGGGTGATCACTCCGAGTTTCTTCGGAAGTCGATATTCGCCCAAAACGTGGGGTCGGTGATGACTCGGGATATTACGGTATATGGGCATTCTGCTTCACATTAAAACAAAAAATTTATTGATTGCAATTATTAGTTTTGCTTAGTACATTTCCTACTGAAGTCACTTTTTTTTTCTGGAGCTTGGTAAGCATAGTGTGTTGTTGAATTGTCCTGTAAGGCTGAAAATTTGGATGCCATCATTCCTAATGCGAAGCGCAAGTTTGTCTGCTTCTTAAACAGGGGTAGCGATGATGTCAGAACGCCGAGCTCTTATTGGCTGAATGGAAAAAAATACTGAGTAGGCCTCAAGGCATCTTGCATTGAGGTCTGCCCACTATCCTTTCAATCAAAGCCAATCAGAGCTTGGTGTCATTCTGATGTCACCGCAGCTCCTGTGCAAGAAGCAGACGACTTGCTCTCCGCACAGGGTTTATTTCACCCTTCAAATATGAGTAAATTTGAGTGAAGGGTCCGAAAGTTGACCTGCCCCAGCCATATCTGTAGATTAATGCACACAAAAAAAATGTGCAAGTAAAACAAACTTCTATTTTTGTTTTCACTGCTAGGACAATTTTAAATATAAATTTGTACTTATTTTTTTGTAAAGACAACAGTATGATAGTGCATGTTTTTATAGCATCACATACTTTCCCAGTGAGATGGCAAAAAAACTGACTTGTCTCTTAACGTCTAAGTGTTCAATGTCGCCGCAATCAAGTTTAAAATAGAGAGATGTCTCTGCTTTGTTTGCCTCTGCATCATTTGTCTCAAGCATCTATCACATTGTACTGTATTTGGTCGGACCTAATATTAGGTACTTCTTGAAGAACATAGCGTGTACGTCTGCTTTTCTTTGCAGCAAGCACGAAATCAATGGTGGCAGTTTTCAAAGGGAGATAAATTCTCCACTCGCAGCAGTGCCCCGTATTGAGTATTTTAGTCTAATTTTGACATTTCGATTTGCTTTATGCAGATCACATGCTCAGCTTCAGACACATTCTCCTTCTCATTTGGTCCGCTTCTGTAAACTGTAGGTGACTGGCCTTCAGAAAGGTTCCTATATGAGTCAAACGTCTCATATGAAAATAGCAGTTGGCTTTCAGCAGTCCCTGCCTGAGCTATCTTCAACAAAAGGTCTATCAGGTATACTAGTAAAATGTTGCTGGGTGAGCCAATCTTCCCGTGTGGGGTCAGTGATTAGCTCTCTCATGGGCTGTGTGGAAGAGAAGCAAATCCCGAGGAGCCTCTTGTTTACGGACAGTGCAAGCTATGTGTACTTTGGCGTGTTCATTGGCCCATTTGAACGGTGAGCAGCCTGTTTTGTCATGCAGTGATTGGTTTTGCAATGCAGAAAGAAGGCACCTTGATGGGCACGGCGTTTGGCGTCAGCTTCGGCTACTGGCTCGGCGGATCGGCCCTGGTTCGAGCCGCCGGCTATGTGAGCAGCACGCGACTCTCCTTCCTTCAAGTGCTTTCTCTCATGGTGAGGATTGTGATTATCGTTGTTCCCATCATACTGTTAACAATATAATTTTCGCTAATTTTGCGAGTCGCCTACAATTTGTGAAAAATAAGTCCTACAAACAACTAGCCTCGCAAACAATTTGGGCATAATGTCAATACCTAAAAGCTACATTGCATTCTGTGCTTTCTTGAGCAACAATCTAACAATGGGAAAACATGCATAGAGAGGTTCTCACATGATCATTACATACATTTTTAACGAAATTTTCTAAAGTAGTATTTGAAAATATAATACATAGTACAATAAGCTGGAATTCCTGGTCACCCCAGAAGTGTGGTAAGCTGGGGGGGTTGGTATGAAGACAAGGTGAACAGTGCAGCGCACAAAAAGACAAGGACAGAGAAATGGAACATGCACGACACTTGAGCGCTGACTCTCAACTGAATTTATACGCAAAAGGAAGAAGAAGGGAATGTGCTGAAAGTCACGCAGTACCAGAGTGTGTTACACACGACCATAGCCTCCTATATACTGACAAAGCCTGGCAGATCGCTACGAGAAGCGGGCGCCGAAATGGAAAAGGTGGAGTGGCAGACGACGGATGAGAGGAGAGCCACGTGACTGGCGCGCCGCTGTGGCAAGATGCTGAAACACACTTCTCCCGAGCGAACAAGTGTGTTTTGGGTCCTTGCCGCTGCATAAGTTGTGCGCTGATGACCAGGTTCCCCGAGAAATGCTTTGTGCTAGCAGATCCTCGCGCTCCAAACCTGCGACCAGGCACTCTATGGCTCCGTCGTCGAACTGCCAGGCTTTGTGAGTACTATAGAAGAGGCTATGACACGACAGAACACCATCTAACTGTCATGTCTTTGCCTCAGAGTCCTATCTAGAAACAAGGTTTCTGTTTGAAGCAGTGTCACTGATGGGTGGCTACTGCAGTGGTCCCCCAAGCTGTTAATACAATGCACCTCCAAAATTTTGCGAGTCATCTTGTCTCGATAGTGTACCAATATTGTTGTGCTGTTAAGGATTGGAGAGCACGAGCAGGTATTGCAACGTATGGAGAGATGACCGCCCGCCATAGATTTCAGTGAACGATCATGCTCGAAGAGGCAGTCATCGAGGCACCGGCGGGTTTGGCCCACATATCTTCTACCAGATGTTAATGGAATTTTGTACACAATGTCATTTGCACACAACACACAGGGGTGGCTGTGGCATTTCTGGCACTTGACTTTTTTAAGGTTTTCTGCTATCGAGCAAACCTTGGAGCAGATTTGCACCATTCTTTTGGGAGCTGAAAACACCACTGGCACATTATACCTTTGGCTGCTCTTTTTAAGGGGAACACTGGTCTTGGGGCTTTTTTCCTTATTTTTCTGGCCATATCTCAACATCTCAACAAGCACAAGCTTGTTGAGACGTTTGAGCTGATTTCAAATATAGTATTTTATTGTTTTAATTAGTAGATTACTTCTCAGGATAATTATAATTAACCAGACTTCCCAAAAACAAAAGATAAATATCATTTATTAAAATATGATGTTTTAACATATAGTCAGATACTACTACAAACTATGAATAATGCAATGTTGGAAGCACATTTTAGATTGAACCATTATTAGTGACTTTACAACACCTTGAAGTTCAGTGCTCAATGTGTGGCTAGCAAGCAGTAAAACATTATTTCAGTTAAAAAGTTTTCCTATACTTATACAGTCGAACCTCGATGTAACGAAACCCCCAATGTAACGAAGTACCTAACTTTTTCTAACCGCAAGTCTATGCACGCCATGTATTTTTTAGCTCTATGTAACGAAGTCCCATTTGCCGAAATTTCGATGTAATGAAGTTTCATGGGCAATTCGTCACAAACTTTTGGGTCCCAAAGGAGATTTTGGGAAGCACATGCGCTGAAATGGGCCCCCGATAAAGCTCAAAGGGTGAAATGGGCCGAATCTGGCGAGTGTGGTGTACAGAACGGCTACTAGAGGACACTAGAGCCGCTGCCATTTCGTCCGTCAGCTTCGTTCGCGCTGCGTAGTTCGTTTCGAGGCCTAACTAAAAGTGTGCGTTTTTCATTGTCCTGGGTGATGGAGCCGCCCCTGACAACGTCGACCTCGACGACTTTCTATACGCCGACTCTGATGTCATTGCGACGGAAGAGGTGACCGACGAAGCGATAGCTAGCGATGTTCGTGGGAACTTGCAAGACGGGGGGACATCGAGCCTGATGAGCAAGACACCTGCGATGTGCCCAGTGACCATGAAGTGGTGGACGCGATCGATGTCTTGAGGCGGTTCGCGATCGCACAGCAAGACGAAGACGCAATGCAGGCCGTCTGGCTATGTGAACGTCATGTGATGCCAATAATAATGCCAAGAGTAGCTTAGAAAAAGGTGACGGACTACTTTCAACGGAAATAAAGGCGTCCTCGGTAAGTTTTGTGCACCCGAGAAACATTTGTGGAAACTTTCTTTAACGTTAGCCCCGAATTTCTATGTAGCGAAATTTCAATGTAACAAAGTAAATTTCAAATTTTACTGACTTCGTTACATCGAGGTTCGACTGTATTGAAAAATCTGCTTCCAACATTGCATGCTTTGCACATTTAGCTACATGGTGCTAAAAAAGTTATTTTTCTGTCTGCCCTAGATGCTGAGACATCACTTCTTAAAATTTCTAAGGAGTCCAAAATTTGTGTTTTGAGAAAGTGTTGTTTTAGCGTCAGCTTCAGTGCAATAGACCTGTTGCAAAACGTACGGCGCTGTGATGGCAGGGGATTTTGGGAACCCTGGGTCCAGATCACGCGCTTTATTGTTGCACCTCCGCGACTGCGCGCGAGTAGCGCCAGCAACCGCCAGCAGCTGTCGCAGCCATCCGCCATCCCGCCCATCCACCGGAACGTCGTACGTCGTTGACGGCACAGTGGCAGCGTAAACGCATTGCGACGGGTGAAGCTATTCACTTCTTGAAATATGTTGTTCGTCGTAACTTACCGTCACGTCTGGCAGTGTCACTTAATCCACTTACTTTTCACCGCAAACGTGGTATGGTTTGACAAAGTGTTGGTGCAGCAGACGACAGAGTTGGTACAAAGGAGAGGGATGAGATAGGGGCAGCCTCGCAAAATAGTTAAAGGGCAACTCCGCTTCATTCTTGATAGTTAGAAAACTATGCAGTATCATATAGGAAGACCGCATGTCAAATATTACGATCTAATTCCGTCTATATATTTAATAAACTGGCGAGCAAACTTTCGTACGCCGGAGAAGCGGAGGAAAAACAAATGTGGTCGGGTGTAGCCACGTGATTTCCAGCATCTCCCTCCTTCTCTACATTTCTCCCTCCTCCTCGATACACATCGTCCACGTGACGTGGCCACGAGCTTTCATGCTCATGTTGCGGTTTTGAGCAGTTGGGTTTTTGGCTTGATTAAGAATACATGTGACTCCGTAGCAAAATAATGATTGGGTAGCCTCCTGACACCATATTAAATCTCCTAACAAAAGAGAAACAAAATATTTTTTTTTCGGGGGGTGGTCAGTGTTCCTTTAAAATGCTTAGGGCAAGGCGGTCTGATGTGTTAGGGAAGTGAAGGGACAATGAAGTGGGTGAGCTAAAACATAGTTTAATTTTGTTATTTTGCACGTTTTTTTTCCTCAGGGCTATGCGCTGTCCGGCCACTGCTTTGCCCTCTTCCTAGGAAACGTGTTCCACCCCGAACACTCGCACATGTTCTTCTACGGCGTCTGGCTTGTGCTGGGGGGTAGCACCGCCCTGAAGCTGGTGAGTGTCAAACTGCCACTTTAGTTTGTTTGACTGGTTTCCCCGTTTGAGTGGAAATTTTTCTAAAAGGAATTCTTCTAGAAATCCAACATTTAAAGACACCGAACTCCCAAAAAGCTTTTTAATGCTGAATGCATTTTAAGGGAGGGACACTACCCTAGAGGGTCAACTTTTGAACCTATGGCTTCATATGAATGAAATTTACAGTATATACTGGCAGTCACGAGGCAGAATTCCGTGCAAAGTTTCATCTGTGTAGATGAATTGTAAAATAAATTATAGTTGTTTTTATCGGGAACACACCAACTTTGTTTAGGAAAACTATCGTTAGAAAACTAATGTAATACCCAACATTTTTCTACTCTAGATGTGCAGCAGAATGCCTGGAGAGTGCAACTGTGAAAACAAAATTTCCAAAAAGTAATTTATTTTATGCTAGCATCGCAGTGAAAAATCAAATAAATGTTTTGCCTTTTATGTTGTCGACAAAAGCTTAACATCTTTTATAAAAGACATCCACAAAGTAAAAAAACAATTCTACAGTGGCATCGCCCATAAAATTCCAGTTAGGAAAAACAGTGAGTGAGTCTTTCCTCTTGTTCCATTAACAAACAATAGTTTTTCCTCAAGTGAAGTTTATGCCAAAAAGTGGTATGGAGTAAAATGTGTTCAATGTACTCCAAACCCTACCTTCTTCTTTAGCTTCGGTGAACCGAAAATATTTTATAAAAAAATAACTATGCACTGTAAACTAATGAAACTTCCTGGGAATACTCTCTATATGTTGGTAGACGTAAATATGGCATTTTTCAAAATCATCTTTTTTTGCAGAAATTTTTTTTCTGGGTTTTCGAAGTCTCGAGTGTCACGAAAGGTTGTGAAGGTTTCTCTGCGATTCATTTCTGAATTTGAGAATATTTTATGTACTTTATTTGGACAGTAACAGTATCACATGTTTTGAGAGAAAGAGTAGCAGTATGCTGGTATAGGAAACATCTACACAAACAAATAAGAACAAAATATTTACCTTAAAAAAAAATCTCTGGTTTATGGAAAATCTTTGGAGGGTGCAACACTCATTGCCTCTTTTTCAGAAATACAAACTATTAACTATAGAGCAAAACATGATTCTTAAAATATCAGTCCTCATTTTCAATTAAATTAGACATAACCAATCACTTTTTTCTTTAATACCTACTACAAAATGTCAGGAAACTACATTAAAATATAGTTATTATACAAAAACTAAAGTTTACATTAACTATGTTATGCAACAACCCAAAATTCTCATGCTAAATATACTTAACAAACACCCTATCAAAGCTGAAACGGCACGAGCCAACATTTTCTCTTTTTTTTTTACATTTAAAGGAACCATTGTACAATACATGCTAACTTGTTCGTGACCTGCAGTTATTGATTGTGTGGTTGTTGTTTCTTTTGCATGGCATGCAACTGCCGTGTATATTGGGAGTGCTGTAACCAGGGGCTGCTTCCTCGTCTGAGGGCTACTTGTCTTCTTTTGCCCCAGCTCCCCAGACTCTTTTTGTCGGAAATAAAGCATACAATTACAATTGTTTTCTTTGTATGCCGCTGTTGGAGGAGTTGGATTTTTGATAACATTTGAACATTGTATAGCATTCTTTTATCTTTTAAGTTGTTTCGCTCGTATCTTCCACTCCTGTTTCGGCTTAACAGGGCTGGCGGTATCGTAAAATAAGATAATAAATAAACGAAAAACCTGATACCACAGCCTGGTTCTTGTTGCAAAAATCACTTTGTCCCTTGACCGGAATCGAACCGCTGCGCCTGCGCTACCGAACCGCTACCCATGCGCTACCGAAGGTGGTTGGAAGCGTAATTTCAGCCGCCATGTACGTGCTCGTGGGGCTCCTACCAAATCGTGACACCAATCGTATGTGGCCACAGGAGTCGCAGCATTGGCTGTGACGGCTTGTTACCGCACAGTGACACCTAGGGCGAAGACGGGTTACAAATATCTCAAAGCTTACCGCGAGCGTAGGAAGGAGAAAATGTTGGGAAGGATGAGAAGAAGACTGGGGAGTAGGAAGTAAAATGAAGAAAAAGAACAGTGGGAAGACAAGAAATGGAATGCAAAGAAAACATTTTGGTCTTCAAAAGTGGAAACAGCGCGAAAAAGTGGACAAAGGACGAGTAAAAGAAGCGCACGGACACAGAACTGACTATCAACTGAAAGTTAAATTTTTCAAGCGAACCAGAAAATAAACACTGCATGCCGAGACGAAAGAACCAATCAAGACACGAAAATACAACCCGATAAACAAGACTTCTACTACGTCGTATCTCTTTCACACGTGCTTGCCACTGTTCTTGATAAAAAGGACTTCGTCAACCCCAAGTTCACCGACAAGTGCGCTAACACATTCCCCTTCCCCGTTTGATAAAATAAAAAAGGCCTCTTCAATCTCTCTGGCGGTCTTATTTTTGTTACGCAATAGGATCGTCAAGTCATTGGACAAAGGCACGCAGCTGCACCTACTGCAATGTACCGCTAAGTGGCCAGCGGGGGAGGAACGTAGAGCAGGGCAATGCTCCCTCACCCTCACGTTCACGCACCTCCCTGTTTGTCCAGTAGCCGCCTCGGTGGCTCCGAGGTAAGGCGCCGGACTACGGATCCCCAGGTGGCGGGTTCGAACCCCAGCCGAGGTGTCCGCAATCTGATAGAGGCTTATTGCAGAGAAGGCGCCGTGTAACGGAGATTTCGGTTGCTCGTCAAAAGATCCCCAGGTGGTCCAAATTATTCCTCAGTCCTCTGCTGGGGCATGCTAGAGGCCCGTCGTTTGTTTGGCACGTAAAACCCCCAAATTCGATTTGTTTGTCCAATGTATACCCTACCACATGTGAAGGGGATCTGGTACACAACCCCTAGTGCGCATGGGACAAAAGGAGTGCGGGGGTTAACATCACAATAGAAATTATTCATGCTTCCTCGGTTAGCAGCAGAGCGCAGTCGTGTCAACTTCTGGGGCGCTGAAAAGACCACTGGCATGTTATACTTGTAAGCCACTCGCTTAACCTCATGGGAGAGGGCGTGGACGTAAGGCACCACCACTGGTCTTGTTGTCGGTTTTTGTTGAACCTTAGGACTGGGTCGACCCCTAAACTCCTTTATCAGGGACTCGGCTACACCCGCAATCAACGTCATCGGGTTGTGGGTGTAGCGGTTGTAGGTCGACCCCGCTAGCCACTTAGCGGTACATTGCAGAATGGTGCAGCTGCATGCCTTTGTTCAATGACCTGACGATCCTGGCGCGTAACAAAAATAAGACCGCCAGAGAGATTGAAGAGGCCTTTTTTATTTTATCAAAGGGGAAAGGGGAATGTGTTGGCGCACTTGTCGGT
This sequence comes from Ixodes persulcatus, assembly GCA_013358835.2. Classification (NCBI taxonomy): domain Eukaryota; kingdom Metazoa; phylum Arthropoda; class Arachnida; order Ixodida; family Ixodidae; genus Ixodes; species Ixodes persulcatus. Next base: position 1,875,258 of record JABSTQ010010261.1, read on the forward strand.
GCACTTGGGGTTGACGAGGTCATTTTTATCAAGAACAGTGGCAAGCACATGTGGAAGAGATATGATGTAGTAGAAGTCTTGTTTATCGGGTTGTATTTTTGTGCCTTGATTGGTTCTTTCCTCTCCGCTTCCAGTGTTTATTTTCTGGTTCGCTTGAAAAATTAAACTTTCAGTTGATAGTCAGTGCTGTGTCCGTGCACTTCTTCTACTCGTCCTTTGTCAATTTTTTTGCGTTGTTTCCACTTTTGAAGATGATCAACCAACTCGCCCAACTTACCGCCTTGTTAAAACATTTTGGATTCTGTGAATATTTGAATTTTTGAGGGGTACCTAGTTTCGTTTAACATGCTATATTTGATACTCGCTGTGAGACGAACTGCGATAGTATTTGTATTTTACGAAGTGTCGATGGCGGCAGGTTAGCCTTATTGAGTGCATTTCTTACCGAGCACCAGTGCACTGCAGAAATACACTGCCTGCGGAGTTCGCTTCCGCGGGCGTTGCTTCTACGCAGCGCACTTGGTCCTCGTTAAGAATTGCACTCGACGTAGCTAACCCGTTGCCATTGACACTTTGAACAATATGAATAGCGTGGTTCATCTCGAAGCAAATATCGAATCATGTATTATTCGAAAGTAGTATTTGAAAATTCGAATATTCGCTCACTCCTACCGTTCCCGCTAGTGAAGCGGCTATATACGTCAGATGCCCACATCCCCCACGTTTCCCTGCGCTCCCACAGGTGGCCGTGTTTGCAGCCAAGACAGCCAGTGTCTCCCACAAGGCTGTCGCAGCGTCCACGGCAGCCGTGCTTCACCTGCTGGCATTGCTGTACTTCCACTTTGCGTACCACAGAACGGTCGAAGGTGGGCATGGGCTCGTTTTAGTTTCTTGTCTCGTAGCCTGTACTGTTTTGTGCTATGTTATCAAATAAGGCTAGCATAGCTGGTCTTATTTATGTATTTATTTTTTTATTGTGCCTACCAAGAGCCATGGGCCTATAATGGTATAGCTACGGTATAACGATAATGTATAATAATAACTATAGCATAATATAATATAACATAACTATAACAATGCAAGGCTAGCAACTGTTTCGTGCCATGTAGTCAAGGCTTGCATACTGCTGCAGGCACACACTGCTGCGAGAGCACATGCATGTAACTTCCTCTTGCGTTTATGCATGCTTGCGCAAGTAGTTGTGACAGCATTGGAGCACCGCAGAAGCTAGGCTAGCGTGGACAGCATTGCACAAAATACTAGGTGCCGAATATTGTGCCACTAGGCAGACAAAGAGCCAGCACTGCTTGCCAGAGGGTGGGGAGGAGCGGTATCTATATTTTATGGCATCTGTGTTCTAACTTGGCAAGTGAAAAAGACAATGTTTTTTGGGGTCGGTGTCTCTTTAATCGAAGGCGTAGCCAACATTACAAGCAGACAAGGTCAGTGCAGCAGCGCTAAAAGCACAACATCACGGCGCTTCCCGTCTTGTGCGTTTCCTCTCGCCGTCTTAGCCAATCGAGCACAGAGACAGTGCCGCGACTTTGCGTCCTTAGTTTGTGCGGGTGTGTCTTCTGGCTTTTGACTGCACTCTAAATAACTTTGGGTGAAACGCTGTATACCATAAAATCCCGTAAGGGCGCCCTCCCCCGAGAGATCGCCCATCCCGTTTTTCTGGCTCAATATCTGTAACATAAACATTCCGAAACATCGCCCACCCCCCGATTCCCGTTGGACGTCAAGCGACGTCCGAAGGGAATCGCACCTCAACGGCGCGATCGGCGGTACCGGTATGTCCGAGAAGCGAGTTCATAGCGGGTTCCCGCGTTTTTGTCTCCGATCTGCGCGCGATATCGGCTCGCATAACACGCTAGTTGTTTCGCGTGTATATTGCATCGTGAAATGCGAATCTGCTGCGTTCGCGATTTGCGGTATCTGTGCCCGAGTTCGTAGTGGATTCCCGTGTTTTTTTCCGCGATCTGCGCGCGTGATATTGATTTTTAGCTCTAAGTAACTCGCGCGAGTTGTTCCCGCGTGTGTAATGCATCGTGAAATGCGATTCTGTTGCGTCCGCGATCTGCGGTATTTATTTCTGTGACATGCGAGTTTGTAGCATATTCCCGTGTTTTTGTCCGCGATCTGCGCGCTCGATATCGGTTTCCGTGACAGGCAAGATTGTAGCGGGTTCCCGCGTCTTTATTTCACCATGAAACTTGAATCTGCTGCGTCCGCGATATCCGTTCCCGTGAAATGCGAGTTCTCGGCGGGTTTCCGCGAGTCCTTCGCACCGTGAAACTCGAATCTGCTGCGTCGGCCACTTGCGGTATCCTTTCTTGTGACACAGGAGTTTGTAGCGAATTCCCGCGTGTTTATCGCATCGTGAAACGCGAATTTGCCGTGTCCGCGATATCAGTTCCCGCGTCACGTGGTTTGTAGCGGGTGCCCCGGCGCTTATCATTAATTTTTGATAAAGTTTTGCTGTGGCATCCCCAAAGATAGCCCACCCCATGTTTTTCACCATTTACCTCTTCATTTTGAGTGGGCGTCCTTATGGGGATTTTACATAGTTGAATCATTATTTTCAGATTAACCGAACATAAAAGGGTTTCGCCAGCCAAGATGCTCCGAAGTAAATTGAATTGCTTTTTTTCATACAGTTGTTTGCTATATATATACGAGAAGGGCTTCGTGTGCCAAATCTTTAAAAAAACAAAAATATTTTTGTCTTTTTCAGCTCTGGACGGCATTTAGAGCATCCAAAGGTTCCACGAACCGACAACTCCTGTACAGATCCAAGAGTGTTTCTTATGTTTGACGATCCTATGTAGTCTGTGATGCACTTGAAAGTGGGACGACTTGTTGCAACACTGATTTTTCTATGCCTTACTTAGACCTGGTATTTCGGAATGCTCTCGTCATTTTCTGCTATTCATTTGTGTCGTTTCGAGTCGGTTTACCCTGAAAGCCGATCAAGCGCCACGCGCCGTGGTCTTGTTTGTGAAATAAAGAGGGGTTCTATCTTTCAGTGGTCCTTGTGTAGTTTCTCTGTCTGTCATGTCAATTCTGCCATAAGAAGTTGAAATTGTACTTGTGATTGCCTCTTTTTGGCTCGGGAGAGCCGCAGCACCACAGAAATACCGGGTGCTTGTGAGAAAAGAGAACTGTGTGGTTTGGCCCGTGTAAAAAACTATACACGGCAGGAAGCTGGAACTCCGTGAGAATATGACAAAAGCGGCTGGGATACAACATGGTGTTACTTGACTGAAAAAATTAAAAAGAAAGACAACATTTTCTTTGAGCCGACGTCTACCTAAGCTTAAAATCATTCAAATGCCAGAGTCCGGCATTTGTGTTCGAACAGCGAGTCGAGACAAGGGCAGCTAGCTTTGCGAATACCCACTTGTCGTTCCAGCTAGTGCTCGGTACTCTTACGTCCATACATACTCCCGTCTCCTCCTCTCTGTCAGTTTTTATCCTTATAGAATCGCTTTCCACCGCAGGTAGTGTGAATCCAATGTTCCACCAATTCTATCGCTTCTGTCCATATGCGGAGGGCAAGTTCGTCTGCTTCTTGCGCAGGAGGTAGCGGTGACGTCAGAACGCCGAGCCCTGATTGGCTGATCGCGACCCCCTATCTGAGCGTCATCTGCTCCTTTGCAACGTTGTCTGCTCGCAACGTCGTCTGCGTCTGTCTTACCTTTCCTGCGACTTTCGGAAGTGCAGAGGCCAGATTCACGAAACGATCTTACGCCAGAAATTATCGTAAGTTTTGCGCAGGTTACAACGGAATACTACGACAGCTCCGAAGCTGTCTTACGCACTTCTTACGATCAAATCAGCATGGCTGACAGCGTCGCTCAGTTACTTGGTCGCAACGACCAACGGACGTTTATATTTGTACGTGCTCTTCTCACGCGTCCCGACTACAAGCAGCAAGAAAAAAGTAAAAAGTACTTGAGACAAACTACGACGAACAAGAACGCTGGATCCACAAACACCCGGGAAATGCTCCAACGGCCACAATTCCACCGACCGCGACCAAGCGAGCTCGGCAGATAGGCCTAGCAGGGCGCAGCGGTGCTCCGACGGTCCTTGGCCAAGACCGTCTGCCCACGACCGGCTGGCGTTTTGAATAGAATATGCCCGCGCGACCCTTGTGAACCCTTCCCGTATTATACTTTGATCGCTGACCTCAATTTTAGATTAAGAGGTCAATAACTTCCTCTTGTCATCTTGTTTTCCGAGGCAGCGGTGACTCTCGCCGGTGAAAAAGCGGTGAATCTCCGACAGACGCAGGAAAGGTAAAGCAGCCATCGCTTTGACTAGCAAACGTAAAGCAGACGATGTTAACTGCGCCAACCCGCCGACGCCGTTAAAGAGTGACGCCAGCCGAGTAGAAACAACAACTTGGGTTTATTGTCAGCTGTCCGTCATACCGGGCCTCTCGCTGGTCAAGCACACCCGTACAACCAGCCCGCAGCGCTTATATACAGATAGCAGGCGGATGAAGGAGACTCGTGGCGAAGATCCAGCTATCAATAGGGGCGGCGCTCTAGCATAGGCACGTGGCGATGATACAGCTATTTGTTTATCGAAATACAAACACTACATTCCCCCTTCCCCATACGACGCTCTCATTACCCCAAAGTTAATAGGTACAACAAGAAACAGTATGCTTTCATGCAAAGATAATTGGAACAAGTTAACCGTTCAAAACACTTGGTCGCAAGGTTCGTAGACACCATCACTGCACTGGTGAGTACCGATCCGGAGGACGTCTTTCTCTTGTTGGGTACCGAGTTCGCATTGAGGTTTCGCTGCCTCTGGCAACTGGCGAAGGCCCAGCGTCGTGATCGGGGTCCTCAGAGCCGGGCGGTTCCGTCGATTGTTCGGCCCTGGTGGGAGACGACCTGGCGTCTTCACTAGCTATTGCCGCTGCTTGATCCTGGGGTTGCCCCGCACACGGTTCATCAGTACCGGTCGGTGATCCAGACGGTTGCCAGGGATCCTCACCATGGGCGCCGTAACCGTGGTTGGCAGACGTTGCCTCTGGGTGCGCCTCCCGTGCCCGTATGTGGTCCTGATGCCTCTTCCATTCCATGACTCCACGTGGCGTAGTCACCTGTAACACATAAGACACTGGTCCCGAACGGGATGTCACCGTTGCCTCCAACCATCTTGGACCTTCCCTAGAGTTTTTTACAAACACTCGGTCACCCACGGCGAAGAATCTCTGTAGTTCTCTTCGACTTTGCGTCTGTTGGAACTGCTTGTGTTCTACCACCGAACGGGCACTAGGCTTCAGTAAATCGAGTCGGGTTCTAAGGGGTCTCCCTATCAAAAGTGAAGCTGGAGAGTGCTGGGTGGTTGCATGTGGCGTATTACGGTACGCCAGAAGAAAACTGGCCAGTCTCTCTTCGAGGGACCGGCCTTTGACGTCCTTTCGGAGGGCTTCTTTCACTGTTCGGACGAATCTCTCAGCCAAACCGTTACTTGACGGGTGATATGGAGCGGACCGCACATGTTTTATTCCGTTCATTCTGAGGAATGACTGAAATTCTTCACTGCAAAACTGCGGCCCGTTATCCGACACGATTACCTCTGGCAATCCAAAACGGCTGAAGAGGTCACGCAGCTTACCGATGGTAGCTTCTGCCGAGGTCGAGGGCATCAGGAACACCTCTGGCCATTTTGAATGGGCGTCTACCGCCACCAAAAAATTTCGCTGAAGAAACGGGCCAGCAAAGTCTAGGTGGAGCCGGGCCCATGGCCTTGTAGGCCAAGCCCACGGATGAAGGGGAGCTTGGGTAGGCAGCGCCCGTTGCTGCTGGCAGGCCGCACACGTTTGTACGGTGTACTCCATGTCGGCGTCAATTCCTGGCCACCAGACGTAGCTTCGGGCCACCTCCTTCATCCGCACCACGCCGGGATGGCCGTCGTGCAGCTCGTCCAGGACTGTCTTCTGTAAAGTTGGGGGAACCACAATACGCATTCCCCAAAATAAACATCCTCGGTCCACCAACAGCTCCAGTCTTTTTGAAACAAAAGGCTTCATGCATTCTTCCGTAACGCGCTCAGGCCATTGTTCCGTAACCGAGTGAAGTACCTGTCGTAGGGTCGGGTCTCGTGACGTTTCTCTCGCGATGTCCGAGCTTGTTATTGGAAAAGTTTCCCACCGGAGTGCGTAACAGGAGGTTACTTCGTCTTCGTCTTCCTTTTTGCCACTCTCTGGAAGTGGCAAACGAGGCAAGCAGTCTGCTTCTACATTGCTGTCACCTGAACGGTAAACCAGATGGTAACGGTACGCCGACAGCGTAAGTGCCCACCGCTGCAAACGAGCTGCGGCAATGCTCGGTATCCCTGTCTTTGGACCGAGAATCGTCTGTAAAGGCTTGTGATCAGTTACCAAGCCGAACTGTCTGCCATAAATGTAGTAATGGAACTTCTTGATACCGAAAATTAAGGCTAGCGCTTCTCGCTCCAACTGGCTGTAGTTCCGTTCACTTGGTGATAGCGTGCGCGATGCAAAGACAATCGGCCGTCTGGACCCATCTTTTTCCACTTTTGCTAAGACGGCACCCAACCCATACGATGAAGCATCACACACTACCTCGAGCTGGGCTTCCGGATCATAATGTGCTAACACCGGCGCTTTTACAAGCAACTCTTTCACTTTCTTAAACGCCAGATCGCACTGTTCACTCCAATCCCACGGCGCATTCTTGCAGAGCAGCTGATTCAGTGGGAATAGCACTGTTGATAACTCCGGCAGCACCAGTCTCTTCCTATGAGAGTCGGGCCATCCTGGTAGAGCACGTGCAGAGGCAGCTGGCAAGACTGGTGCTGATACTCCACGGTTACTGTCGCGACCCCCTTTGGGCGCACGCACTCCCCTGTGTACGTACGAAGTAACACCGAAACCGGTCGTAACTTCATCTGCGGAAAACACGACCGAAACAGCCGGTGCGGCATCACCGATACCGCTGCTCCAGTGTCCAGTTCCATTTTAAGCGGCACTCCCTGAACACACATCGTAAAGTAAATTGGTCCAAAACGCGGTTTCTCTAGCGTTGTCTGAAGCAGTGGCTCGACGTCCTCCTCGGTTTCGAACACACCAAAGTTTTGTCTCCGGGAATCTTTTTGCTGTGTGTCTTGTCGGGACGCTCTCGGAGGGTGGGAACTAGACGTCGGTTGAGAGCTGCACACTTCCTGAATATGCCCCACGCGGTGGCATCTAAAACACGTCGCTGTTCGGAATCGACAAGCACGGTTGTGATGACGCACGCCGCATCGCGTGCACACCGAACCTTCTCGCGCCCGGCCTCCCTCTTCCGACAACTTGTGAAAATCCTCCTGGGCTGCCCTACTAGGCCAGCACTCTGTCACATTCTTGGATGCCGCCTCTACGGATAATGCAATCTCTACCGCCTTTCTGAACGTCAGCGACGCATCCTCAACAAAAAGCCTCTTCTGGATTTCAGTCCGTGCCAACCCACATACGAATCTGTCTCTCAGCGTTTCTTCTAGGTTCGCACCAAAGTTGCATGTTTCTGCCGATTGCTTGAGGCCCGCCACGAACTCCGCGATGCTCTCGCTGTCTTGTTGCGCTTTCCGGTGAAACTTGGCTCTTTCCGCGATAACTGACGGCCTGGGCGAAAGATGCTCCCGTAATGCTTTCTGTAGCTCTACCAAAGGCTGACTAGCCGGCGTGCTTGGGGCGGTCATACTCTTCAACAACTTGTACGTTTTCGGACCCACGATACTCAAAAAGGCGTCTACTTTGTTGGCGTCTGGAATCTTATTAACTCGCAGGAACGCGTTAATCCTTTCTTCGTATGTCTCCCAATCTGACTGAGATTCATTGAAAGGTTCCACTTGCCCAATCGTGGCCATCCTGGATGCTTCCGTGTCGATACTCCAGGGCCCCTCTTGCACGCTTGGTTGAGTCTCCGTCTTAACGGTCCCCGTGGAATTGCTCATCAGGCTGCGTGGATCCCATCCTCATTGCCAAGAAGTTGTTGTGTCTTAGAAGGGGGACGCCAGCCGAGTAGAAACAACAACTTGGGTTTATTGTCAGCCGGCCGTCATATCCGGGCCTCTCGCTGGTCAAGCACACCCGTACAACCAGCCCGCAGCGCTTATATACAGATAGCAGGCGGATGAAGGGGGGGCGGTGCCCTAGTATAGACGCGTGGCGAAGATCCAGCAATCAATAGGGGCGGCGCTCTAGCATAGGCACGTGGCGATGATACAGCTATTTGTTTATCGAAATACAAACACTACAGGAGTCTCGCTGCACACGAAAGGAGGGAAAAAGTATTTGAGAGGGAACTTTCAGACACTAACACACTCACTCTCGGTTCTTAGCAAACAAACCTCGGCGCCTCAGGACACCTTGCCAGTGAGTCCTTTGACTTTCCTCCTTGATGCGCATCTGCTAGTTGTTAGACAAAAACAATGTACCGCTCGAGTTATTTTGTCTGCCCTCTCTGAAAGGCGAAGTCGAGCTCGCTCGTAAAGACCTGCACTTCCGAAAGTCGCAGGAAAGGTAAGACAGACGCAGACGACGTTGCAAAGGAGCAGACGACGCTCAGATAGAGGGTCGCGATCAGCCAATCAGGGTTCGGCGTTCTGACGTCACCGCTACCTCCTTTCTCATGCGCAGAAGACGAAAATGAGCCCACTTACGAGGCGTATAGGAACCGTGCACTGAAGTTTGCCCCTGAAACGTGGCGCCATCTGGTGCACAACTTCTGAAACGATGGGAAGTCCGTTTCATTATATGTGCCATTGAAGTCATACTTCTGTTGCATAGTGTGCAGGACAGCACAAACAAATTAATGCTTTTTTTATTTATTTTACAGTCTGCAATTAAGAGGCCCTGCAAGCACTTTTTTTCTGCTTTTTAATTTGCACCGAACCTGAGCACACTGAACGTAGTAACGTAATAAAACGTTTCTTTTATCGAATTTCGCTTTATTTTAAAAGTTATAGAAAAATTAAAATTACAAAAGCAAGCAAAAAATGACATCCCTCATGACATATCCTTGGTTGCTCGAGTGGCTGTGAACTAGAGGAGGGGTAGTGAGTTCAGCGAGCGCTTACGGCTGCCACACTCCGTGTCGACGGCGCGAGAGGGCGCCACTCAAGCATGTTCTCGATAGGCTGTATACAGCGGGCAGCCAGAGCGGCTCTCATTGCATTTGCTGCGCGATTAAACACTAATTCGGCATGACACTTCACTGGCCGGAAACACAGGGTAAAGATCAGTTCAGAATGGGAGCCACTTCGCGCTGCATTACCGCGAAACGGCCAAACCGCAAGACAAAGCTGCTCGCCGAAGGCCTTCGGAACGCTCGGGGCCGGTCGGATCCTCCAGTCCGTAAACGACCGCAGCGCCGCCGCGTACATCCGGGATCTTTCCGTGTCAGCGCCTGATCCCACTACTCCTTTCTAGTATGCGCCGCCTTTTCCACTGCTTGGAGGCAGGTGTGTCGACGGGTCATTTCTTGTTTCCGTACTTTATAAACTGCATTTGTTTCTTTTCTGCTCTAAAATAGTGAACAAAAACTACTTTTATAAATAATTGAAACAGTTTGCGCCACTTATATTTTGTATTTCGACTAAAAAGATGCTTTTAGGTGCTCTGACCAGTAGTAAGCCCAGGACCTAAGACGTCACATATCGCGCGCTTTCGGTACCGCAGGTCGCCCCCGTCGGTGGAGGAGGTTTCCGCGTCGTCCGGTTAAAATATGATGCACTGGTATTTAGTTACTCTCTCCGTGCCCGCTGGCTTGCCCGAACCCCAAGAGACGTGGAAACCGCAAAAAAGGTAGACGCTTAAGTATGATTGCAGGGCCCCTTTAAAGTTCGAAGTGGCCAAAGCGGCCCTTCAGTAATTTACAAAGAAAAAACAGACAAGAAGGAGTGGTCGCCGGACTGGGAGGTATAGGTCATTGAAGGAGCCCGGTGATGCCGATGTTTCTGACTCGAGCTGGTGCCTCTCGAGGAGTGAGTGTTCACGTGGAGCGTGCTCTTAACGTGGCTCGTTTCAGGAGCCACGTTCCACGGAGCCGCTACAAGCTCTACCATGTCTCATTCTACATGTAAAATAGTGATGTTCTCTTGGGAAGAGCTTGCAGTGCGTTATTAACAGACTTCCTGAGTTGTTCTATGTTTGACCGATGCTGACTGTCAATTTGTTTAACAATTCGAAAATGCTTTACCTACCATAAAATACCGAGCAAAAGCCCACTCAAAATGTGAAGATAATCGCGAGAAAATGGGGATGCGTGCATGTGAGGTCATAAATTTGACATAGTATATATGTACTCTGCATATCTTTTTTAGATCTTTCACATTTTGGGGGTGGGCACTTAGTGTGGAATGGGCTGATGCACGGTATTCTACGGCAGTCGCATTTGAAGCCACAACATTGCGACAGTATAGTATGCATTTTTATCTTAGTGGTGTGTGAAATATGCATACTTCAAGTACCTCTAAGCATCTAAGCAACACTTCTGCTAAAAAGATGTGTACGAGGGGGGGGGGGGGGGGGCATTAAATAACGAGACTCAACTTTTAAAAAAACATTTATGAAAAAATTTTAACAATTTTAATGTTGTCTCCTATGTACTCCCCTCCCCTGTCCCTACACCGCTCCGAGCGAATCTTGCATTGCTGTGAGCGGTCCTGTGGGTCGTTCATCAGCTCATTGCTTTTGCCTTCACAGCATCAACAGAGTCAAACCTCATTCCTTTCAACCCAGACTTGATCTTGGGGAATACGAAAAAGTCGGATGGGGCTAGGTGAGGTGAGTACGGCAGCTGCTCCAACACGGTGATGCTATGCTAAAGCAGGAAGGGTATGGCCTGAAATGTAGTGGAACAATTCATGGACCCTTCATCGAGATAACACGCCAGCACAAAGACTTGTTGGCCATCTCATTCCTGGCTCAGCATAGCATCACCGTGTTGGAGCATCTGCCGTACTCACCTGACCTGGCCCCATCTGAGTTTTTTCTATCCCCCAGGGTCAAGTCTGGGTTGAAAGGAACGAGGTCTGACTCTGTTCATGCTGTGAAGGCAAAAGCGACGGAGCTCATGAAGGACTTATCACTTTATGACCTCCAGCACTGCTTTCAGCAATGTGTAATTTTTTAATTAATATTTTTTTAAGATGAGTTTTTCTATTTAATAGCCACACATTGTATATATTGAATAATGACAGCAAACTCCTGCTTGGCAGTTTTATGTTCTGTCAATAAATTTTAAGTAGCTTCTAGTTATGTTGAAATGTTTATATGTTGAAAGTAGTCTCAAAACTAGTTTATCCTAGATTGCAAAATTTATTTCCTCAAAATATTAAGATAAGCGACATATTGGCAAATTAGCAGAATATTGAGCGATCGAATTGTGCTTGGTGACTGTTTCAGCAGTGTTAGTAGTATGAATAAAAAAAAAAAAAAAAAACTAAATGAAAGGAGCTGCTTGCAAGTGTTCACCTATGATAAAATAATGAGTATAGAATTAATCTTACCACAAACACATTTTCCAAATTGGTCCCAAATAAGACATGATGTATACAGATAAACACAAAAAGTAACGACAGACACAATCTAGTGAAGGTTAATCACAGCGATTCGCACCCTCAGACGGAAGTCAACACAAGACTGTTGTGTGTACGTATGTCTTCAACTTCGGAGTGCATTTCATGGATCATCCAGGATATGCCCGCAGCATTAGGTCCACAATACCAAAAGAACAGCTCAGTTGTTCCTCAGACCACCAGTCACTATGTTTTCAGCACTTGTGGGGGCATAGGCAGTCAAGCACCTAGCTCTGTGTTTGGAAGGTAGCAGCAAGGAAGAGAGCAGGAGTGGCAGACTATGCGCCGGCGACTGCCTGTTGCACTTGTTTGCCGGTGGAGGTGCTGACTGTCGCCCGACTGTGGCACCTCCTAGGGCTGGTAGTGCAGCAAGTGCCACCGATCGGACGTGCCACGATAAGGCGCCAGGCGTTTGTCAATTGACTTTGATATAGTTATGTTGACTTGCTCGACCTTCAAGTTTTACACCTTGACCACGTGGTTCAAAATTTACTCGATCTCACTCTAGGGGTAATGAAACGTTCTGTACCTTGGCGTTCAAAAACCTACCCGCACCAGCTTTGCTTTATCTCTCTTGTCACATGACATGATACGCCGGAGTAACTTGGATCCATGCGAATAAGATTTGGACACAGCCCTTGTGACGTCGCCCCCTGAAAAGCATGGGAAAATTTGAATCTTGGCTTTGGCGTCGCCTTCCATTGCCGTTTTCTTATGGCATCCTCGATCATCCGAACCAGTGCGCACCGGGGCAGTGAGGTTCGCCCCATCGTCTTCGATCAAGTGCACCGGACGTCCTTGATCAACGAAGCGCACCCTCCCGGTGCGGCTTTTTGTTGCCCCAACGCGCACCAAGGATATCGACGGTGCATTGGGGTGCAGTCCCCTCAGGCATTGCGGCCAGGAGCGGGAATCCAGGAGATAGCGGGAATAGCAGACGCACAGTCTATCGAGATGGCGATCTTGCGGAAATGAACGCGCCTCGCAGCTGCCAGATGAATAGACCTGTTGCAAAACGTACAGCGCCACGACGGCAGGGAATTTTGGGAACCCTCGGTACAAATCACGCGCTATCTCGTAGCGGCTGCGCGCGCGTCGCGACAGCTATTGCCAGCAGTCGTTGCAGCCATCCGCCATCCTGGCCATTCGCCGGAACGTCGTACGTCGTTGGCGGCGTACCGTATCTGTGGCAGCGTAAGCACATCGCTCAAAGTGATTTGAATGCCTTCACGTCTTGTAGTGTCACAGAATCCACTTATTTTGCACCGCGACTTTGGCAGGGTTCGACAAAACGTTGGCGCAGCAGACGACAGATGCGGTGCGATACGAAAGAGAGGTGGAAAAAGGGGCAGACCCTCCCTCTGTGCGCTCGTCGCTCGTCCGACGAGCCGATCAAGCCGACTCGGCTACTCGGCTCCGGGGTGCTTGAACGTTGTTGCTATGGTAACCTGCGCCTGCTCGCGTATGCCATGTGGTACCGAGAGGAAAGACGATGGGAGGGGCGCACCAAGTACTCCCATTATTCGTCGCGCGGCGCACGCAGACTTTTGAGATTTTTGCAAAGGGTTTATAGGGAGTATTCACTGGCGGCCATAGCTGTGTGCGCGAACGCTGAGCGCGTGCTGACGGCGAGCTTCTACAGTTCTTTTGCAACGTGCATTCCGCACCATCAAGAGTGCCAGTCTTAGCAGCCTATTGATGTGAGCTCGTTCTGAGCATGCGCTCTAAACAGCACCCACAAATATGGCGTCCAGTGAATACTCCCTATGGGCCTCCTGCGTTCCCCAGGGGGTGCTGCGAAAAGGGACTTGTTAGGCCTTGTTAGGCCTTTTACACCAAGTTCGCGTCATGTAAAGTCACTTGATCGTTTAGGACAAAGACAACTCTCATTTGGACCAGTGCATAGAGGAAGCAGAGCATCAGTAAATATTTTCGAACCACTACTTTAACATCTGGGCGACATCAGTTAATTTGAAAATGTCATTTCTTTTGCTCAGGAGAGACGGGGGCCGGAGGCCCGAACCAGGTGGCTGTCATAGTGTATTTACACTAGATTGGTTACAGGTTTAATTACAGCAAGAGAAATACTAATAGGTGATGCGAGCACTGGAAAATGTATCTCAATTTGTTGCTGTAATAAAACCAGTCCAATTGGAGCTTTACCTGAACAGTCATCATATTTAGTTGGATTTCTTTCTTGTCTGCAGTTGCCTATGTGGTCAAATGAGTACCATCCCAGGCTCTACGAGCAACAACACTCAATCTGGCTTTTTGGTACTGTTGCGATTTCCACAAGCGATCTCTGAATTTCTCAGAGTAGAAAGTTTGGGACTGAAACTTCGTATTCCAGTCCTACTCTTGACCATAACTTCAAAAACAGGAAGATATGTGACAAAGAAGAAAAAAGGCTGTTGTAGCTCATTGTTTGCAATCGAGTAAAAAGGCATTTTGGCGAAGTACCTTTTTATATGAGCAGAGCATAAATCTTCCCATATGAGACCTAAAATGTAAAGTTATGTTTGGGCAGACAGGCATGTGCGCAAAGTTTCGTGTCCACATACCTTTCTTGTGCCTGTGCCTTACTCACCTGCTGCAAAACTTTTGCTTCAATGTGCTGGCAGTCTGTCAGTGTGATAATTTTTTTTATTTACCTTTTATGTTTACCTTCTGTCCAAACGAGGTGAATGGGCGGGCAATGTTTTAGCAACACATGCATAGTGCCAAATGTTTTATTAGCACCTCCGTAAAACTTGCGCTCCTGGCTTTTAAAAAAAATATGCGTTGCAGAGGTGTGCCCACTGTACCAAAAATCACATCTTAGTATGCCTAAACTTCTCTTTCATTAGTCACGGAGTCTACTAGTATAAACTACTCCCAACGAATTATAATGTGGTGCTACATAAAAAGAAACAGACACAGCTACCAGTATGCAAATTTATTTTGAGAGTCACTCACAAAAGGTATAAAACAGCAGAGCAACTTTGTTGGTCAACGGTCAAATGGCGTGCTGGAAAGAGCGCAGGAAATTGCACCAATGATGATACATAGAAGAATAACATTGTTGTTTTGGATGCTCAATTACATCGACAGCGTTACCTTGGTGAATGCACCTCCTAAATATTGTGTTTACGGAATTACTACGCCACTCTTCTACCGACATCCCCTTGTTAAAGCAAAAGCATGACATTTTATTACAAAAAGTGTGAGGCAGTTTCAGTTATCCGAGTACCAATCTTCAGTAAAGCCTTTAAGCTTCTTAGAGAATGATTTGTGCACTCCTTAATTTAAAATTGGTAAGTTTTGATATTTGCTTGCAGACTTGCAGCCTACAGTAAAAAGAAGTGTTGGTATAAACAAGTCCTGTGTCTTTCATCAGTAAAAAAAAAAAGTTTATTTAAAATGTATTAAAAATTACTGAAAAATAACTAACAGTGAAATTTTAAGCCTTATATTGTTCCCATTCAAGCAAGGGGATTCCACTCATAACTCATCCCAAAAAGAACAGAAGAATGATAAATACTCAAGATGACTTACCAAAATGGCACGTCATGCATGTATGAAATCAAAATATGTGGTTAAGGACAGCTTCCCAAGATCAGTGTTATTGTGCTCATTGTGCTCTTGGTATAACAAACAAATCTTACCACAATTGCTTTATGAACTACGGGTTAGAATCATAATCCCCAAGTTTGTCCATGGGTTTTCAAGAGTTTCGCAGGTACTCGACCAGCTGGCTTTTAAGACAAAGAGACTGGCATTCCTACCAGAAGCTATGAGCCGTAAAATATTGAGCGAGCACTCATCAAATGGTTGGAGATAATTGTAAAAAAATATGGGATGGGCACTTTGCAGGTTCCAGAGCTGAAAGTCAAAACGGTGCAACAGAACGCTGCAGGAGCAGTGTTGTAGTCTGGTGGGACCCCTATTTTCTTAAAGCAGTTGCTTGCATCCAGCCAGCTTTGTGCTGGCACTCTCGTGTGAAGCTTCATTGCTTCTTACTGGGGTGTGCATGAAAACCTTCACCGCTCTGCACCAGCGCACTGGGAAATGTGGTTGATGCGGAGGAGCGCCTTGTTTCACTCAATACATTCAGAAGTTTACTGGCCTGGGTCCTTGATATGTTCTTAATCACTTTTTAAATGTTCAAAAGTGGGGGGTGGGCACCTATTGCGATATGAGCAGATGCTCAGCATTTTATGGCACATAGAATGGCAGAGATAAAAAAGTAAGGCAAATTTTTTGCCTATCACAATGGCGGGTAGTAGAAATGCATCGAAATGATGTGTCATGCGTCCCAGAAAGTTAAAAACATGAATGGTTAGTAGTGACTACTGCTGCATTAGAAGGAAGAAGGAAGGGCAGAAAAGAAGGCAAAGAAGTTAACCTGGGGTATTTTATGCTGCATTAGGTAAGTTATAGTAAAGTTTATAAAACACAACATTTTAGAGACAACATGCCTCCTATAGACAACATGCCTCCTATAATTTATACAATTTTCGTCACGGCAACATACATACACATCCCAAACATTTAAAATGCTATTGCGTGCCATTGTAAATAGGGTGCTATGGCAACAATTTAGGCATCTCTCTTCACTTGTAACATAGCAGATATTGTAACATATCAGGGCACAGGCAAGGCCGTGAATTTCAAACATTACTAAATCTTAGGCGCAGGAAGACAGAAAGGAGAAGACACAAAAAAAAGAGTGACAACACTGAACGAGATGGTGTGTGTGTTGTCCCTCTATTTTTATCTCCTCTCTGTCCCCTTACATCTCAGGTTTACTGATGCTATGACATGTTCCAATCAATATATCAAGACTGAGTCATTTCTAAATTGAGAAATATAACATACAAAGCATACTGCAAGATGTACCCACTTCTCTTACTGAACCATTCACAGTATCCTGTACTGTCACTCCAATATGAGCTGAAACGCCACAAAACGTGTGCAGGGTACTATCAGGTTTGCCTGCTGCAATACTCCGCAAACATTGATGCGCGCTGAGGCTGACGAGTCTCTCCTATCTTCACCTGCACTCGTCACGCCACTCTACACTGCTGGGTCGTCTGCTAGAGAACATCGGTCGGCAAAACCATTTCACAGTGAGTGCACCGTGCAGCTGTATGCTTACATGGTGCTATGTGCGAGGCCTCACCCTATGATCATCTGATTTGCACGTGTTTTGCGAGAGCAACGGACTATAAAATGCATTCTCATGTACCACACTCTTGCTCTCTCGCTATCACACACTGTGTCGGGAAACACATTTTATGAACTGCAAATCCTTTTTGAGTGCTACCATGCAAACGTCTGAACGATTAGTCAATGTGCCTGTGACATCGTAGTTCCAGGCCTTGCGGTGTGTTTAATTAGATACGACTGACAAAGCCGAGTACAATTTTAAGACTATTTCATAACAACAAGACAGTCTCAAAAAGAGTTGGCTTCTCTATTGGTTTCGATGTAAAAAGAAATCTTCCCATTAACGCATCTTCATGCGTTGTACTTGCGGTTCGAATGCATTTTGCCCCAAATTTTGAAGATTAAATATGTTAGCACCATGTCTGTCTGCAGCATAGCTAATGGAAACTTAATTGTAAGACGTGTGGGCTTCATGTAAAAATGAAATTTTGTTCCTCAGTAACGCCACAACTATCCAATAAACTCTACGGCATTATACCACGTTCAACAGGCCCTATGCATCACCATGGTCAGTACAGCACAATTTTTGTTACCAAAGCTACCGCATAAATACTTAATTAGTGCATGCTAATCTAAGCGGTTCGGAATTTCAACCTAGGTAGTCGCCTTTACCACAGTAACTATTACAAGGACATAAACACGTAATCCAGCTTTCTAAAATACTGCTAACTACTCCTGTAGTTTCAGGTTCCTTGCCACCATTAGGAAAATAGGCCAGGTAACTTACACTTTATAGTTACCGATAATTTATGACAAGCATAAGGCAGAGTTGCAATACATAGAGACTTATACAGTGGAAGGTTTTACTTGTGCCATCAACTTAATTCAAACTTTTGTGTAGGGTGGTCGTTACATGAAGTATCAGTATCAAACCTTTGCATGTTTAATTAAATAATACGACCGAGATCTATATGGCCTGCATATAGATCGCTAATGTCTCTTTGGGGCATCTCACATAGCCTCCGTTGCTGTGGCGCATAAACCCCGTATATTGCTTTTCTATATTCAACTTTTCTTGCATACTGTTTGACAGGGTTTTTGTGCATTTTCGCTCAGTTGCGCTTGATGATATGTCTCTGTATTGCAAGTAGAGGCAACATCCTATCTGTGCACCCTACTGAGGCCTTCCAGCTGTTTGGGAACACAATAAAGCATGATTGAATGAATTAATTACTCAGCACACAAACTGATAGAGCATTTTTTGAAAAGTTTTTTTTCTCTACCCCAGCCAAAAACTTGCTATAAGCATTCTGCAATTGAGTGACTTGAATCAGATGCGTCGCCATATTCAGCAGGTATGCAGCTCAGCTTGAAAAAATATTTGCAGAGTGCAATAGCAGCCATGACAGGACGGTTCTTAGTGAATGTGGATCGCATAATTCAGGCCTAGAGACGAAAGTCGGCCTGTGGATGCACCAGGAATAAGGCGTCCTTAAGATACAGTGGACAGGTGGGACCACGAGCTTGTTGAAACAATCGCTGAACACTTTTCAGTCAGCGCAAAATCTGAGCAACCTGACGGATGAGAAGCTCGTCCCAACACTACTGACATCTTGCTAGCAGACGACGCAGAGGAGAGCTGATTGGCACAGTGTGCGAAGGAGGGGACTTGCCTCCGCTTCAGCGTGCATCAAACTTTGCGAAACTATACAACAGGCGGCTCCAATAGCACTGCACACTCTGCATCCTGGCATTTTAGCTTATATTTAGGGTTCTGCATTTTTGGAGTTTATTTCTGGACAGAATCTGAGACAGTTTTTCAGAGTTTATCTTTTACCACAAATTCGGAGTTTTTCTGAGCTTTTTTTAGTGAGACGTGAAATTCGGGGTTTCTCTATGAAAGGAACGAAAACTAAAAACAGCAGTTTACTAAATTAGTGCATCATAGGTGAGACTTGTTCGACTATTGTCGTAGGGACGATACCTTGTTGTTCTGATAAGAGGCTGAGATGCATATTTGTGACTTTTGGAAACGATAGTTGGACTAAAAATAAAGAGAAAAGCAAAACGTTCCCAGAAGACAGGAAAATATGAAGACCGCGCGGTTTTGTACAACTGGCAGTTCCGAAAATCGGTTGTCACTTCGCGAATTTTCGCGAATTTTTCGGATAAATCTGAATCCGCAAAATTTTTACCGGCGAGTGTTTTTCAGATTTTATCGGATTTATCCTAAAATGCAGAACCCTACTTATATCGGTCGAGATACTAGATAAAAGTGAAGGGTCCAGAAAAGACCTCTTACCTTTAGCATTTTACCCACTCATGATCCAGATACTCATGATCCAGATACGGTGTCACTATGTACTGCCCCAGCAGCAGACTCCTAACGACAACTGTGGTACTTAGCTCCAGCCAAACTCTCCCTGCAGCACGAGTGGCTGCTCTTACATCAGCAAACGCTCTTGACCGCATAGGCTGTAAATAAAATGAATAAAGTAGATTATTAACCACACGGTCATATGAAGTGGAGGTAAACCCCCTATCTGCCGAGCGAAAATTCGATGGAGCAAGCAACACCCAACTGTGGATGACTTATCGCATTCGAACGAACCCTAGAAGAAAGGTGCACACCAGAAGGAGTACGAGACATACCTCCAAGTGTATCTCGGGTTGTGGTAAAACGAAGTGACAACCGATTGTATAAAAGTGCCTGTTTGAACGCAGTCAGTCTGCAAGAAACATATTGCCAACTTCTGGATTTGTCATCTCCTATACACAACCAAGCACGCGTGGACCGGCGCCTACCTGGCACAACCCGAGAACCAACTCTACTCCCAAGGTAGTTAGTGTTATCCACAAACTTCAAAAGCAGGAATGGAGGTGAAATAATTCTTCAGGTTTGTGTACACCAGACATAAACAACGAGCAGATACCTGCCAGTTTAGAAACAAATTTAAGAAGCCATTGCACAACCAATACTTTAGTGGCCTCAGTCACATGATGGCTCAAAAACATTGCATCAGTATTGGAAATCTGTCTATAACGAGAGCTGTACACCAAGCAATAAGATTTGAAGCAAATGAAGATGACAATAAAATCCAAAGACCACACCTGCCCTCACTCATGATGGGATTAACAAGGTAGCAACACAACTGCAGCCTGTTGGCACCCCAGTATGAACCCGGAATCCCCAAAATGTTTGCAGCAAACATAAAAAGCAAATTAAAATAAATGTTGTTTGCACACGAAGAACCATCTATGAATAAAGAGGAACCATGCATCAATTAAAAGGAAGAGAGCTTGGACCAATATGCTGTCGCATGGAAAATGCACATACAGTCATGCCCCCAGAAAAATAGTCTATAATGCGAATTGCCCACATTAACAAATTACGGTCTAAAATACAAATATTAGACAAACGTAGCTCTCCGCCCAAAGGAAGAACACAACCTGGCTGCTGCCACGCTCATTCATTTACCAGAGTCTTGTAAACCTGCACGCACTTTCGACCATGAAGATTATAGACATCGACGTACACTTTTTTCTCCTCTCCAGTTCATACCGCACAGGTGCCAAGGGCCTCGGGCTTTGGGATTTGCATAGTTCTTTTTCCATCTGAGCAGAAAGCTCAGTGTGCTTATGTTTTACACTTGCCATTATCTCGACTCACTTCCATTTCTTGTTTGACATGGCCTTCTATCTGACCCTGCATTGCCTTTTATGAAAAAGGTTGCAAATGACTCCAAAAAACAGTGAAGGTGCAGGCGAGATGGACTAAGTTTACCATTATGTAAAAATTATGTGAGACTGAGGTGCAGAAGATAAGAAACATCCACGTACAAGCAAAAAGACAAGATAGTGAGTTAGCGTCCGAATGCCGTCTCCCTGTTTTTTCCTACCTCCATGTTTCTTTTCTATATTTCTGTCTCAAGTAATTTAACAAAAAAAAAGAGAAATGTTGCTTTAGGTTTCTCATTTACTACCATAAACAAAAATAGGGAGGGAGGGGCAAGTGAACCGTTTGGCATAAAAGCCCCGAAGAACCAAACCGTTTTTAGGTGCACAGGCGTTATGTCCAGACAATCAACGATCAACATGCTACAGTGAATTATGGAAGCGCATTGTGACCTCACGGATTCACTAGTGTTTTATTTTTATCTTTTTTCCGGAAGTTTCTTTTCACAATACCCACACTTGTGATGGCCACAACCTGGAGCCCAACACTGTGGCACCGCTCGATGAGAGTTCTCACTTCGCTAGCAGCGTCTTCTCCACTGAAGGAGCTGCCTGCACCAAAATAAGCAGTAGAAAAAGGAAGTAAATGTAGAACTCAATGTAGACACAGAAAATTTAGGAAACAGAGAAAAGTGACTGTTAATATACTATACATTGGGTAGTAATTCAATTACAGTAATAGAACGATCTCACCAGCCAGTTTAGCTAGCCGCCGCTGCCGCGATGCATCAAGGGAATTCTAGTTTTTCTGCACGCGCCCCAACCCCGCTGCGGGTCTGCGCGAGCAAAGCATGAGACGCCACGAGCGATCTCGTGCACTGCACCCTGCGTTCTGTGAACTAAAGTTATGGCGGCGTCACGCATGCGCCGAACGGCTGGTGAGATCGGTCTCTTGAATTACTGTCACTGATTACAGCAATTGAATTACTGCAATTTAATTACTTTTCTGCATAGTTTGTAATCGTAAATCATTACTATTAGGCAAATATTAATTTAATTACTTTTCAGCAGCAGTAATTGCGAAAATTTGAATTACAACAACTTCTTTCATTATTTCATCACGCTGCCGCTAAGCTTTATAACGTCACTGAGATGATAAAAAGTTTTGGATGCCTGCCTAAATGTCCTGCCAGCTTGTGGGGCTTTGAAAGGGTCAAGACTTCACCTAAAGGGCATATTGACTAAAACATTTGACCCAAAATAAGTTATTATTGCTTTAGGGGGCAAAATACAGTCAGCGAAAATATATTACATCAAAGCGACACCACAATCCGAATTAAAACAGATATTAAAAATGCTATACTAGGTGGTTGGGGGGCCAACAACGGTTTCGCTATTATTCAAGCAGAACTGGGCAATGACGTAACTTTCGTCCAACGCTCTCGTACTGACACTTCGGACATTTCATTCTTCGTGCCGTTCTGTGAATCAGGTGACAGGAAGAGCTACTCTCTGCGTTATCCTGCGTTTTCCTATCTTTATCTATGGTCCGCAGTGCTTGTGCAACTGAGCCAGCCATGTGTACTGCGGGAGAAAAGACGCGTCATATTGTTGACGCGACCAATGTTGCCGTTGCTCTCGAGTGCATTTTAGAATCTGCAGTAAACTTTAACACCGAATATCTACAAAATTATATACCTTTAACATAAACGGCCTCGGAGAGCTACAATTTTTTGAGGGGCTGGGCTGTGGAACACCATCTAAGCAGGCGCAATGGCTGTCCTCCGCGAAATATCACACGACGTGCCTGCGTCCACAGCCCAGTGACTTGGCATTCTTTGCCCGGATGAAAAGTACTATAAAGGTATAGTATAGCAGAAAACATTTTTACCCGTGATTCAGCGTTGCTGATTACGCTGAAAACAGTCACACCCCCCAAAATAAAAGAAATTGAGCAGAGTTGCCCTCGCCGATTATATAGACCCTATTCATTTTTACAAACAAAGGCCTTGCGTCCCAAACAACTTCGAGTTGCGCCTTTTTGTTAGAATTCCAGAGCTTCTGTATGCCAGCAGTGCTTGGACGCTTAAATGCTATACAAACGAAGACGTTGGAGATTTAGAGGGGGTAATTCTTCTATGCTATTCAACATATTATAGGTATGCGGCCAGCTTACAGGAGATTGAAAAGTCTTCCACTGATATTTTGCAAACCGATTTTTTAGGTGGGCCTCACGAGCATTGGTCCGATTTTTTTATTTGGCTTTTCATGGTGCCTCGTTAGATTGGGGATTGTTTGGCCTCTATTTGAACTGGAAGCTCGGGGGGACGTAAAATGCAAAAGGTCCACCTCGCGGAGCAATGCTGGATAGGGAGCACATTCAGACGCGCCCTGAAGACGCACATAAAAAGAGAGAGAGAGAAAATCACTTTAATTAGAGCACAGATTAAGTACCCAAGATATCCTCCGCCTGAAGTACCAGGGCGAGCTGATCTTCCAGTTGCGGCGACGCCAACCATGCACTCCAGGAGGGTGGTGGGGGGTTAGGAAGAAATGAGGTGGTGTAGGCGACCGGGCAATGAAGGAGACAATGTTCTTGATTGGCATAGGGAGCTGGGCAGTTGGGACAGGAAGGGTCTGATCGATAGCGGAAGAGGTAAAGGCGAGCAGGTGTGACGAGGGTGTTTGTCTGGATTTTACGGAGAATGTGGGTCTGCGCGACACTAAGCTGTGGATGTGGTCGAGGTAGAAGTTCATGAGATATACGGAGCTGTTTGTAATGTAACTTGAGTGTTTTTTTGTACTCTGCTGCCTCGTCATTGGTCGGGGAGCTTAGCCAGGGGATTGCAGGTGCCCGGCTGTGAAATTCGCGGGCGAGCTGATGTACCAGCTCATTACCTGCTATCCCTGCGTGACCAGGGACCCATCGAATCGTGACCGAGGATGAGGAGAGAGAGTGTAGGGCCATGTCAAGGTCCTCTCGAAGATCGGCAGGAATTTGTCTCTGTTGCAAGGAGCGTATAGCAGCCATAGAATCAGAGTAGACAGTGTAAGCGGACGTGCGCGGCAATTGGGAGAATGATATGATGGCATGGATAATGGGGACAAGTTCTAACGTGGTGATTGACGGGGGGTCGCTGTATGGACCGCACGTGTGAAGAATAGGTAAGGAATGTTTAGGTATGTAGATTGCGTACGCAGCCGTGCCGGTGGCCAAGATGGAAGCGTCGGTATAGGCTACCGTCTGTGTCTGAAATGGTGGATTATGATTCAAGGCCTGAGCATCTCTGCGACCGTCGTCCAGGCCCGGAGCCATGCGGCGGGGCAGAAGAGCGAAACGCAGATTAGAGGGCAATGGCGAAGCGGGTAAGTGCAAGTAAAAATCAATTGGTGAGAGTCCAGCTTGTTCTAGGATCCAGCGCCCTTGATGTGACCCCGAGAGGCGGGCTAGCTGTCGGTCACGATGGAGGTGTAGGAGTGAGGAGAGGGGAAGGAATAGGCCGGTCTCGTAGAGTCTTTGCGTTGAGGTATGGACTGGAAGGTTAAGGGAGGCCTTGTACAGAGTGCTTAATGCAGAGCTGAGTTTATTAAGTTGCTGTCGTGTGAGCGTGAAATATGGAACCGAATAAAGAATTTTACTAAGAGCCAATGCATGAACCAATTGACTCGCTTGTTTTTCATTGAGGCCCGCACGTCTTTGCACGACTCTGCGGACAAGATGTGTTACCGAGTGGCACGTGTTTATCGCCGGAGTGATGTTAGCCTGATTTGATCGATCGCGGAGATGGATGCCGAGGACCTTGCATAAGGATACTCGCGGGATGGTCTGATGGTCTAAATAGAGAGAAATGAGATGGTTTACAGAGCGCTGATGCTGGGTTTGAGACAGCAGGAGTAATTCCGATTTTTCTGGGGCCAGTTTCAGCCCTGCTTGGGTTAGGAACGCAGTTATGGTGTCTAGACCTTTCTGAAGAGTAGATTCAACTTCCCCTGGTGATCCGTGAGTGCACCAGAGGGTGAGATCATCAGCATAAAATATGTGGGAAAGGTGGGGTATCTGCTGCAGGCAGCGAGCTAGCTGGGCCATACCCAGATTGAAAAGAGTAGGGGAGAGGACAGCCCCTTGAGGTGTACCTCGTGTGAGTGAGAGTGGTTGGGACAACTCGCCCCCTATACGAAAGCATGCAGTGCGGTCCTTAAGGAAGTTTTGGATGTAGGTATACAAATTTTGTCCGCATTCTGTTTCTCGAACTGAAGCGAGTATGTGATCATGACTTATGTTGTCAAATGCTTTGCGAACGTCTACTGTGACGAGCGCATGCACCTGACAGGAAGATGGGGAGAGGAATGTGTGCTGGAGTAAAAGGAATAGGTCTTGAGTGGAAACATGGGAACGAAAGCCGATTTGGGTGTGTGGCAGGAATGCAGTGGCTTCAAGATGTTCCTGAAAACGATCGAGGACCATCCGCTCCATCGTCTTGCCCACGCAAGAAGTTAAGGAAATGGGACGGAGGTTATTAAGTGATGGGGGTTTTCCAGGTTTGGGGATCATGATAATAGTAGAAGATTTCCATTCCTTTGGGTATGTACCCTCCGACCAATGTCTTCGATTCACGAAAATGACTTCGATTCGCGAAAATAGAAAACAAAATTCCTTTCAGCATAATATAATCATCATCATCATCATCATCATCATCATCATCATTTATTATTCCTTGAAGGCCCAGGGGGCATTATACAAGGGAGTGAACACTTCAAAAAACAAACAAATAATACAAATATTTATCAACAAAAACACGCTGTAATCTAGTTATGGGTTAGAAAAAATAAGCTAATGGCTGCAGAAAATTTCTTAGTGTCAGATAAGGAAACAATTACGTCAGGCAGTGAGTTCCAGTCGTCAATGGCCAATGGTAAAGTAGACATTTGGTGAGTGACGGTTGACGATGAAATAGGACGGAGTTTACAAGAATGGTCGAGACGAGGGAAAATGCGGTAAGGAGGTGATAACAAACTTTGTCCGAGATGACTGTTGTAATAAAAGATCCGATGAAGAAGAGAAAGACGAGACACCCTGCGGCGGTGAGAAAGAGTGTCAAAGTTAGCTGATTGGCGGAATCCTGATATGCTTGCGTAAGGGGAATAGTCGGAATAAATAAAACGGAGGGCTCTGCTTTGAACGGATTCCAGGTTGTTAGTTAGATATGCCTGCCACGGTGACCATAAGGAAGAAGCGAATTCCAGTTTAGTTCTAACCAAGGTAGTATAAGCTAGTTGTTTTACGGGGGATGTAGCTTGTCTGAGGTTACGGCGAAGAAATCCGAGAGTGCGGTTAGCATCGGCGATGACAGATGTTATGTGAGTGGTCCATGACAGGTCAGATGTCAAATGAATTCCTAGATATTTATACGATGAACAAGCAGTTACTGGGATGCTAGAAAGGTAGCAAGAGGAGGATAGAACATGTGAACTGCGGGAAAAAGATAGCGATTTACATTTATTATAGTTTAAAGCCATTTGCCATTCACCACTGAATTATAAGTTCGAGATCGTTCTGCAAGGTTAGTTGATCGTGGCGTGAATGAATCGGTCTATAGATGACACAGTCATCGGCGAACAAACATACTTCAGGAGTGATGCCATGGTGGAGATCATTAATGTAGATTAAAAAAAGAAGGGCGCCAAGAACAGTTCCCTGAGGGATGCCAGACGTTACTGTGCTTGTGGTAGATTTTACATTGTTAATAGAACTGTACTGAGTGCGATTAGTGAGGAATTCAGAAATCCAATTAACTACAAAGGGGTGAAGATTAATATCTCTTAGTTTCATTAAAAGACGTTGATGAGGGACCTTGTCAAATGCT
Source organism: Ixodes persulcatus (assembly GCA_013358835.2). Lineage (NCBI taxonomy): Eukaryota > Metazoa > Arthropoda > Arachnida > Ixodida > Ixodidae > Ixodes > Ixodes persulcatus. The sequence goes on from JABSTQ010010261.1 coordinate 1,901,552, forward strand.
TTGGAGAAGTCTATGAAGATGGCGTCAGTTTGAACATTGGAATCGAAATTTGAGTAAACGTCGGTTAGAAATGCTGTTAGCTGAGTTTCGCATGAGTAGGATCTGCGAAATCCATGCTGGTGCTTGAAAAGGAGGTTATGAGAGTCTAGGAAGTTTATTATGTTAGAATAGAGAATATGCTCCAAGAGTTTGCATGACACGCTGGTGAGCGAGATGGGACGATAGTTGCTGTTTTGTTGGCGATCGCCTGTTTTATGAACGGGTATGACGTTAGCAACTTTCCAATCAGATGGAACTTCGGAGAGTTTAAGAGATTGAGAGAATATGTTGCAGAGGAAAGTGGAAGAAATGTTTTTAGTGTTTAATAATACCTTAGAATTAATTTGGTCATCACCGGAGCTGGAGGACACCTTCAGTTGATCTATAGCCTTGAGTACTCCAGTGCGGTCAATTAAGATAGGATCCATAAGAGGGTGAGTGGATTGGCACGAGTCGGGAATATTTAGCAAGTCCTCGTTAGTAAAGATTGAGCAGAAGAAATTGTTAATAGCAAGAGCACCGTGTTTATCAGAAAGCGGGAGTCCGTCGTCATCCACAAATTGCAAAGGAAGTGATAGTGCCGGATTGATTATTTTCCAAAACTTCTTTGGTTTGGTGGTTAGTATGTTGGGGAGGTCGATACTATAGAATTTGGTTTTGGCATGATTAATGGCGGATTTGTAGGCCCTAGCGCATTCGTGGTAGGCGTTCCAAGAAGCCGTAGTGTCGACAGCCTTTGCCCGCTTATAGAGTCTTTTTTTCCTATTGGATTGACTATGAATTGTTTTATTGTACCAAGGGTTAGTGTTATCAGATATAATACGGGTCAGTGGAATAAAACGTTCAATTAGGTAGATCATTTTATCTTTGAAGAGAGTCCAGTTTTCATTAACCGTTCTTTCCCAGAAGTTAACTGAGAAAGTGTGATAAAAATCTTCGAGGTTCGAGTTGATAGATGCGTAATCAGCTCTCGCGTAATTACGAATGAATTTGCAGTGATGTGATTTACGAGGAGCAGAGAGAGAGAGAGAGTTAAATCGATGACGAGATGGTCACTAATGCCGGGTAAGTACGAGATGTTGCTGAAGAGTGAGGGGTCTTGGCTTAAGCATAAGTCGAGTATATTGCTACAGTTATTAGTAATCCTAGTAGGCTGAGCGATAAAATTTGAAAAGTTGAAATCTAAACAAAAGTCTATAAATTCTTGAGACAATGCGCAACTAGAAGAGAGGGCAGACCAGTCAATGTTCGGGTAATTGAAATCACCAAAGAGAGTAAAAAAGGCGTTAGGGTATTTAGTTGTGATTTCAGAAAGACACTTATATAGCTTGGTAACAAATTCTTTATCACTATCTGGCGGTCTATAGCACACAGCCACTATTACGGGGGGGCGTCGTAGCAATGTACACCCAAACAACTTCCAAGTCGGTAATAATCGGTATAACCCGAGACGGAATTTGATTTTTTATAGCTAAAAGCACACCTCCCCATCTTCTAGCAGATCTATCACACCTATACACACGAAAGTTCGGATACAAAGGAAAAAGTTCAGTATCAGATATATCGGGGCTTAGCCACGTCTCGGTAAGAACAATGAAATCTGCGTCGCATGCTTCAACCAGGGAAATCACGTCATCTCTTTTTGGTATCAAGCTTCTAATGTTAGTAAATAAAATAGAATGATAAGAAGGTTTGTTACAGATATCAGGGCGTTTTGCAGGTTGATTGGGTGACGAAAAACGAAATGAACGCTGGCATTGCTATGCTCTTTTTTCCTTCACGGCACCAAGAGCGGCGTCAAATACATAACACTTATTATCTATAAACAGCTTATCGTGACGCAGCTTGTAAGTTGTGCCTTTAGGCTTCGCAAAATCAAGAAGGTGACGGCGCGCAAGTCGGACAGAAATTGAAAGTCTTCACTGATGGCTACACCTGTTCCTTTGAGCTTAAATGCCGACGAATGAATGCCCTCTTTATCCTTAAATGATTAAAACTTAACAATTATAGGGCGACATTTCTGTGGATTGAACGCCCCCAAGCGGTGCGCTCTTTCAATCTTACTTGGTTCGATATTCGCGCCTAGGTGTCTGGAACACAGGCCAGTTACCAAGCCCTCGGACTGGGCCCACGTTTCCCTATCGGTGTCAGTGACGCCAAAAAATAGAAGGTTGTTACGGCGGGATCTGCCCTCCGCGTCGTCACAACGAGTTTTCAGCTGCGAAAGTTCGTTTAGAGCAGTAGTAAGCTGAGGTTCGGTAGGTGTGACGCTACCGATTTCCTTCTGCTTTAGTGAGTCGAGTTCAGTTGTTAGGTTGTTAACGCATTCTTCTAGAGCAGAAACAGATTTTTCGCTTTCTATATTTTTCTGTGTTAGTAGGTTTAGATCTTGTTGCAGCAGAGCAAGGCTACTCTGAAGCTTCGCGACTGTCTGCACAAGCGCATGGAATTCATCCTCTTGTTGCTTGGTCATAGGGCCTGGGTTCCTCTCTACATCCCCAGACATCAAAAGCAACAAAGCTCTAAAAGATTCAATACACGCTCTAAAAGATTCAATACAAGCTCCGGGGCATGGAAGCACAACTAGGCAAACATAATTCGACCTAAAACAGTGGCAGGGTTTACGACTACTAACCTGCGGCAAGACGAAAAACATGAGCCACCTCATCGCTGCAAATCTTCCATGCCCACTGGCGTGCTGTAGCCGGGGGGGGGGGGGGGGGGGGTTCCTTTGTATGCGCTGCCGTTGATGTCACTGTGGATGCCTTAGCACGAGCGAGGTCCTCTGTGATCTTGATCCCAGCAGGAAACACTGTAGTCGACGAGCGCGTGGCGGATGGTAGCTCGCGGCCCGTCAACCGGAGCAAAGCTGCGCCGTCATCGTGCCGCCAGCTGGATGGGGACGCACGCGCTGACACGTTCAGGAGCTGCGGCAAGACGAAAAACATGAGCCACCTCATCGCTGCAAATCTTCCATGCCCACTCCAATGTTGAAATTATTACTCTGGTTATTTCAGTTCCTGCATACATTATCAGATTGTTTTAACAATGATTTGCCATGGTCAAAGGAACACTAACAATGAAGTGTATTTACTTGACGCCAGACAGCCTTTTAATGTTGAGTAAGCACACGTAAGCATGGTCGACAAAGCCAGAAGGGGCTATCTTATTGGCAAGTTTTCTATGCCTTGCATTTTTCACAAAGGTCACAAATAAAACTTTGGATTTATCGTTTGGTGGCCATGTTAGTAGGTGATGACACAGAACGTGAATAACCCTTATAGGGAGTTCTAGTTATCAGAGAGCAAAAATTATTTACTAGAACTCCCTAATCTTAGTGTAGCCGAACAGTGGACAAGGACTCAGATCATACTTGTTGTGATTCGGAAAAACGGTCTCCCGTGAAATAAAAGAAACGCAGGGCCTACGTGGGCCTGCGGAAAATGACGAAGTCTCACATGCCGAAGCGAGGCTGGCGAGGTGGCAGGCACCGGCAGGCCCAAGGGCGGGAACGCCCCAGAAGAGAAGAGACGTCCGGTAGCGTCAAGGTCCAAACACGTACTCCGTTTATTGGTAAACAAACAAGCCAGGGCTCAAGGCCCGATGGTTGAATAGTAGCGCCGCCTGGCTATGGGAATTGCTGTAGCAGTTTGTGGCGCCACCTGGTTAGTGTGGTGAACTTAATGAAAAATTTGAAATACTACACTTTCCCTTCCTTAAAAAAAATAAACTCCTATTCTTCCTTCCCTTAAGAAAAAAAGAGAGAAGGGAAAGGTTGACTTATACAACAGCAAGCAGCTATAACATCTTTAAAGACAAAAGCAACCATCGCAGGGAAAAGAAGGACTGAGCCGACTGACAGTATCAGTTGTGTGAAATTGACAAAATGAAAAATGCAAGGCATTGAGTGCAACACTTGCGAAAAAAAAAAAAAATAGTTTAAAACAACCGACTTCTCATAAGGCTAAAAACCTTAAAGGCAGAAAATGAAAATTGGGCAAAATATTTGGCAAGTGAAACAAAATTGAGCAAAAGACACTGGGCAAGTAGCCAGTTAAACACTTCGTACTGCATGGTGCAGGAAATAAAAGCGAAAACTTCACATAAAAAAAATGTTCATGGACATGTAGTAGCACTGAAAATAGTTGAGTCTTCTGAAATGTCTGTTGTCACCACACACAAAAAAAAATTACTGAGGTTGGTTCTGTTAGTGTCCGTTGGTCCATAGATACATTTGTGGAAATTAACTTAAAAGGTCCTTTAGAGTCATCACATAGTCTTTGAAGCGTCCCGGCAGTCGCCGAGTTCGAGTCGGGCGACTCTCTGGCCGGGGAGTAGATGTGTGTGGACCCTGGATTTCGGTTTCTGGAGGATCCAACTGTGGTGTCGGCTCACTGCACGATTCCGACGGCACTCTCACTGGGGAGGGCGCCGGTACCGGTAGTGGTGCACCTTCGAAGGAGGTGCCAGAGTCTGCACCCTCAGTGGCAGTCTCCGTACGACTGGAGGACCAGCTGGCGTCTGACCAGCTGTTATCTGGGGACATCCCAGGAGACAGGCTCTGCTCAGAGGGCTGAACATTCTCCTCGGGCACTGGTTCCACCTCTGCAGGACCCTCGGGTAGGGGAGGGGGACTCCCAGCTGGAACAGGACCCTCAGGAAGAGGAGGAGGGGCCTCGGGACTCAGGCCAGAGTCAGGACGTTGACCCTCAGGGTCTGGACTGGTGGTGTCCGGGCTGGCCGGACCAGGAACAGGAACAGGCGGCTCTGGGGGAGCCGGCCGGACTGCAGGCGGAACAACTGCAGGGGAAAAGGGGGGGTCCGGGGGGAACAAATCGTCCCGGAACCAAGATGTTCTGGTTGACGAAGGTGTGAGAGTCGTATGCGTTAACTTGGACGCATGCCAGGTGGATCCATCGTCCAGCCGGTATGTAGCTGGACCCACTTGGTCTTGGATCTTCTGCGGAGAAGCATACTTCATTTGTAATTTTCCCCTGTGACGAGGTTTGTTGACCTTGACGGTCTGTCCAGGGATGAATGTAGGTCGCTTGACAGCACGCCTTCTGTCTGAGTACATCTTCATTCGTTCTTGGTATTTCTTGATTGTGGCTGGAAGCCTCTCTTGGACTGTGGACCTTGGAACTTGCGGGTCGGGGACTGGACGCCCCGAAAGATGAAGACGATTGCGATGATTCCTGCCGTGCAGCAAGAACGCAGGAGTCTCTCCTGTCGCAGCATGACGAGTGGCACGGTACACTCCCAAGTATTCCGTGACTGCTTCTCGGAGGTTACGTTGCTGTACGACAGCCAACTGGATAGTGGACTTCAGGACGCGGTTGAAGCGTTCCACCTGGCCATTCGCTTGAGGGTGGTACAGGGATGACCTGAGATGACGGATACCCTGATTCTTGAGGAATTCTGTGAATTCTTTGGAGATGAATTGGGGGCCGTTGTCGGTAACTATCTCTTCCGGCAACCCCTCTCGTGCAAAAACGAATTTGAGAAAGTCTATCACGGACGCAGTTGTGACGTTGTGGACACTCATGACCTCCGGCCATTTGCTGTGGTAGTCCACAAGAGTTATGAAGAAACGTTCGTTGCGCGGAGCGCGTTCGAACGGACCAACAATGTCCATACCTAACTTCGTCCAAGGACGAGATGGAAAATCGACTGGCTGTAATGGTGCTTGGAAGGTCTTCGCAGGTTTGTCCGTAGACTGACAAATGGTGCAATGTTGGACATATTGCTTGATGTGGAGAGATACTTGAGGCCACCAGTAGAGTTCTTTGATGAGGCCTGTGGTCCTCGTGATCCCTTGATGCGTTTCGTGCGCTATCTCGATGACCTGGTCACGTAGACTGGTCGGCACGACGATCTTTTCGGCATTAAACAGTAGTCTGTCTACCTGCGACAGCTGTTCTCGGACTGCGAAGTAGGGCTTGAACCCTGGAGGCAGCTTGTCTTCAGCTGGCCATGATGAAGAGATGTATTCCATGACTTTTGGTAGAATGGGGTCCCGAGCTGTTGCATCTTGGAAGTCGCGCTGGTTCAGTGAGGCGCAGACGATGGAAACCACTTCCTCGGGAAACTTTGTGCCGTTTTCGGTGTCCTTGACAGGCAGACGGGACAGTGCGTCTGCGACAGTGTTGTCAGCTCCCTTGCGGTACTCCATCAGGAAGTTGTAGTTGAACAAACGGGCTGTCCAACGACTGATGCGTAGCGGTCGGACTCCGGTGCCCTGCGTAGACATGAGGGTGACGAGTGCACGATGGTCGGTGCGGATGGTAAACTGTCGTCCCCAGAGGTAGGTGTGCCACTTCTCGCACGACCACAGGATTGCCAGGGCCTCCTTCTCTCCAACGGAGTACCTTCGCTCTGTATCCGTCAAGGAACGGCTTGCAAAGGCCACGGTCTTGAGCTTCTGCCCGTGCTGTTGTTGCAGAACTGCTCCGAGGCCGTAGTTCGAAGCATCGGTCGACACAATGACTGGTAGTGTCGGGTCGAACATCGTCAGGATGGGTGCTCTCTGGAGAGCAGTCTTGACTTCCTGAAAGGCGCTCTCGACTTCAGGAGTCCAAGAAAAAGAGTTGCCTTTGCGCAACAAACGATGCATTGGTTCGACTACTGTCGCACAGTGTGGAATGAATTTGCTGTAATATTCCACCAAACCGAGGAATGCCTTCAGTTGCGTTGGATCAGACGGTGTAGGGAAGTTCAGAACGGCTTCTATCTTGGACGGAAGGGGCGCTACGCCTTCCGCGGATAGACTATGGCCGAGAAAAGACAAAGTTGGGACGCGGAAAACCGCCTTTCGGTTCAGCTTCATTCCAGCGGACTTGATTCGTCGTAGGACTTCACGCAGGTGTGCGTCATGTTCTTGAGGTGATGATCCGTAGACGATCACGTCGTCCAAGTAGAACTGTACGCCGGGACAGTCCTTCAGGATTTTTGACATTACTTGCTGGAATGCGGCTGGCGCAGAGGCCAAGCCGAAGCAGACACGCTTGAAGCGAAACAAACCCTCATGCGTAATGAACGCTGTGAGGTCTCGACTCTGGGGGTCGAGTCGCACTTGATGGTAAGCCGACGCAAGGTCAAGCTTGGAAAAGCAAGATGCTCCTTTGAGCGAGTTTAGGAGCTCGTCGATATGCGGTAGCGGAAATGAGTCGATCACGACCGCGCGGTTGGGAGCCCGAAGATCGACGCACATGCGGATACCGCCATCTCTCTTCTTTACGACAACGATCGGCGAGACCCACTCGGAGGCGCTGATGCGCTCGATCACGCCCTGACGTTCGAGTTTTTGGATCTCGGCCGTTACGGACTCGCGCAGCGTGAATGGTAATCGACGGAGCTTCGCCTGAACGGGCGGAACATGACGACGGACCGTGACGGTATGTGTCTGGTTTACGACCAGACCCAACTCGGACGAAAAAAGTTCTTCAAACTCCTCAAAACCAGGAGGAAGCTTGGAACAATCGCTCATCGACGATTGAGAATGGTCACTCGAAGAGGTCGACGGACCTGGGGCTGCAGGGACAGCCGACGACGAAGTGCCAAAGGCACGAGAAAAATGGGTGGACGGACTGGAGTCCGCCGTGGACGATGGCTGCGGGACCTCAGCCTCGGTTAAATGTCCCGGGACGGCTGTTCCGGGAGCAGCAGCGTCGACGTGAAAACATTTTAGCGGTACGCCAGACAAAATCATTTTGAGGTCATGCACCGCGTCGACTCCAAGTAGGGAACGTCCGTTGCGTACAACGTAGAAGAGGATGGTCGCGAAGCGACCCTTGAAGACGACGTTCGCGTGGAAGCAGCCCAAAACGGGAATGGAACCCTTCAGGTAGTGCACTAAAGTGCGCGGCGGCTTGGACAACTTGATGCGGCCGCTCCAATTAATGCGGTTGAAAGTCGCATCTGACAGAATGGAAACTTCAGCGCCGGTATCGATGAGTATGGAGAGAGGGAAACCGTTCACCTCTACATCGGCGGTGAAGCTCCGGCGCTGGGGACCGGGTCGCTGCTCCTGACGACCACCGGGTGACCCCACCGTGAAGACGCTGGGCCGCAACTCGTCGTCGTCCGAGAACATGCCGACTCCTCGCACGGGGGTGCCTGTCGGACCAGGCCCCGCTTGTCGACGCTCGTAGTAGCCGCGGGCAGAGGCCCGCCGCCCAGCAGGAAGGGCCAATTGACGTTGATCCCGGTCGCCCCTCGGATGGCTTCGACACACATTGGCAAAGTGTCCCACGCGGCCACACGAAAAGCACGTGGCTCCGGAGGCCGGGCATTCTTCTCTCGGGTGGCTTCTCCTGCCACAGAAATAACAACCACCCTCGCGAACGGGATGACTCGCGCCGGGGGGAGGGTCACGTCGGCGCGCACCGAAGAACGGTCGAGAGGGAGCTCGCGATTCCCGGCGGTAGTCTCGACGCGGGGAAGGAGGAAAGGATCGCTCGCGTCCCAACGAAGGAGGGGGAGGCTCGCGCCTCGAGGGGAAAGAGTGAGAGAGCTCGCAAGTCGACGGAGAAGGGGGAGGAGGAGGCTCACGACTCGGAGGGGAGGACTCGCGGCGGCGGGGTGTTTGCCCGCCATGACCATCCCCGTCGCGACCGCGTCCATCTTGGACCCTTTCGACCACGTGCGGCGTGTTCGGACTCGTCGCGTCCAACGACAAACGTCGGAAGAGATCGCAATCACGAGACGTCCGCTCGAACTGCTGCGCTAACTGGACAGCACGCTCGAGGCTAGGTGCGTTAGCTCCACCGGACTCTCTGATTAGACGATCTTGGACTTCCGTGTTACGAATTCCCGAAATAAACATTTCCGCGACGCGGCTCTCCAAAGACTCTCCGTAGTCGCAAAACGAGGCAAGGCGTCTGAGCGCCCCAAGATACTCGAGGACAGTCTCCCCTGGGCCTTGTACCCTTGTGACAAACTTTCTACGCTCAACTACGACGTTTTGAGCGGAAGCGAAGTGAGTGTCCAGAGCGGACAACAAAACTTGAAACTCATCTTGGTCCGCGTTAACGGCTGGACCGGCGAGGTTGAACGCATCAACGACGCGATTTCCCTCTTCTCCGAAGAAGGACAACAAAATTGCCCTCTTCCGCTTCGGCGGAAAACTTTCGGCGTCGGTCGCCTCTAGGTAGTTAAGGAAGCCGCGCCTCCAAGTAAGCCACGGTGCTACCGGCTCACCGGGCGTAGGGAGGAAATCGGCGGGAACGCGACCCTGCGCGGCCGCCATCTTGGATACAGCGGACAAAGGCGGCGTTCTTTGTTAAAAAAATACCCGTCGGACGGGGAGTACGGTTCGGAGAAAAAAAACTCTGCGGTGGGCCGCCGTTATGCAAAACAAAGAGCTCCCGCCGAGGGACAAGCAGCACCGGCTGCGACGCGCAAGCGGCGGTGGGTTCCGAAATCCGCAAAAAATAATCCCATCCTCGTCGCCAAAATGTTGTGATTCGGAAAAACGGTCTCCCGTGAAATAAAAGAAACGCAGGGCCTACGTGGGCCTGCGGAAAATGACGAAGTCTCACATGCCGAAGCGAGGCTGGCGAGGTGGCAGGCACCGGCAGGCCCAAGGGCGGGAACGCCCCAGAAGAGAAGAGACGTCCGGTAGCGTCAAGGTCCAAACACGTACTCCGTTTATTGGTAAACAAACAAGCCAGGGCTCAAGGCCCGATGGTTGAATAGTAGCGCCGCCTGGCTATGGGAATTGCTGTAGCAGTTTGTGGCGCCACCTGGTTAGTGTGGTGAACTTAATGAAAAATTTGAAATACTACAATACTCAGTACTTGGCGGCCTATCATATGCCTAGAACCGGCTAAATAAAGACACAAACACATGTAACGTCGTATACTGGACCCTGAACAGCGAAGAAAAGAATCGGCAATTATATTTTAGCGCACAAAGAAATGATGTCACATCAACATCATTGAAGACTGCTCGCAAAAATGAAAATAATTGTGAAGAAATTGCCTTACTTTGTACACTGGCAATGTGTAATTATAATTCTTTACTTTCTGTACACTGGTATTTTTAATTGTAATTAAAGTACTTTTGAAGCAAAGTAATTGTAATTAAATTACTATTACAAAGTAATTTACCCAAGTGTACGACCACAACCCAGAACTATCTTATGGTCAGTAGAAACAAACACCTATTAGCTCATCCACTTCACAAAGGTGCGAACACTTTTAATGCAGAATGCATTGAGGGGCTGGTTTCAAGGTTATAAAAAGCAATCACAAGATTACTGTTGCTCAAGACTGACATCACAGCAACTAAACCACGAAAGTGTAAACAGTATATAAAAGGGTACACAGATTATAACAATAAAGAACTGATTTACTTTTTAGTTATCTAAAACAACGAACACATATGTCCTCCACTGGGACTCGAACCAGGTGCCCTGGGCTCATGAGCCTAATGTTCTGCGCCTGCACCAGTGGAGTGTCGAAGGACAGCCACGCTACAGCTGTACTTTTGGCTGTACAATTTCGACTAGGCGGGAAAAGAGGATTTCCACACAGGAGAACATGCCACCTGTAGTTAGGGGCAGCGTTACTCAGGCCTCTTGTTAAAAAGAGAGACCTCAAAGGTACCGTGACACTTTTCATGAACTCATTTTATGCAGAAAGCGGTGCATGATTGCACCAGCTTCCCTCGAGCGAAACAGGTTTAAATATTTTTTACACATCAGGGAAGATGGAACAAAAAAAGCCTTTGGAGGTAGGAGCCCCACCCTGTGTGCATGTTTTATCCTTACTTGCCCAATGGGAATAGAGAACATAATGTTGTTATATCTTGAATTTGCTTCTGACAAAGCATATACTGGGAAGATTGGTGGACGAGTATGTTAGCACGCCACAGCTTGGAGCACTTGAGGCGAAATCCGACATGCACGAGGATTGAACTGACATACTGGGATCAGTCTTCATCCTCATCCATTTCGAAATGATGAAGCAATGTAGCAGTGTCCAGCTGTGTAAGTCATTACTTTATGATGCACGCTCAAGTTAGCAGTCATATTGCATTTGCGAATTACACCGCACACCTAAACCATAAACCCGTTAGGCATGTCTCAGCGGCAGTGTGGCCTTACATTGCGTAAAGACCCAACATCCAAATTTTATTTTTTATTTTTCTCTTTTTACTGACATGTGCAGCGGATAGTGTGTGTAAAGGATTTGGTTACACTTTCTTTCAAATAAGCTGCAGATAAACACCAAGTTCAAGCAAATCCTACGCAAGAAGGGCCTGAATTTTTAAAACCTCCCTTTTGTGGCTACTCCACAAAAGAAAGCAAAAACCATGTTAAAATGAATACCGTAAAGTTCCGAGAGAACGCCCGCCCCCGAGAGGTCGCCCATTCCGTTTTTCTGGCTAAATATCTGTAACATAAAAATTCCGAAACATCGTCCACCCCCCGATTTCCGTCGAACGTCACGCAATGTCCGACGGGAATCGCATCAACCGCGCGATTTGCTGTACCGGCACATCAGACAAGCGAGTTTATAGCGGATTCCCGCGTTTTTGTCCGCGATCTGCGTGTGCGATCTGTGTGTGCGATCTCCATTCCATGCGAGTTGGTCCTGCGTGTACTATATATTGCATTGTGAAATATGATTTTGCTGCGTTCGCGATCTGCGGTATTTGTTCCCGTAACATACGAGTTTGTAGCAGATTCCTGCCTTTTTGTCCGCGATCTGCGCGTGCGATATCGGCTCCTGTGACAGGCAAGTTTGTAGCGGGTTTCCGCGTGTTTATCGCATCGTGAAACGCGAATTTACGGTGTCCGCGATCTGCGGTATCAGTTTCCGCGTCACATAGTTTGTAGCTGGTTTTTGATAAAGTTTTTCTGTGGCGTCCCCAAAGATAGCCCACCCCATGTTTTTCACCATTTATCTCTTCACTTTGGGTGGGCGTTCTTTCGGAACTTTACGGTATATCATATATTAAATTTCAACATGGTTTTTACTTCCTTCCTTCTAATAATATGGCCAAAACAGAAAACTAGCATATTGCTAGGCATCTGTGAATAGTGAATTTTAAGCTCAAAGCAGATTTGAAGCAAATAGGTATTTTTTTAAAAAACATACATATTCGTATCAAATAACAAATAGTTGCTGCACAATTCTCCCTCTTTCTCACACCAGCTATTTTCAACAAAAATCCACATCACCTCATTAAGGTGACTCTACAATGAAAAGTAGACGACATGGTAGCTTTTAAATAGTAGCTAAGTTAAGTAGCTTTTGAAATAGCCTGCACAGGACACAAAAAGAACAAATAAATTTCCCACAAAAACAATTTTCAGACCAATATTATTTATAGCTTAGGATGTAATTTCTTTACTTTTCTCTCGCGCATCCTTTCGCGGCGCGTGGAGAAGAGATATACCCCGCCCCTTCGTAGTGGATTGGCTTGTGGCATCAGCGGCTACTCCGCAATGTTGGTAGCCGCTCCGTAACGTCACAGGTCAATTTTCAGACGGTGCACATTCGGAAGAAACTAAACTGACTGTTTAGCTGTCAATATGTGAAGGGGGCGGTTTCACCAAGGAATGCTTTGCATTTAAAACCTGTTTTTTGCAATTTACGACGGCCATCAGCAGACAGTGCTTGCCTACTTGTAGGTGCTGCCAATAGATGCTAGAAGTGTCAAGAATGCGCCAAGGTTCCGTGGTATTTGTGGTATGGGACCTGATCAGTCGAGGTGCCGTGCCACACCTTTTCGTGTGCCAGGCCATGCTATCTGTTTACAGCATCCCCAAGCAGGCGAGCACCCTGCCAGAAACAGCTGTTTTTTCCTGTGGTAAGTTCATCCATTGGTATTTTCACCAACAACATCCACCACTTCGCTGCACCTCTGTATAAATCCCAGTGTGATCCGATAAGAAAGTGATTTTTTCGTTCCAAAAAAAGTGGGTTGATCAATAGGGCCCATGCCATAAAAACCTCCTGTCACCATTCCTTCGTAGTGTTCTGAAGAGTTTCAACACCTGTCTGTTGAGCCTGCACTTCCATGTTCATAATGTTTCCCTCATACGACTTAGCACCATCATTGTCATAAGCAAAGAGAGAGAGAGAGAGAGCAAAAGTGTATCGTGTGGTAAATATTACATTATTTGTACACTGAGAGATATAAATGAATAAAGAGCATGGGAGTTACCGGTGTACTGGTAGCACATGACTTGCTTCCACCTAGAAGACACCCCAGCAACCATGTACACCAGAGCATGGGTGGCGGCTGGTGGCTCGGTGGCTGGTGGCTCGGTGGCTGGTGGCTCGGCAGAAGGTGGCTCAGCAGACGGTGGCTCAGCAGACGGTGGCTCAGCAGATGGTGGTTCGGCGTGCTCGGTGGACGGTGGCTTGGCGGACGGTGCTCCTGGCACACGCATTTTCACGTGACCCCGTATGGAGCTGGTGCTGGGGTCGTACTCGAACTTTGGTACAATGGCCATCTCATCAACCAACAGTACGCATTTGCGCTCCTGCGACTTGAGGTGTGCCACTTTTTTCTCGAGAAGCCGAAATACTTCCCCCAGCACCCCAGGCTTGAAACGGATGCCTAGAATAGAAGAAAAGTGCAGTTTATTCAAATTATTACTGTCACTCGTGCTGGAATCTTGGGATCTCAAAGTGGATTCTCAGAAATCCTAACGCCTGCACATAGGGTTCTGTTGGAGGAAAACTTTTTCCGCTGTCAGCTAAACAGGCACCAACTTTTTCAGTTTGCCCCAAGCACAAACATGGGTCGGCTGTTTCCTACTGTCTTTGTTTGTCAGCTTTTGGATAGTTTTGAGGCCACGGGCAGAGTTCATTGCGATTAAAAAGTTAGAATATCTCTGGCGTGAATCACTAAAAGTACAAGTTGCACTGGAGCCATAAACCTCACCTTGTTTAGTATAACAAAAACATTACGTGGCATTCAATGTCACAACCATTGGTTTAGATACACACTTATGACTTCCGAAGCAAGCCCTGAAAATATATTTTTCAAAATAGTTAGTGGTAATAAACTTGCAGTCTTTTTAATGGAATTATGCTCTCTACTATGAGTTTTCATCACTGACAAAGATTCGAGCTCAAAATGAAGTTTTATTCTTTCTACACAATGATCCTGATTTCACACAGAAAAACATGCCAATGAAAAAATAATCGGCCCCCTTAATTCAAAAAGTAAAAATGGAGTCGCTACGATACACAGAAGCACAATTGTGCTCACAGCATTTGAATTTTCAACTATACCTGTTTTCACCTCAAGAACCGAAGTAAAACAAGTCCGGCTCCTCGCGGAACATTACTAATTTCCCCCTTTATGTGGATAATGAAGACATATGTTGGTGAATCTTAGATTAGATATATGTTATCTTATCAAGACGTACACATTCCAAATGTCAAAAGCATCGCAACCGAATCTCCTAAGAATTTTCGCGTAGGAACAATGCGCAAAACATACTTTTTTCTTGAGGTGAAAACAGGTATAGACTATCTACAAAAGTTCAGTGTAACTTGAAAGGGCCGTGCAACCACATTTCTGCTTGTAATAAATAAAAATAATTTTTGATTTTCATAACCTATGAAACACACAATTGTTCCAGTGGTAGTCGCAGGAAAGACTAAAATGAGCATCCTTTACCCCCTCAATTTGTAGCCAGAACAAGTGGCCACGTGGTCTGCTGCCAATGTTCACCATACATAGCTTGCACCGACGTCACCCAGTACCCAGCAATGGCGTCCTTTGCACGTGCGGCCAGCCTTCTACAGAATAAAGAGCACGATATGAGACGCTCGCGGAGAAACCTACCTTCCACTGCATTAATGGGACGCTTAGTACCTGGGAATGGCGACTAGAATGACGTCACGTGAGAACTATGTAAAGCCATAGGCTGGGGATGGCAACATGTGCTGAGCTGTAAACAATGTTTAATTTTGGCCATTTGTGTGCAAATATTAGTCATGAGCTACTGCCCAAATGTTTACCGAGGCACTTACTGTCACGAGCCCAAGTCAAGTGTTCATGCAGTGCTCGTATGGAATCCATGAGCTACATTCGACTATCATCACCACAGGGTGCTCTCCTAGACACCGTCAGCATAATTACCTCCATGGTCGCATCAGCAAGGTTACAAAAATTGGGAGTGAAGAAAACACTCCCTCTCTAAACTTGAATCCCCATCTCGACGCGTGCAAGGTACTGAGGTCAAACTAGTCTAGTATGCCTGCGATGAGAGAATCATTTTAACACAATATGAATAATCTACCCCCTCATACCACACTGCAACTAAGTGAAAAAGGAACCATGACACCAACTCATCATTTTAAAAAAAGATTGTGTAAAATACAAAAACACTACAGTTACTAACAAGGATATATTATATCTGCAAATAATCAACAGGGAGCTTTGAAGCACTTGAGTAGCCTAACAACAAACTTGCCTTCAAGTCGCCGCCGCAGTGTTCTAGACGACGGCAATGGGAAGACCCCCTCCAGTAGCAAGTCGTAGCCCGTGCTGCCACACGCGAATCGCATCTGCAAAGACTCTTTCACCGTCTCATTAGACCACTTGGACCCTCTGTTGCTGGATCTCGATAGCGCTGCCAGTTGGTCTGCAGTGAAGATCTTGTGCAGGTGAGACTGGAATGTCGCTTCTCTTGTCTTTTGTAAGGCAGCCTGCCTCACCAAGCAACGATTCTCATTATCCAGCTGCTTGATCTTCCGGCTCATGTGAAGAAAGACATCTTCAGTGAGCCTAGGTGGAACGGGTGATGGAGAAAGAGGCTGGAGGGTTCGCTCAGAGCTCCCGGCCGCTGGTTGCTGCAAACACGGTACGAGAATTGGGTGTTGCCCACCTCACGAGATCACTCCAAGCCGTGCAAGAACCATGACACATAGCCAGCTGGTGGAGGCTGCCGACACCAAGGTGCCACGGGCAGCTGCGCTGGCCTGGCCGCGCTGGTTGTCACTGGTCACCTGCGGCAAAGAGTGCGGTGGTATTGCTACACGGGCGTACGCAGGACCCTGGAAGATGCTTACGAAGCACGCCCCGCTGGTGGTGGGGAGCGGCTGGGTCAGTAGGCCGCCCTGCAGGGCTGCTCCAGAGGTCCTGGCCGCTGGTTGCTGCAAACACGGTACGAGAATCCACGTTTTGCAGAAATATGGGTTCGAGAATAAATGGATTTGTCGCCCTTTCTCTCTTCGTGCTGGCCGAGCGGAGAGGGACGAAGGCTTCTTTGTATTTACCTCGGGGTGAAAGATAATCCTCAAGGGGGACAAAAGTGGTTTTGGGGGAGCTCTATTAAGTAGCATCTTCGATCAACTCGCACCGGAATCGCCCTGAAACTTGGACAGTGCACAGCGCTCCTCGGTCGTGCAGCACAAAGTCGTTGCGACATTGAAGACAAACTGCGCCATGGCGGTGCACCGCGGCAAGCTCCACCAAGCGTCACCTCACATTTTGATCGTTTTTTCTTGCGTAGGTTCACACGCGGTGCCCGTCTACTGTCAATGCCTCCTTTCTTTTAATTTCATATTGGCTTCTCCTGTTTTTTTACTCGCGGATTTGGCGGTCCCACACGAATGAACATCGTGGACGTGATTGTCGATGGGGTCACAAAGCGGGTGACAATTCCACAGGTATATGCTGCCCATCATTGTTGGTTCGAGAAAGAGAACCCACATAATGGCCGTACCTTGGTGTCATCGAAGCACCTTGCAACGCTTTCCACGAAGTTCATACCTTTCGGCCGCTCCTTGCCATCGCAGCAATCGCCGGCAACTGCGGAAATGATAAGAAGCTCGTTGTCTCGCTCTCAGGAAAGCTGAGGAATTCATTGAGTGCAGATGCGAGGCGTGTTCGTTTTCGCAAGGTTGGCACCTCAATGGACTGCGCGTCTGCTATTCCCGCCATATCCTCGATTCCCGCTCCTGGCCGCAATGCCTGATGGGACTGCACCCCGGTGCACCGTCGATTTTCTCGGTGCCCGTTGGGGCAACGAAATTACACCATCTTCCCGAGGGGAACCATGGGGTGATGCGGAGCATCGTGTTGGTTCCGAGGAAAGAGTCAGTTGCGTGCTGACGTCGAGAGATGGCGCCACCGACTGCCCTAGCGTTACCCCCTACGCGAGCCTTCGTCGCGGCTCGCGGCAGAGAAAGTTGGAACGCTCGCCGCTCGCCGTTTATTTTATTTTTTTCACACTTGAAGGAGAGGAGACAAGAGGAGGAGAGTTGCGCGTGCGCGCGCGGTGTGAGGAGAAGCCAACGCACGCGCAGTGCACGCAGCTGGTAGAGAGAGAGAGCGGAGAGAGTAACGCGCAGCTGTTGGAGAGAGGGAAGGAGGAGAGTTGCGCGTGCGTAGTTCGAGTGCCGACTACATCGCGGACGCGGGACATAGACCCGAGCAAGAGATGCTCCGCATCTAAAAAGCTGCACCGGGAGGGTGCACTCCGTTGATCGAGGACGTCCGGTGCGCACCGGTGCACTTGATCAAAGACGATGGGGCGCACCTCAGTGCACCAGTGCGGATGATCGAGGATGCTATAGGTCACTGTGACACAATAAGCCAGCAGGACGCAGTTGACGAGCCTGCGGCCAGGGGACTCTTGTCTTCTAGCCATGTACTCTCGAACCACTAATTCTGCAAGTGGTCCATTGGGTGTTGCCCACCTCACGAGATCACTCCAAGCCATGCAAGAACCATGACAGATACCTAGCTGGTGAGGCTGTCATTGCATTACAAGGCAGCTGAGAGTGACGAATGCCTCATGCATTAACTTAACAGAAGCAACAGAATATGAGTTACTGGATTTTGACTTACATTTCCATGAGGCGGGGTTTTGTGCTGTGTCAGGCTGCAACACTGACTGATGGTGTCTCATGCACTCTTGCACAAGGACCACTCCGAATTAAAAAAAAAGGTCTCTGGCATGGAACAGAGATGTCAACAGCATACCAGGTCCACAATATTATAGGTCACCTGTGCCTCTTTCAAATCATATCCGTAAAAACATCTTGACACAAGATAAATTATTGCTTTTAATTCACTCTCATAATCTAGGTAAATACCAAAGGAGCAAAAATCTCACTTATCCTCGTTACACGCACTCACTTGACTTTCAGAATGTAAAAACAAGCTAGGAACAGCTGTGGCTTTCAGTCTCAGAGCACCTCGTCTGGAACTGGGAGGGCTCGAAGTGGTCCTGCAGTTAGCGAATAACGTTTTGGTAGACGTCAAAACTGTGTATTTTTTTTTTAAGAAGAAGAAGGTTTTTATTTCGCAAATTTCATATGTACAAATGCTGTGAATGGCATCTGGATCCATAGCCACAAGGCTAGTTTTGGATCCATACAAAAAATGCATATTTTTTTCAATCCAAGTCAGGAACGGTGCGAGAAATACGCTAAAAAATGTGAGTGTTAAAATATGAAATAAAAGCAAAGATGCGAAACAAAACATATGTATAAAACTTCGGACCTATACAGGGAGTCAAGAAAACGACATGAATACATATTATTTTCAACAGAATGAACAAAGATTCAGCTAGGTGAACTATAAATGTCAGACATTATATAGGTTTTAATTGATTGTTCGTTTTGTGCCAGACATTTTATTGAGTGAGGTAGATTATTCCATATTTTTGCCCCAATAAAGGAAAGGCTTCGACGTCCATATGTGTTAGATATTTTAGGCAAGTTAAGGTTACTATTGTTAGCATGCCTTGTATTTCTATTAGGAAAACTCAGAATAGAAGAGTGGTACGGAGTGTTCGTATATATTACCCTTTTGACCAGTATTGCAAGTTTGTGATCTCTGGCTTGGATAAAGCGCATGATGTTAAGTTCTTTAAAAATTGGCGAAGACGAGGCAGTTCTCGGTGCTGATGCTATTATGCGCATGGCCCTTTTCTGTAATACTATAATAGGTGTACAGTACGATATATAAGTGTATCCCCATGACTCCACGCAATAGGTTAAATGCGGGTGGAAAATGCTAAAGTAAATTAGGCGCAGTGTTGCTTTGTTAAAGTGTTTTCGTGCTTGGATTAGCGTAAAACATCCAAAAGATAGCTTCTTGCAGACTGCTTCTATGTGATGTGCCCAATGCATTGATGAGTCCAATGTTACACCTAAGTATTTATATGCGTCAACCTGGCAGAGAGTTTTGTCACTCACCTGCAGGTTACACACGTTAGATAAATGCTTTTGACGTGAAGAAAAAATAATGAATTTAGTCTTCTTAATGTTTAGCACTAGTTTATTGGCGTTGAACCACCTTAAAGATCTCGCAAGATCTTCATTCGCAAGGGTTTCGGCTTCCGCCACCGAGTTGCAACTGATTAATAGTGCTGTGTCATCAGCATACAGTATTGTTTTTGCGTGGGTAATTGAATTGGCATAGTCATTTACATATAAAGAAAATAAAATAGGACCCAGAACAGAGCCCTGTGGCACTCCAGCCTTCACGTCTTTCAGAGTTGACTTTTCGTTAAATATATCTACAAATTGCTTTCGGTTTGCTAAATAGCTACGGAAGAAAGAAATTTCCGGACCTCGGAACCCATAACGCTCTAGCTTATTCAGCAAAATGTTGTGATCTACGCAATCTAAGGCTTTTTTAATGTCGAGAAATACACCTATGGTAATCTGACCCTTATCGAGAGCTTGGTTTATTATCTCGGTTACACAATGAACTGCGGTGTTAGTAGAATAATTTTTGCGAACGCCATGCTGCTGTGATGCCAGTATTTGATATTTTTCAATAAATTCTATTATTCTATTAGCTATCAATTTTTTCAAATAAAATATCAAGTGCGGGTAAAATTGTAATTGGGCGATAATTTTCCACAGAGTTGGGATCATCACCTTTATAGATAGGTACAACTCTACCAACTTTCAATTCATCTGGAAAAACACCACTGAAAAATGACTGATTAAATATTTTTTGTAATGGTTCACTCAAGATATCGATATTGGCCTTCAGTATATTAACATATATTTCATCATGCCCTACGGCTTTGTTCGAGGACATTTCTTTAGTGATATGAATAATTTCTTCTCTACTTATTTCTTTAAAGACAAAGCTGTTTTTCAAAGGCGTAGGCAAAAAAAAACATCATCATTATGACCAACACTAGGCCTAACATTGCTGCTTATGTTAATAAAAAAATCATTGAATTTTTCTGCGAGAACTGCCTGGCTACAATTTAGAACGCAGAAATCAGGTACTACGCGACATTTCTGGGACGATTTCGTAACAGAATTAATGATGTTCCATATTTCTTTCGAATTTCCTTTTGCTTTCAAGATGCGGTTGATATAATACTTCTTTTTTTGTTTGCGCATTAAGGCAAGTGATAGGTTGCGTGCAACTTTGTATTGTTCTTTGTAGTACCTACTATCCCTATTTTCCCTCATCTTTTGTCGCAAGTGTTCCCTTAGTTTTATTACATCCAGTATTTCTGGGGTCATCCAAGGGCAAATAGGGTGTTTAAAATAAGAGTTTCTACGGGAGTTAAAGTTTACTTTAACACAGCTACACTTTAAGGTATCGGAAAACTGTTTATAGGCGTAGTTAATATCACTGACTACGGTTTGAGCGAAGTCTTTTTCTAGTATAAGTTGTCTGGTTTTCTCAAAATTTAGCCTTTGTATATTACACGGAAGTGGCCTATCAGACAGGGGCTGAGGGTTAGGAGCAATGATATAGACGGGAAAGTGGTCTGCAACGTTTTCGGTGATAACACCGGCATCTATTGATTCCGTATCTAAGTTTGACAAAATATGATCAATTGAAGAGGAGGAAGTATGGGTCACTCGGGTTGGCTCGATGATATGATTATGAAAGCCATATGAAGCTATAAGGTCTTGATATTCATTACCAGAGCAGTCAGCTGTGTTTATGTTACAATCGCCACATATTATGGCTTTCTTGCTGCTGGCAGAAAGGCTCTGGAGCACATCTTCCAGCTTTATCAAGAACGACTGTATTCGAGAGCCCGGTGGCCTGTAAATCCTGTCTCGGTGTGTCCAAGCGTTTCCACCGACTGACCTGGCAGCCAGGGGACCGGCCTATATATAGGCGCGGCCCCCTAGCGGCGCCCCCTCTCGTGCCCACGGAAAAGTGTGCGGTTGAGTCGACAGGGGGCGTCGGCCAGGTTGGAGCCGGTGGGCAGCCAAGCCACCCAAGAATTTTTATTAGACAAAAGAATTGTGGCCGCAAGGGCCTCGCATACATCAAAGGTTCGACCATGGCCGTGGGTGAGGGCAGCCACTACCGCCTGGTTGTCGGATAGGACAAGTGTCCTGGGGGGAGAAAGCAGGATTGCCAGGAGCACGGCCCAAAGTTCCCTGCGGTAGATTCCTCGGGGAGACGGCGTCAGCACCGCCACGTTGCCTTGGGGAAGACATAGTCCGAGGCCAGTCCCACTGGCGTCGGCGTAGACGGTCGAGGTGACAGTCACAGTCTTGAATGGTACACTCGCGGGGAGGTGGACCAACAAAAAAGAAAAAAGTTCGACCCACTGGGGGTCCACTGGGCGGCCGGTCGCCGCGGCAACGTGAAGGGGACGCAGGGCATGGTAGTGATTGCCGTACAAAGAAAAATAGAAAGTCCAGATGCCGGCTAGGCGCTGGTAGGTTTTCAACGACTGAGGTTGTTTAAGGACCTGAAGGGTCTTTGCTAGGTCGCGAAAACGGCCGGGGGTGTGGGAGACCTGCTCGACAGAGCCGTCAAGAAAAAAGCCCAGGAACGTGATTCGCTGGGTAGGACGGCACTGCGAGTCGGAGGGGTTGAGGCGGAAGCCGCAACGCAAAAGGTCTTCCACAAACCGGGCCGTTTGCTCGGCAAGAAAAGAAACGGAGGAGTGCGCGAGCAAGATGTTGTCCAAGTGCGTCCAGGCCCAGAGGCCGCGGGAGCGTGCCTCTCTGGCAAGAGCTGTGGCCAAAGACTGCATAAAAAAGGGGGCTGGACGAATGCCAAAAGGAAGGACTGTGTACTGGTAGTACTGGCCGTCCAGCCGAAAACGGGTCAGGGCCCGAGTAGGTGTACTTAGACGAAAATGATAGAACGCATCGCGGAGGTCGATCTTTGTAAAGAAAGGCGACCGCGGGAGGGGACATATCTGGAGTGCCTTCGGAAGCGGGGGCAACACGAAAGAAGGGCTTGGTAAATGCGGGGTAAGATGGGAACAGTCCAAAACAAAACGCGACGAGGTGGTGGTCTTGGGCACGACTTGGATTGTGCACAGTGACTTTGGTTTCCAGTTCAATGAATAGCATCTTGTATTCGCCAGTTTTTGTTTCTGTTATTTCATCCACTCTTTTATACATTGTTCCTTCTGATAGATAAAACGCCACGCCTCCCCCTCTCGAATCAGCCGCCCTTGGGAATGATAACAATTTGTAGCTTGGCAGGTTCACAAACTCATCACCTTTCAACCATGTCTCTGACAAACCTATGATACCACACCGAAATTTCAGCCGAGTTAGCAAGGCCGTTAGTGTGTCATAATTCCGATTAAGACTTCTAACATTACAGTGAAGGAGGTTGAGAGTGTCGAATTGTGCGCCGTGCATTGAACCTGATCCCTTATCCGCGACAGCTTCAAAGTAGCTTACACAATCTTGGCAAGGTCATCACGGGAGACAATGTGCACGGCGCTTGCGTTTTCCGCCTTTCTCGCCAATATTTTTGACTGACCGACCCAAACGAATTTCCAATTTTTTTCTTTCTTTTTGGCGATTGCCATGCCGAGTAGAGCCTCGTATTCTGGGCACAAGTGGTCATTGACATAGACTGGAGCTTCATCTGCAAATCCAATTTGGCGAGTGGTCAGTCGTTTTTTTCTTGCTGCTTGCATAAGGTTATCTCGTGCTGTTTTGGACACAAACCGTACAATAACGTTCGTACTACCGCGTTCCTTCGTTGGCACGCGGTGCACAAAGTCAATGTAAGACGGTTGCACCTTGACTCCTGCCGTGTCTCCAATTAGCTGTACCACTTCAGTCAGGGATTCGTCTTTTAGTTGTGGGATGCCCTTGATTTCAATGTTATTCATTCTTGAATATTGTTGGAGCTCCGTGATTTCTTTTTGCGCTTTGGCGAGTGACTGCCTTAGTCCTTCTTTTTCCGCTTTTAGACCCTCATGCGCCTTTTTCAAGGCTTCCAACTCCTGCTTTGCTCCTCGAAGTTCCTCGAAAGTGGAATTCATGAATGTCATGCTTTTAACGACATCGTCAACTTCCTTTTTCAAGGCATCATCAGTCCTGTTCATCTCTTTTTTCATCACCTCGAGTGCGTCCGTCATAAGTTTGTACAACTCTTTTATCGTGGTTGGTGGTTTTTCCCCCATTGCAAAAAACAGCGAGCGATCCAAGGCTGGCCGAGCGATCCAAGGCTGGCCTAACAGCCGCTCAAGTCACAGTACAGTTATTCCGCTGACGAGAGGCTCACGCTTTCAAAATACGCGATCTTACAAATCCATCATCGCATGACGCCACAGGCCTGAACCACTTGTCTTTCTGCAGTGAAGCGAAAGCGCGCAGGACGCTTCCACGGCAATAGGGAATAGATCACGAAATACACGGTTTTGTCACAGTGCACTCACGTCCACCGTGCTCGCGTCACAATATTAACAATGAACAATACCTCACCTCGCAAAGGTACGTCCTGTCGAAAAGCTTGATTCTTAAAAGCCAGTTTCCGTCTACTCGGAGGTTTCGGCAGCTTGAACAAGCGAATTCCCCTGGAAGCATTGTTCCGGCACTTCAACGCACAACAACTACCCATTTTTCAAAACAAGACCGCAACTCCCGCGGCTACATAAACTTTTGTTTACGTTGTTTAAACGCACGTGTCCGCTTGTTCGATCCAGAGAATATTCGGCTCTGGTGCACATTCGCTTATTCTACCATAAAGAAGGCTATGACGAAAAGCTCACATGCACCAAGTTTTCCGTCACCAGGCGTTAACTGTTTTAACTCTAGCGACGCTAAAATGAAATTACCGAACCCTGCTTTACTTGTGAGGCTCACGACCGCCGCTAGGGGAGGTTTTGCGGCTTGTGATTGGTCACGAGCGGCCTGTCAATCAACTTTCCGGCCAATAGATTTTCGCCCCATTCGATACCAATGAATGGCCAAACTCTCTCAATATACGGCTCTGGACTCTTGTAGAGTGCCTTCATACACACGCGCGCTTTTGCTTGAGTGGTGACATCTCAGCCATTTTCACGCCCAATGGTTTTTTTATGCATTTTGAAATGCGGGCAATACGGTGTTACTCAGCTCGAGCGCGCAGCTTTGGCTAATGCAGAGGCGCCATTTTAACGCCCAAGTCACGCACCGAGTGCGCGAGAGCGTCACGCGCTGGCACATTCAGTGCAACAATGGATGTCTCTCACCCTGAGACAGACAGACATGTAGGCACCATAGACTCTTGTCTGCCACTCTACCTTTTCATTCTCGGCGGCTGCGTCGCGTGTGACGATCTGCCAGTCTTTTTCAGTATAAAGGAGGCTATGGCAGGAGTCACACCAGCTACCACTGTGCCCGCGGACAACTTTTTCTGTCATTTTAGAGGAGAAAAGTGCGCGTGACCAGCTCTAATTGACGTTCACGCGCATGTTTAGCAAAGTCACAAAATCAGTGTATTTTTTTCGTTCGGTTTTTTGGAAAGGTGCACTACTTTATTTCGTTGGCCGTCGCACTGCATATTTATTATTAACCGAACAGTATCTTAATGCTTACAATTTCGGAATACTTTCATATAGCTAAAACCCAGTATTTCTCAATGTTAAATGTTGCTTCTTCTTTCACTAAGAAAATTTTATGAAACACGAAATAATAAGAAAAAGGTCCCAGTCACGAAGAAGCTCGCGTTTCGAACGTATTAGCCTCCACGATTAAATCTCTGACTGGTGCCATTGGAAGAGGTGAGCTGATTTCACTTTTTACTTTTAAACCTAACCATTGCGTACCTATTCGCTTTTCCAAGGCAGAAGCATTGTGCCGTTGTGGTACCTCGAGGGCGTCTAGTAGCAGGCGTGTAAAAAATAACCGTGTTTTTGGCCACGTTAAATGGACCACACATCGCAGGAAGCTGAAGCTACGTCAGATTGCGCAGGTAGCGGTCGGCACAGAAGGAGAGAGTTTAAGACCGTGCCGTTAAGTGGTCAAAAGCTATATAAAAGAGGAGCAAAAGTTTATTTTTTATACCACGTCTACCTAAGCACGATATTGTCAAAACACAAAATGATAATGCAGGCATTTTTAGGGTGTACTTTATTGAAGAAACCAGCAAGCAAGAAAGCAAAATGTGTTTTCTTGCTGACAAGATTTTTGTCGCCGCTATAAATGCCAGACGTGTTCACAATGTCACAGTTTGTTTTTAAAATTTTAGGCTTAGATCGACGTCGACTCATAAAAAAAAAAAGAATTTTGCATTTTCCTTCTAGTTTTTGATCCGAAAAACCTCATGTTCTCAAACTTTCGCGTGTTATCTAGTCCAGTATATCGTCACATTCTCACTGCGTTTCAGCTCCCTGCGATGGGTTATTTATTTACGCAGGTCTCAAAACGCGCTTGTTTCCTCTCAAAAGACCCGGTACATTTGCTGGCGTTCCCATCACCTTCGCCATCTGTAAAACTAATAACATTTTCAAATCATTAACTATCGCGGGAAAAATATTGAGAGACACGGTAATACCTCCGCTGTCTATAGACGCTCCAATTCCAGCGCTGGAAATAACACGATGGAGTAGTGGCGTTTAAAAAAAATGGTGTCCAATTCATTTCGTCTCTTCCTGGAACTTATTGTTCCCAGTGGAGTTCTATTCATCTCTTTTGACAAGGGACGTACTGATAAATAAGACAATGGGCCCCATACTATACGGCGGGACCAATCGGCGTCAAGGGACCAGGACAAAGCCGTCTAGTGGGGTTGGTCAGAGCTGCACCGCTGACCAATCGCAGCAGAGGGCGTTGTCCCGGTCCTTCGGTCCCCGTTGGTCTCGCCGCGTAGCATAAAGCCCCAGGGTAACTCATGGGGCCTAAATTCGAACAGAATAAATCGGATATCTAATACATTATATAAATCAGAGAACGTAATGAGTGTGGTGGTCGTTGTCGCGTCGAAGACTTTAAAATGCCTTTTGTACACCGCATTTCTAAGCGACTTGTAATGTTCCAAAGCTACACACAAAAAGAGAATATAAAATTAATATTCTTTTATTTAAAATAAATAATGTTCAAGCTAGAACTTCATTTTGCAAAGATTATAAACGTTTTTGTAGACGACGGCCTTTAGGAAACATGGTTCTTTTTGCAGATCCATACATTTTTACCTAACGTTGTTATTCATAGGTGAGGTTTAGAATTGTATATTCGAGCGAACGCCAGCACTGTGCGTTTGCGTTAGTGGTGCGTTTTCCACACTGCGCCTGCCCAGAGCCCTGACTGCGCTCTTGGATTGGTGCACGGCGAAGACGCGCTTGCACAGCGTGGAGCACGCAACGCCAACGCCAAAGGAAAGCGCTTGCGTTTGATTCATACGCAGTATTAAAACTCTTTATTTTGTTTGTAGGCACGACACACCGCACTTTTTTGGGTATAACTCAGTGGTTTTTGGTTTACGTTCTTTCGCGATTACTTTATTTTAAGATAACCACGAGATCGAGTGAAGCCTATACGACAAGCACGAGCTCGTTGCTTTAGTCAACGCTTTTATTTCACGAGCGTGCGTTCACAATGGCCGTGATCGCGGCGTAAAACCCGACGCTAATTAAAGCGTTGTTGTTTTTCTAGTTTGTTCTTCGCTAGCACCCATGATATAACAGCTACACTTTAAGAAAGAAGAGAGCGTTGCTCATTTCCTCCTGAGAGCAAAATATCTGCCTCCATAATTAGTCCCCTGCGGGACTAGCAAAGACGAGAGCAACCTTTGCGCCCATCTCGTCAGTCTTTCAAAGTTGGACATTCAGGACTAACACTTGCACCCATGCATTCAGAACCATGGGGCTAAAAGTTAATTCTTTCTATTTTCCCCTAGCCACTGAATGTTTAACCCTCGCTGTTATTCCTCTTTGTCTAAATGTTTTATCATCCACATGGAACACAGCTGCAGATCATACCTCGCGCAAGTGTACTGCCCAGTGTACTGCAAGCTCAGAAACAGGATGTTGCAGTTCAAGCCAAACGTGGCTCTATTGCCTCGTAAATAGATGTTATACTCAAGTATGACCGCAATCGAATTTTCTGAGAGGAAGAATCCCATCTAAAGTACAATCCCGAATGATGCACGAGCGTGGACGATGACACTGCGAAGTCTGTTCATACCCTCCATGGTCCAAGCACCATTTATTGGGGCACCGGCAGCTTCTTGCCTGTTTACGAGATAGTTGCATATATAGTAATTCGCACGCAGTGTGAAAAGACAATACGGTCGACAAACGTATGAGATATAACACACACGTAATAAAATAACCACAGACCCTTTCTGAAATTTAGTCTAGCCACCCTGTGCAGAGCCAAAACCGACGCTCGAATGGCGGCACTACACCGCTTCTCCACACCAGAAAACGTGCACGTCATCGAAACCATAGTGAAGGAAGGGGAAAATGCCTTTGTCCCTTTACGTCACCTTCAATACACGTAATGAAAGGTATTTGGATTAGCTTACCATGACCTATCACCACCGCCACAGCGGTAATATTGATGCTTTTGGGACTGCCACATGGTGACTCTGACCTTTGAAAAGGGACTATTATGTTGCGCAAGTCTGGCAACGCTTCACATACCAAATGCGATCTGCTGGCGGCGGATCAGCGCAATGAGCTCTAGTAGACTACGCTTCGGATTCCGAGCCCGGCGGGCGCGTGCTGAATCTCTGCTTCTAAGTGGCGACACGAGCTCCCGGAAGCAACGCCAAAGTCTAGTGCACTGTCATAGCCACCTCGATACTCACAAAGCCTGGCAGTTCGACGACGGAGTCATAGAGTGCCCGGTCGCAGATTTGGAGCGCGAGGATCTGGTAGCACAAAGCATCAAAGAGCCATTTCTCGGGGAACCTGGACGACAGCGCGCAACGTTTGCAGCGGCGAGGACTCCAAACACACTTCGCCAACAGGGAAAAAAAGTATAGTGTGTTTCGGCGTCTCACCGCAGCGGGGCGCCAGTCACGTGCCTCTCCTCTCACCCGTTTCTGATGCTCTACATTTTCCATTTCGGCGGCCGCTTTTCAGAGTGATCTGCCAGGCTGTGTCACTATTGAGAAGGCTATGGCACTGTCGATTAAAAGTCCTTAGTCAAGCAGGCCCCTGTCAAGTTCTGCGAAACACAAAAACTAAGCGATCAGAAGACTTGGCGTTTTGCTTTTTTTTATGAGGTAATCACATGCGATTGAATTTCACGTGATCTGTGCCACATAACAAATTCAGCATTCATGGTGCCGAAAGAGTAGAGTATGGCGCGCGATTCGCATTCTCAAGAACTTGCTCAAAATTAAAACACTTTCTGTAGCCTCAAAGAATGGATATACGTAGTAGACAGAGGTACCTAGACATACCTTGTCGAGTACCCTTCACTTGTTCCTTCAGAACAGACCAAGCGCAGTGCTGGAGCACCGCGAATCGAAACCGAATCCTCCAATCACACCTCGAGAGAGCAAAATCCATTTGGGCTGACATGACCAGCGACGACGCAGACCGTTCTGTTGATATTCTTCTCGTGCCGGCACGCCTGTCGAGCGACGTACATGGCACGCGACACCAAGAGGCAACTAACCAGAGCTCTTAATTTCTAAACACACGCGGTGTATTTTTGTCTTTCATTTTTAACGTCTCCAATTTTCTTGGGCGCTTTTAACTGATGTTCTTTCACGATCACGGTGTTTTAGTGGCTGACGTTGCGGACGCGTTAAGTTCGTTCTTCGTTGTTGATTTGAAATGTTATGTAAAACACCGACGCCGGCATAAATGTGTCTGTATACTGCCCCTGAATGTGCTTCCTTAGGGCAAATTCTACTTGTCGTTTTAGAGCGCGCCTGTATGAGTAGACAAGATTTGAGATATAGCACACTATTCGAACGTAGTTGCTCGGCCTCCGTATCTCCAGTGGAACACGACCACTCCTCTGCGATCGGCGGATGCCTTCCTGTCATTCACCTTCCCAGGAATCCTCTTTCCGTGGTTCCGGATCTCAAAGCACAAGTTTTCGCTATCGCGGACTAACAACACTTGTTCAACGCACGAGCAGTGTTAACCATGACGTGAAAGATGCGTGTCCACAGGCAACATGCGACAGCGTAGCCTACTTGGCACTTCATCCGTATAGTCAGTCGTGAGCGGTGTCCCAGTACGTCTAGATGTTAGGCCTTTTCGACGGAGGTTCTAAAAGGGCAGTCGAATTCATACGGGTCATACAAGCAATCCTCGTCGTCCCGGCTACTCCAGCCGCTGCTGCTGAAGTAGCTCCTCGAGCAACGTGACGACAAACTGTCACCAAGTAGCAGCTGCAGTAGAGCTGGCGGCACTTCGCGAGCGGCCATTACGAATTTTTCCGGGGCGAGATGCCAGGTGAGAAAGGGAGTCACGTAAGCGCGGGGGCTGGCCAGACTGGCTCCCGGTCGAATCCGCCGAAATTGGCGCACCGACGTTTCGTGGATCCGGACAGAGATCTGGACAGGAAGTTGATTTGAAACGACGATTGGAACACGTCTTTCTCGGTTCCGATCACCCTGTGAAAGAGGCGCGATGCAGAAAAGTCGATCTCGGCTTGCTCCAAAACGACCGTGGTATTCGCCATTAGTTGAACGCGCCGTGAATCACGTGTGTCGTCGTGGATGTTGAGTTCGACATATGTCTACCCAAATAGGTTGGTCACGGGGAGGCGAAGCGACGAGAGACTAGCTGTTCTCTGTAACTCCGTTCTGGCGATAAAAATGGCCGTTTAGTCTGACTGCAGGGTTTTGATGCCAAAAGCGCGTCTTCTGCGGACCGGTGAAGTTGTTTGATATGAAACAAAAAATAAAAGTAGTTGTATTCAAGCTGTTTTGTTTGAATAAATGCCCATATGTTTGCGCGAGGGCACATTTTGTCAACGGTATTTGTCGAATATCAACATATCTTTGTTGACAATATAGGTTGTTCATTACCAGCCAACCTCATATTCACACAATGCGCGATGGTCAGTGCACCATGTAATATCTGAACGAATTTTTTTTATAAAAGACATTCACCAGTTTCGTCGGAATTTGCTAAAGACGTTCAGCCGTGCTTGGCTGAATCCCGCCAATTCTCATAAAGAGCAAAATAGTTCTGTTCCAGGTGAACACACTGTTTGCCTTCGAGGACCATATCATACAGTGCACCCTGCCTTTGAAGGAATAATGGCTGATCTTGTTCGCGCACGCTTCTCGGTTAGTTCCATGCGAGTGAAGATAGTCCCCATCTTTTGCACACGGTGCCTAGCTCCAACAAAATGGTCGCTTTCGGGATAAGATGGAAGTTCATTGGAACAAATTCTGCCATTCGTCATTTCAGACCATCTTTTTTCTTGAAGTGTGGAGCATACTGATAAATTCAAAACATGTAGGTGCGCTTTTACACAGTATGCGTAGTTGAGATACCACTGGTAAATATACACATTTTATCGTTCTAATGGTAATAATAGAGTGTTTCATGATCAGTATGATGAACGCACTTTAATAGTGATTTTTGTTGCTTGTAGTCAGCACAATGAGTTCGTCTGATGTTATCTCTTTCTTTTTTTTTTTGTATCTGTACACTGCATTTTGAACGAAGAAAGACTCGCAAGATGACGCCTTTTGTATAAATCGTTTTTGGGCTCTCGTTCCAGGTCGTCATAAAAAAATGTATTTTACAGTAGTGTTCATTCTCGCTTCGGTCAACGAAGTTGCACCAGCGAGCATTGATGGAAGGGACGGCGGATACAACGTCGTTGTTGCTCTTCACGATGCTGTACCACCCGCTGATTTGATCATCCAGAATATCAAGGTACTCAAGTAGCTCCGTTGGTTAAGAGTCTAAATGCAACGCATTTTGGTTGTCACATGGCTTCTTTGGGCCTCATTAAACCAACGGAATTCCAGAATTAAGCTTCAATGTTTATTTCTTGGTTGATATTTTGCTTATTTGGCTTATGTCTGGAAATTTAACAACTATGTGGCGAACCAGGAAAAACGTTATAGAAAAGGCAACGATAAGCTCTTTGACACTAGTCAATGCTGAGGTAACATAGCCCCAATGCAGAGGAAGAAGAACGGGAAAAGAGTAGGTGGTGACTCGTAACTTGGGACTTTACGATAAGGAAGAAAGGACATAATGTAGACAACACCGCATTACAGACCTTCGGGGGTGCATGCATTCCCCACCCTGCTCCTGATAGCTGATCATATTTGCACGTCGAAAGGCCCCACCGACAACTTCAGGAAAACTATTTTATGCTCGATTACATCACTGATGCTTCACTAATGGAGCCTGTCTTTCCATGTAGATGTAGTATGCTTCGAGTACCTTCCCTGTTTATTTGTCCTTGGGCCTCTCCAAGATATTTGTGTCCCTTAAGCATGGTTGGCATAAAGAAAAAAGGTAATTCTATCTTCTTGTAAGCGCTATGTTGCCTCAGTGTGTTCACTAATTACCAATTAGCCCAGCTATCAGCCTTATATTAATTATCTGTTTAGTCAAAAGCTTATTATACCTTATTTGGAACACTAGGATTGCCAAACGTAGACCAAGGTAAGCGTTTTTTTTTTTTGCATGCTGCCTACGAAACCCCTTTTTCAGTTACCGTAGTTATGTAATTCACCTTCACGATGAAGTTATATCAACTAGAGTTATTGCAGACTAACTTTTAATAACGTTCTATAATACGGGAGCTTGGGCGAGTTGGTGATTCACCTTGAGGTTACAGCGCTCAGGACAATAACAAAACGACAGACACACAAAGAGACAAACATAAGGGCTAACTTACAACTCCTTCGAATTTTTCTTCTACTTCCTCTTCATAAACTAGTTTAATACCACATGGTTATAAATGAAAGCAAGGAAGAATATTTCAAGTCTTCTCACAAGCCATTGTGATCATCGCGCTAAATATTCTAATTCTTCTTTCAGATAGCGTTAGGGATGGGCTACTGACACAATTATCTTATAGGCGCGCGATCATCTCTACCTCTATTGTTTCTCCGGTGAGCGGGTTGTTACTCCTAGCTATGACGGTACTTCTCTCTAGATCTGCTGAGCACCCGAAATCCTTGCAGTGGATGCCGAGATGCCCAGAAATGACTTGGGGGTGTTATAATGGTGTTCCCTTTGTCGATCATTTAAACACTCGCCTGTTTGTCCGATATATTTCTTACCACACGATAGTGGAATAGAATAAAGCAATCCTCCAGACCAAGGCGCAAAGCATTTTTGTTGTTCTTTGTGCTCCCGAATCGACGGCGAGCTGAGTGATTTACTTTCTTACACACAAACAAGCTTTCTAGCCTATGTAGGAAAGTAAATCACTCAGCACACCGTCAATTAAACCACCACACATGCTTTGGGCCTTGCTCTGTAGGAGCGGTTTATTCTATTCTACTATCGTGTGGTAAGAAATATATCAGACAAACAGGCTGGTGTTTAAATGATCGATTCTTGGAACACCATTATAGCACCCACAAAGTCATTTCTGGACATCTCGGCACCCACTGCAGGGATTGCGGGTGCTCAGCAGAATTCGAGAGAAGTACTTACATAGCTAGGAGTAAGAAACCGCTCACCAGAGAAACATAGAGGCAGAGATAATAGCGCGCCAAGCCCCGCAGGGGGCACCTGTGAAAGCAGTTGTTTGAAGAGTGGCGTCTCCACAGACCACGAGTCATGCGGGTTCGCCCGCCCACGTCTGGCTGTGCGTGACTTTCCCGTGTCCGGGGAAAGGGGCATCTTGGTGGTTGAGCCGAGCCCGGGGTAGGTTTGGACCTTTCGGGGCCCCCCGGGTGAATCAATACACCACTTCGGCCCCCGCTTCTCAAGGCGGGAGTCCTGGTAAAGCCCGGCCAGGATGATTCAGTCTAGTCACCACTACTTCTACTATCCCCTCCAATCTTTCAGCTTCACCTTTCTTGTTTCTTTTACTTCTCTCTAATTTCTGTTACTCCTTTTTCACCCCTCTTTGGTGGCAAGGGCTAACCTTGGGTGGCAATGGACCTCTTTCTTGACCCACACTTGGGTATAGTTTCCCGGCAGCACTGTTAGCGTAACGTCTCCAGCCAAGCCCTTTTTGTTATGGTGCGTTACCTAAACCCTTGTTGGGCTCGGTGGTGGGCGGTGCACCGCGAATTCTGAACACTTTTTGCCCTCCTATGGCGCTCCGCCCCTCTAAACTCCGTTCAGTGCACGCCCTTAAAAGGCGCTGCCTTGAACATAAAACCATTGACACAGATCCCGAGAGAGAATCCTTTACAAAGTTTTTTGTTGTTCACTCTCTTGATTAACAGAACTCAGTTGCAAAAATGTCACCTTTCATTGTAACCAAAGTTCTATAGCACCTTGTAGGGGTTTCCTACAAGCAAAAAAACTGTACTCTGGAGACCTCCTTGTGGAGGTAAACACCACAAACAAAGCGAAGCCTTCCTCAACCTAACCACAATTGTTGAAGTAAAGGTGTCGGTGAGTAATCATGGCACTCTTAACACCATTCGTGGAGTCCTCTCTGAGGACGACGTTTTGCACTTAAGTGAAGAACTCATCGAGGGACTCAAAAGTTCCGGCGTTGTCGCTGTTAAACGCATCATGTTTCGGAAAAATGGAGAACAGATCCTTCTAAGCATGCTATTCTGACCTTTGAAAAACACACACTCCCAGAGAAAGTCAAGGCAGGATACCTGAACTGCCGCATTTGCCCTTACGTCCTCAACCCCCGGCGGGTCTTCCGTTGCCAAGGTTTTGGTCACGGAGCTCGCAGCTGCCGAGGGAGGGAAACGTGTGCAAAGTGTGGCAGTCGCTTATTATCGTACCTGAAAAGGATTATCGTACCGTAGAAAAAGACACCCTTACCAATAAAGTGAAGGAGAACATATCGTATTCAGAAGCTAAGAAGCGATTCTCCCTTCGTGTCAAAGGGGAGTTTCGTCGACGTGGTGCGCAGGGGCCCTGCACCACGCTCGGAATCGAGGGCCACCCAGGTCTCGCCCGAGATCTTGGCGGCCGACCTCAGAACCTCAGCTCCCCGACAGGGGCAGCAGCAGCTTCCCCCAGTCCCTGGTGGTAGCACGCGTGCTGCCCCTCCATCCAAGGACAGTCCAACAGCAGCCGCGCCTTCCCCCTCTCCTAGGTCCCCTCCTAGGGAGAATGAGCGAGTTTCTCGCTCTTGCTCGCTGGAGAGGACCCCCCTACCAAAGGAGCAGCATGAAGCCCATGCAGCTCCAGTGAAAGGAGGGGACAAGACGAGCTCGGGTGACCCCTTGCCCAGTTCGTCCACCACTCCTCCAGCCGGCCGTGGCCGGAGCTTGCCCCCCCGTGGGCCAAGCCGGAGAAGCTCCGTATCTACTCCAGTAGACACGTCTCAGGAGGGGGAGATGCAAACAGATGTTGACACTCTGTCCACTCCTGAGTCTGACCAGGATGGCATAGAATGGGAGACACCCTCCCGCAAATCCAAAAAGAAACAGCCTGTAGTACCGCCCAAATGATGACCCCGTCAGTAGCCGTATTGTGGCCATATCCTCTACCTAAATTTCGTTGGCTCTCCTTGGTTGTATGTATTTTACTGTGCTTCACTCATTAAATATTTACTTATTTGCACACTTCTTAATATATGACTAAGTTACATTTTATGCAGTTGAACTGTCGTGGTATTTTAAGAAATATTGATGATGTTAACTTGTTCATGGATGAGCTTCGGCACATTGGTCTTGCTTTGCAAGAAACCCGTCTTCAATCAAATTCTTTTAACATTTTAAGACAGTATCAGGTTTTTAGGAAAGAGCGTCCTGCTTCCCCTCCTTCTGGTGGTGTTGCAGTGGTTGTGCAGAGTGGAGTCGCTTGCTCTCAAGTTCCACTCTGCACGCCACTGGAATCTGTTGCAGTGGGTCTCCTCGTGGACCGCCGTGTAACAGTTGTCTCTTTATACTTCCCACCAAATGTTCTTTTGAATCTTCAAGAGCTGCAGGGACTTATAGGACAGCTTCCTCATCCTTTTTTAAATTTTAGGTGATTTTAACGCTCATCATCCTATGTGGGGTAGTACCCGTCAGGACTCCCGTGGTGGTGTAATTGAACGTCTTTTATTGTCTTCTGGGCTGTGCCTTCTTGACGGGAGAGAGCCAACTTTTTTTAGTGCGGCACACAACTCATTCACATCCATTGACCTTTCTATTGCTTCACCTTCATTACTTCCTTGCTTTTCCTGGAAGGTTCTTCATAACCCATTTAAAAGTGATCACTATACAGTTATTTTAGAAAGTACCGTCCCATTCCCTAATCTTTTAATGCGGGTTCCAAGGTGGAAGTTAGACAAGGCTGACTGGACGCTTTTTAACCTTCACTCTACTTTAGATCTTTCGATTCTTTCTTCTTTGTCCCCTGAGAACGCTACAAATCATGTCACTGAGCAGATACTAAGGGCTGCTCAGCAGCCCATTCTAGAAACATTGGTTTCAGGTTTCGAAACATGCGCATATCATCCCCCTTCTAAAACCTAAAAAAGACCCCTCACAACCATCAAGGTATCGCCCTAATGCACTGACGAGCTGCCTCGGGGAAAACGTTTAAAAGGCTTATAAACAGGCGACGGGTAGACATGTTAGAAAGCCAGAGGGTCTTTGATAATAATCAGTGTGGATTCCGCCAGGGTCGATCTACCCTTGACCACTTAGTTCGCCTGGAAACTGTGATACGCGAAGCATTTGTAAACCAGCCGCACTGTGTTGCGGTTTTTTTTCGACTTAGAAAGGGCTTTTGAGTTATGACACAGCATGGAAGTATGGGATTCTCCGAAACCTCTATGCCTGTAATATCCGTGGCCGTATGCTGCGATGTATAAAAGAATATCTGACGGAGAGGACTTTTCAAGTTCGTCTCGGTTCAGTCCTCTCTGATTCCTTTGTTCAAGAAAACGGAGTCCCTCAAGGGGATGTTTTATGTGTGACTTTATTTTTGCTAGCAATGAATTCACTCACACGACTGCTGCCACCTTCAATTACATATTCTCTTTATGCTGATGATATACAGATTTCATCATCCTCTTGTAACCTTTCCAGCTGTGCAGCGTCAGTTGCAGTTAGCCATAAACAAATTCTGTCAAAGTGGGCCGACGAAAATGGGTTCAAGTCCTCTGCTTCAAGAACAGTCTGTGTGCCTTTTTCTTTGCGCCGCGGGTTGTCTTTGGATCCATCCCTGGAATTGAATGGAACCCCTATCCCTGTTAGAAAGGAGCACCGATTTCTTGGTGTAATATTTGATAAAAAGCTTAACTTTATTTCCCACCTTAAAGTACTAAAGCAAAAATGCCTTCAGCCCACAAACCTTTTGAAAGTTTTATCTCGCAATCTTTGGGGTCTGATAAAAAATGTATCCTCCAGTTATTCAATGCCCTTCTACGATCCCGTCTTGACTACGGTGCAGTAGTGTATGGATCGGCTCGGCCCTCTGCCCTTAACATGTTGGACCCAGTTCACCATCTCGGTTTGCGACTGGCAACAGGAGCCTTTCGGACGTCCCCCGTCCTCAGTTTGTATGCAGAATCCAATGAGCGGTCCCTGAACAAACGACGTACACATCTTAGTCTAACATATGCTTACAAGATTCTGGCTGACCACCAGCATCCGACGTACTCTTCACTTACAAGGTCAAGGTTCTTTTGTCTTTTAGAAAATAAACCAAGCATTGTGACACCGTTAAGCTTCCGTATTGAACATCTTCGCACTTCGCTGCACCTTTCTCTGGACCAGGTCGACCTCGTTCGGAAGGCCAACGGTATTCCACCTTGGAAAACACAGCGAGTTGAATCCGACTGGTCTCTCGCGAAGTTCAAGAAGCACGGCATTTCCCATGCTGTAATTAAGCAAGAGTTTGGTTAACTGCAAATTAAGTATGATGGTTATCTCCATGTTTATACAGATGGCACCAAGACTTCATCTTTCGTCGGTTGCGCTCTGTATTCTGAAAGCTTCTCCAAGGTTCAACGACTTGATTGTATTGCCAGCATTTTTACTGCGGAGCTCTATGTGCTATCAATGGCAATTGAATGCTATTTGCGGTAGCAATGGTAATTGTATGCATTATTAATAGGAAAATACTGAGGGCGGTCCTGTTTGTTGACTCTCAAAGTGTGATTCTTGCAGTTTTCTCCTTTAAAGATACTAAAAATATGCTTGTACAACAGATTCGATATAAGCTCAACTCCGCTTTGCATGGAGGTCAAAATATAAAATTTTGTTGGGTACCCAGTCACATTGACATACAATGACAATGAAGAAGCCGACCAGCTTGCAGGGTCTGCCGGTAACCTTCCACAGTCGCTGTCCTGTTTACCCTATCAAGATATTAAGCCCTTGGTGAAGTCCTTCGATTCTTCATTCTTGGCAATTGGAATGGGACATGGAGTGTGAAACAAACTCCATGTTCCAAACCTGCTTTGGGAGTTCGGGAAAGCTCTTCATACAAGGGCCGACTTCATGATACGTTGTTCTGCCGTCTGAGAATTGGACACTCTTTTATAGCCAATAGGTATCGGCTTGCGGTAGAAGATCCACCAGTCTGCGATCAATGTGGTGATGGGCTCACTGTTTTGCATATCTTGTGGTTGTGTCCCGTCCTTGAGCCCAAGCGCCGCATTCATTTCACTTAATTTTTTCAACATCATATTCCATTTCATACTGCTCTCCTTCTGGAAGAGAATCCTCTGGTCTCTTTTGAACGAATAATATAATTTCTTGGTAGTGTTGGCCTTTTACACCGTGTCTAGCTTTTGGTTATCTGTTTGTAAAATCCGTTTTATAGTACAATTATGCCTTCAATTAGTTTGGCGCAGATGGCCTCGCAGCTTTTGCGCCATAACCCCCAAAATCTCTCTCGCGCCGAGAAGATAATTGTGTCAGCAGCCAATCCCTAACACCAACTGAAGAATAATTAGAATATTAATGCAAAGCATTAACTGTCGCATGGAGCGAGCCGACGTCATCAGTTTGAAGCCAGCCAAACGGCACCTTAAATTCTTTCTCCAAGTGAAGCCAGCTCCGAGCTATGAAACCACGCGAAAAGCCTAGACAACGGCACCTAGTTTCCCCTACCCCAAATGTGCGGAGAAAAGCTGATGGATTTCGCCTTTGGTACCATTGGCTGGCGCGCGTCGACGAGGCTCCCATTGGCCGCTGCACGCTTCAGTTTCAACGACCGCTGCCCCATGGCAATCCGTGTCCGCGCTGGGAGTGTGCCTGTAACACGAAGCGTCAAAGGTCAATGCTGCGAGGAGAGCTGGGAGAGCGCGCGCACGGCCGACGCGAATCCGCCGCAAACAAAACACGGGAGCGGAAGAACGGCACGCATGCTTTCGTATTCACAGCTCATAAGAAGTGCTTAGGTATACCCCGAGCCTTCTTAACGAGATGATCGCAATGGCATGTGAGAAGACTTTTGAATTTGTTTTCTTGTTTGCATTTATACCCAAGCAGCACGGATTTCGGCGATGCACTGGCGAATGGCCGGCGATGGTCTTTTGGTCAATGGCCCAGGAGTGGCCATTCATCGGCCAATGCTAAGCCGATGACTGATGGCCAGTGGCCAATGGACAATGGCCACAGAAGGGAGAGCCATCGGCCAATGCCTGGCCACTGTCTGGCCACTGGCCAAAGGACCATCGCCAGCCATTGTCCAATGATTGGTCAAATATGTGCTGCTTGGGTAGCCATCTGGTATTTAAGCTAGTCTCATGAAGAGGAAGTAGAACAATAATAAGTAGGAGTTGTAAGTCAGCGCTTGTGTTTGCCGCTTTGTGTGTCTCTCGTTCTGTTATTGTCTTGTGCGCTCTAACCTCAAGATTTAAAAAAAGGATCTGCGTTGGGGATACGTTGCCACACAAATATTGTCATGTTCGTTTCGTAACTTTATGGTCGATGATTGAAATCGCATTTAACCAAAGGTACGATATAATAGATTAGACGTAATCGACGATTTGATCTAAAAATCACTTTTATTTCTTTCCGAATTCTTTGTGACCCAAATGACTCGTAGTGTGATTGCTACAACGAGACCTCATTGCGGTTATATGATATTTATAAACGTACTGGCGCCTGATGACATACACTTTTAATAGGTTATTTATCTCTCAAGTTGTTTGTTGTTCACTTACGCCTCTGCAGTTCCTTCCTTTGTCCGTAGTGTTTCTTGGTACTTGATCACGCGAATATAGAATGATCCTTAATTTTCTTCTGTTTCCTTATCTTCATGAACTTTTCCTAAAGGCGCTGTTCAGGCAAGGCTCCCAACTACTGCACCAGGCGACGTACGGGAAGTTCTACTTCAAGCACGTGACCATTGTCCTTCCCTCCACTTGGCCCCAGACGAGTGAGAGACAGGTGACAGGGGACAGCCTCTTCCCCAGAGCCGACATACGCGTTGGTGGTGCCCCTAGCGGTGAAAGCGGGAGTCGCCCTTTCACCCGCCACCAGCGAGGCTGTGGAGAGAGGGGAGAGTACATCCAGGTGCCGACGGAATTTCTGGTCAGCATGAATGTTTCTTCGCTGGCAGAGTGTGGGAGTTCAGGTAGGCATGGCATTAGTGATTATTTTCTACACGAACATCGTTTAAGCATTACAAGCGTGAGGATCATGCACTAACCAGGAACGAAGAAACAGCTTCTATATATGAAACATCAAGAACACTGAATAAAAGTGCGCGTTTTCGAAAAATTGAAACAATGAAAAAAACCTAAATTTTGGCGCAACGATTGTCAAGCATACGTAAACTGCACTGAGCGTTTGGGTTTTCTTTTTTTTCAGTTTTACCCTTTTTCACTTATGTCAAATTTTACACTATAATTCGTTTCATTTTAAGAGTGATCGTAGCAGAAGCTACAAGAGCAAGCTCGGTTTTTTCAGCGACCCGGCGAAGCTTGCGCGCTCCTGCAGTGCAAGCATTGTTCAGGACCACATGCTCGCGCTTGTATCATCGACTGCGTCGGCAGTTAAGCCGAAAGGAAGTATATGCACAACCCTTGTAAGATGCCTAAACGCTCACGCACAAGTTGCGTTTGAGTGCAATGGACATTTTTTGAGTAATGAGCGCCACCTGGGAAGTTGTCTTCAAACTACAAATGAACGGCACCCCAACTTGCCATCGTAGGTCAGAACACATTGGCATCGTGCCATTGTAGTGGTATTCAGACCTTCTTATATGCCATACTACCAATACTGAACAAACGAAACGTCAAAATAGACGAAATACGCGCGAAGATAGATGCTGACAATGTTGGTCGTGCGGGACTCTGCACTGCGAAAACGGCGACAGCGGGAGGGTAGGCCTACGGAGAAAGTGTACGGATTAGCAGAAGCTTACTGGCAAAAGGTTCATTGGCGTGAATCATACGAAGCACGGGTGTGCTGGTTAAGAAATAGGCAAACTGGACCCGTGGCCGTGGCGAGCCGGAGGAAGTTTACGGCAAAGCAGGGGAGACTCCACTCCTCGCAATAACATGGTCCGGCAAGCTACGGCGTCCCGCCCTATGACGTGTTCTAAGACGAAACTGTTGGATGCTACCAATCATGTTCTGCAGTGGGATGGAGAGGAGGTTAAGGCTAGGTTTGCATGGAGTCGGACGTCGGGGCGTCGCCCGACTCCCGGATGGTGCGAAACGCACCGAGCACTTGAACAGAGACATGTCCATTGGTTGGGGTGGGCATGTCATATCGCCTTCCCCTCTCCGACCACCATGGCTCGCCACGACTCGCTGTCGTGTTCAAACAAAAACACAGAAAGAGAGTCCAGCTCTTTTTGCGGAGCGGTGAGCCGTTCACGGACCACGCCGCCAGTTTGCATTCTCTTTAACTCGACGTCATGCGGAGCTCTTGTCTTCTAGGTTGTGTACGGGTTAGCCGCGCGAAAACGATCCCTTACGCGTCTGTGTGTGCGGGCTTTTTGTTGAAGCGAACTGAACTCTCCTAGGTCATGTCGCGTCTAGGACGCTTTGTGCACTTTCGGTCTTGCGTTTTGGCGGAAAACGCCATGCGAGCAGGGCTTTGCTCTGTTGTTTTGGAAGAAGCCAGGCTAACACTTAATTACCTACTCGACAAAACGCCACTACTGGTGCTGCGTGAAAAGTGCAGAAAAATGCGTCAAGATAATTTTTTATGTACTTTCGGCCGGCCCGGGTTGTTCGAGAAAGTAGATTCCGTAATAAGAAAAATAAAAAAAACGACGCCGCCGGATGAGGTTGATTTTGGCGGGACGTACTTTGGCTAAATTCGTGCATACTTTGGTCGTCATACTTATTTCTTTTGTTCCAACAAGAACGTGGAAAAATCTCGAGGTTGTCCGGACCATTCGGACCACGTTCGGTGCGCCTTCAGGTTCAAGCGGCCGTCTGATCGCTCAAGCTGTTGTGTGCTCGTTCAAATTGTCGTCGTCTTGTTCGAGCGACTTCGGCCCATATACCACTCACTGACACAGCAATTGCTGTAAGAATTAACTGCGGGAGGCAAAAGACTTCTAAATAAGAATATTTTTTATAGGTTAGTATAGACTCGGTGTAAACAACAAATAGAGGGGGATGTTGATCATTGCTACATCCTTACAAATATATGTATACACTTTCTACAGCATTCTTATGGAGTATAGTGTAAATTTCAAAGAGGATATATTCAGTTTTTTATACACTGTCTACAGCATTTCGGCCGATATTTTTGTAGACATTTTATAACACTTAAGTGTATAGAGATTGCATGACAATTGTAGAAACATTCTATAGAAGAGCAATAAAGTTTCCTACACCGTATCTGTCCCCCGCACTATAGAAGATTTGGGCAGTTTCTTGCGAGAAAATAAATAGATCCTGAACATTTACTCTAGGTTTGTCACAACACATCCATGGAAATATGCACTCGCTACTTGCCCAGTGCGCAAGCACAGAGCTCCTAAAGGCACACGCCACTGAGCAGTCATAAACTTGTATTTCAGTA
The DNA here is from genome assembly GCA_013358835.2 of Ixodes persulcatus. Taxonomy (NCBI): domain Eukaryota; kingdom Metazoa; phylum Arthropoda; class Arachnida; order Ixodida; family Ixodidae; genus Ixodes; species Ixodes persulcatus. Next base: position 1,943,774 of record JABSTQ010010261.1, read on the forward strand.
GTGTTGACTGTTCCACGGCGATATGTACCTAAACTTGGAAGGCAATCATTTGAACGAGAACCACCACGAAAGAAAAGAAGATTACAAGTATATTGCTTTTATTCGCGAATTGTTCGCACGATACGTGATCTCTAAAGACTGGTGAATAGTACTTTCCACTATAAAGCATTGCAAGAAGCAATAAATATTTGACTCAGTTAAAAAAGCAGCCCCCTTAAGGTGTTCCAGCTGGATGTGATGTCGCTTCGCGGTGCATCATATTATTCTATGAAGTCTAATGGATAAAGATTCAAGAGAAATATGGTGTTAGTCTATGGAGACGTGTTCAGAAAAACCCTAGTATTTATATCGTCTGAACTCTACACACTTTAATTAAACGAAAATCTATATGAAATATTTAAGTATTGTCTATACGACGTGACTCGATAGCATGATGAAAGTGTCGTTGAAATGTGGATAGAATTTTAATTGAAAGCCTGAAACTTTTTGTGAGGGCAGGAGACATTCACCGACTTGAAATGCCTGACTAGCATGATCTGATTCTGCTTGATATTCCCTGTATTGATGTGGAGCATCACAGCTACCGTCCAGCTTCTTTTGCAGCCCAACCGACGTCGCGACTGAGAATAGCAAGCAGAACCTCATCCAGTCAATCAGAACCAAATTATGTTCTTGGGAGTTGGTTGTACATAATAAACACTGAAGCGCCAACGACAAGGACAAGTAAAAGACGTAGACACAACGAGATTTAAACTCATGAACTGACGTTTGATAAAATGATGGTGAAAATAAAGGTGTTAAGGACATTTTGATTTCAAAGAAGCTATAGACTTTCATTGTGGACTTATTTACAATATTATTTTCTGAGCGCGTTATTCATCAACATGAATAATCTCACGAATATACTGATTAACACAAATCACAGGCAACATTCAAACTTTGCACATAAAATATGAAAAGTAGGGAATTCAAGGACAATATTACGTGTAAAAGGAGGAATAAGAAGGTAATTTAGTGACATTAATAAAACAATTCTAGCTCTTTCACCGGCAATGCTAATGATGCCGAACTCACGCCAGCTTGACCTTTCGATGCTATCTCTTTCGCTTCATCACTTCTCTAGTTCTTTGTTCACTAAACAACTTGAGTACTTTCTGTGAAATATTGTGGTTCAACTACATACAGTCCATCAGATGGATTGCTAAATGATCCGACGATGATGATTTGAGGGACATTGCATGCACTCTGAGTCTAACGTTTATATACCCCCCGAACTGTTCCACATAGACTTTCCCAAAAGGTAATCGACTTTTGTATTTCATGCGCGAAATTCAACAAACGTCCGCGTCATTATGACTTTACGCTGGTCCATGAAAGTCTTTCTGCTTAAATTTCGAGGCCACTCGCTTTAAATTGTGGGTCACGTAGGGAACATAGGATATTACAAAGATAAGATAATACTCTGGTTTCTATTTTTGTATGGTTTCAACATATTCTGGACGGTGTTGGACATGACTGATATTGGGTATCCCAAAGCTCAAAGTCCTTGCACTTAGCTGTTGAAACTCTCTACTGCCGCGTGTTCGCAAGACGTTTTAGTGCTACACACAAGGCAATCGGAGTGATTAATCTGTGGACGCGTTTGGTGCCCGCTGACTCATATGGAAGTAGACTTTTCTTCGGGCGCGGGGAATACATCCAGCACATAGTTTCGTTGTTGAATGTTATTTTCAGATCAAGAAATTGCAGGGTCAATTTGTTTGTTAATTCGTGTGGAAGAAAACTTTAATGGTTTCCACCAGTTGTCATTCACTCATTGGTCGTGCATTAGAGTACAAGACAATCATCTAAATATCTGAAGATACCTGTAACTTGAACAATGGTAATATTCTCAGCAGTGGCTCTGTTTTATCTAGAGATGTATAAATCACTTACAAATCGAACCGCACGATTGTATGCCTATACCTTTATTTTTTATTATAAATTGTCATTAAACTTGACCACTGTGAAGCCGAGATACAATTTAGAAGTTCCAGGAAGGAATCTACTGGATTACAACAGTTGTTTTCAAGTATGACGCTTTCATTCTTAGCACGTTCTCTCAACTCGGTAAATAATTCCTCGAGAGGGATTGAGTAAAATAAGCTTTCTACAACAAAAAACATACGGTACCACACGGTTGAAAGATAGTTTTCAGATAGCCTAGCACCAATTTCGAATTGGGGATGAGGAATGGGTTATCTAATTGTAGAGTTCACAGGTGTCGTTGGAAATACATTGACAAGGCTTGTTGCCCCGAGACTTTTTCCTTCGCAACCTCACGAAATTAAAACCTTCCTTGTATGTCTTGACGGAGAAAACGACATTGAATTGTGGCACATTTGAAGGGCGATAGTTTTCCCAAGCTTATATTTGTACCCTCGTAATTGTTTAATTTTTTTCTTACAACGGGTGCACTCCTATTTTATTCGGGTATATATCTTCTGGAGCAACAATACTTTCCCCTTTTTTACAGTTACAATAAAGTTTAGTTTTTTTTTTGCCCGAAATAACCTGCAGTGTAGGATATATTTGTCCAGAATTAAAAACAGCGCGAAAAGACGAGGACCAGACAAAGAAGTGACACGGACACAGCGCTACGTCCGTGTCACTTCTTTGTCTGGTCCTCGTCTTTTCGCGCTGTTTTTAATTCCGAAGTATGTACCAACTCGCCCAAGCCTCACCTTTAGCATATATTTGTCGTCCAGAAGATTATTTCATTTTCATTAACACATTTTCACATTCTTCTACACTTCCTCCTCTCTCAAATTCCAGAGTTTTTGTTGCTAACTCATGAATGGTAAACACCATTTGTACATTCTGCATTTTAGGTAAAATGTTAAGTTTGGGACCTTTTATAGCACCGTGGTTAATTCTAGACGGTATGACCTCCTCCTTCTACATGTAAATATTCCGGAATTATCTTCATCCTCGTATTTATATGTATATTTTGAATGTGGCGTAAAATTTATGATAATCAGTATATATGTGGTGATAGTTATATTGATAAGCAGCACGCTCAGAAAATAGCTTTGTAGTTAATTCTACATTTCAATCATTATTTTAAACTTCAAAAATTTCCTTAATATATTTTTTTTTTTTTACTTTTAGAGTGCAGCACTGAGGTGCGCGTTTCCGGCTTGAGCGGCGTCGCCGTCGCCGTCAGCGTACCCGTGACGTCACGAGGGTCACGTGACGTCACAAAGGTCACGTGACGTCACAAGGGTCATGTTACGCCACGAGAGTCACGTGAGGTCACGAGGGTCACGTGACTTCACGTGACCCTCGGACGCCACGTGACGGAGGGGAGGGAGGAGTGGCGTTCCCTGCCCTCCTCCTCCTCAAGAGCTGCGCTCTAATTCAGCGTTACAGGAGGTTGTAAAAGTCTCATTTTTTATAAGCTTTTTATTAAACGTGAGGTGTGAGTTTAGCGCATTTTCTGTCTACGTCATTCACTTTTCCTTGTTCTTGGCGCTTCCGGGCTTATTACGTCAATCAAGCTTTAGCGTCCATTCTGTGGAGTCCTCGGGGAATAAATCGCTGAGCGTCAAATTATTCTCGCGAAGGTTTGCCAAGCAACAAATCTTAAGTTCGCTGAGGCCACTAACATAGTCAAACATTGCTATACGTAAATACGTAGAATCGACCATTTCAAACGCGAAAAAGAGCACTGGGACTTACACCGACGCTGACATGGCACGCCAATGATTCCTTAATAAAGACGGCGCGCCTCTTGCCTACACATCATAGCGCATGCGCAGCGCCGGGGTCGTGCTTCTAGGAACGCTCCGGTTTAATTCTTAATACAAGGTAGTGTGTAGAACGAAGTGTGATGACGCGTCGATTATGTTTTTCAGTGTTTATTTTAACTCACGAGTGGGCTCGTTTACGGTATGGAGTGTTTGACAATCCCGGACATGCCTCAGACGACGGTTGCCACTTTTTCTGTACCGAAGGTTTGAAGGTAAAATTAATTTTTGGCTTTTTATTTTAGTTTGTTTTTAGTGTTTCGTGATGTTTGTTTGTGTGTATGTTTGCACATCCTGAAGTTAGTCTGCCTCAACTGGCGACTTGTCTCTCAGCTGCAGGTGAACAATTTAGCCAGTTCATTACAACCGCTATCCCAAGGTCTTGCGCCAAGCAGTAGTGATACGACGACAGCACGCGGTGCGATGCTCATCGAGATCGAAACGGAGAGGGGTAGGATTCCTGGTTCTGCAGCGCGAGCATTCGCTCCATGGGCTCCAAGCCGGTGTGCGCTAGCTCACTTTTACGTGATGTCTCTTGTGGGATTTCTCTTGCTGCTACCCGTCTCGAGGAATGACAAAGCACACCGGTTCAACAACACGTAAACATTTAATGACCGCTATCACCTGCGGCGCGATCCCAACAGCCCCTGCGCATAGGCTGTGACGGCCCTTTATCGGCGGCGGAGCGCCGCTCGCGTGGCCAGTTGCCCTTGGCCCTCTCGTGGTCAAGATGACCACTCATGATCGTCGTAGGGGCAACCTGGGCCAACCGCTTGGAATCTCCAGGTTGCCCACACTCTTCAATATGTCCTGTTGTAGAGCGAATCTTGACATACAAATCTCATACCCAAGTTCCTCTCACGTGACACAGTTAGCTTTCTAAAAATGACCTGATCTTTTAACAGCCTCAAATATCAAATCAATTTCTTTGGCGCAGTAGAAAATAAATTGTTTAGAAGAAGAGCTTTGGTTCAAGCATTCGTTCAATATAGTATAAGCTGTTACAGCAAATTTGCAGAAGAGTTACAGACAAGAAAGGTCATAACTGGGGGTGTGCGAATACCTAATAGTAGTTTTGGAATCGAATACCGAACCGAATCAAGAAAAACAAAATAAGCCGAATATCGAATCGAATATCGAATAGTGATTTTATTTGTAGAATGTTTCAAAGTGTGCGGCGAATGAGATTATTATATTTGCAGAGTATGTGCCTGGTGCAGAATATGCTTCTTGTTCTGAACAAAAGCTAAAAAGTAAAAAAGTTTCGGTGGAAAAAAAAAAGTAGTTGCTGTTGGACGTTGGGCACTAAAGATCCAATTTTATGGCGCAAACATTATCTATCTACCCTAAACTTTACAAAAAAACAAAATTACAGCCACGCGTGCCTTTTTTTTCTAGTTAAAAGGACAACCTAACACCGCGACTTTTTTTTAATATTTGTATATCTCAGAAAAGGGGCATTTTGCGATATTTGGTCTCCATTTTAAGGAAAAAAAAAACAGGGCACCCGGGATTTTATTTCACATAAACAAAGAGATAGGTGTTAAATCTGAGTAAACAGGCTTAAACAATATCCAAAGTAAGAAAACAAAACATGGTTAGGTGGCGCAAGTCACCGTCCAAATGCCGCTACGCATCCATTTTTCCGTCTATCTATCCTGCTTTAGAGAGCCAAGATTTAAAAGAGGGAGCAAGCGAAACTGAAACCACGGAGACGGCTCCTGCGCAGATTGGTCGTAAGTGCGCTGCGCGCATGTGTTGTATTGTCGCGTAGGAAGAAGGCGAGCGCGAGCAAACGTAAGAGCCTCGACGCCTGCCCGATCGACGCTTTCGTTTTTTCGTCACGTTCTCGCAGTTCGTAATTCAAATTTCAAACGCGGCTATCGAACGGTTGGAAACCCTCTCAAATCTAGGCACACAATTTTTCCGTTCTGTTTCGTTCCGAATCGGAATTTGCGGTTTGCGGTTTTAAAAGAACGACGGTGATAACTCGGCTGGTTTCATCGGCGTAGTTAACGTGGTTTTCTTTCTGTGATCGTGCAGTCGTCGATTTCTCTGAGTGCGGCAAGTGTGTTGTACATCGGCGCTTCAATTTGAAACGAGAACTTTGCTCGTGAAAAGAATTAGGCATGGCGCGGAATTCCGGCTTCTCAACAATTCCTCTCTGGAAGCAGCGCAAACGGGATGTTTCGGTTGTGATTCAAGAGTAGATTTTGTCACGATCGTTAGTAAATCTGCTTTGCTATAAAGTTCGTGGCGTTCGTTTCTTTTATTTTTTCTAACCTGTGCGTTAGATTTTTGTGGAATGGTAGGACCAAGAGGTGTTTCTCGCATGGTCTGTCTAACATCACGGCGCATACATTGGAAGAAGAAACGGCATTTTTGTCAGCTCCGCGCCGACCGCGCGTCTTTGGCCAAATATATCGAATATTCGAGTGACCGAATACTAGGAATTCGATTCGCGAATCGAAGTATTCGGGGGCTTTCTATTCACTTCTAGTCATAACATCTGCCTAATTTACAGTGACAAATTAGGCATTAGGCGAAGCGTGTTATCTGTAAGTTCTAATTTAAAAAAAAAAAATCGGGGCTAACTGATGCTTGTCTTTTTAAATCACGTAAAATGCAGGTTTTTAGGGTCTTAATTAGGTCAATTTTCAGGCAATTTAGAGATTATACCTGCTTTACGAACCTTATGTGGTTTCTATTAGAGTTTCACTTGATGAAAATACTTGGTACGTCTTCATTTTCTACAGGTGTTCAGGTTTTGCAACGAGGAAGGTATGACGACAATTCACCTACAAAAAATTCTAACTACGAAACTTGCGCATCTAAATCAACCTGGTCGGTTATCAGGGAGGGCGAGGACTTTCATGAGTAAGCCTCGTTTGGTCTTATTTGACACGTATCTTAACATGTAAAAGTTTTACGCATTAACAACTTCATAGCATCGCATCCTTTCTTTGACCAAGACTCGAAGGCCCTGCCCTTGAGACCCTACCCGATGTGATATTCCATGAGATCCAGCACATCGAAGCACGTGGAAGGCGAACTGTACTTGTTTTTGATACGTCAAGCACGATTGTGAGTGATTGAATCTTAATTATGTTTTTTTACAGTATTTTTAACACTTCTAATTCCGACACCAAAAGATTAGTTATGCTTGCGGGATTTCTCGGAAATCATATTCCTCCCTGAACAGCTAGCGTCCACAACATAAAGACTGATTTATTTCTAGATTTATTTCTCGCATAATTTTGAGCTTGCGGTAATATTAAATACATCATAGCCGTAGAATTTATATTTGTAAAGCAATTTTTACAATTCGGGATATTTTGTTTGAAGGTTAGGCTTTGGTGTCTAGTAAATGCGCCTCATTGAAGAAACATCTGAATTAATATTTTAGGAGCCAACACTTTTCAGTCTGGTGAAACGTTCGGCTATCTACACAATCCGAAGTGTATTTCCGGATGGAGACCGACTAAGTATTGTGTCACTCAACGAGGGCAGTCGTATTGAACACCCCCTTGCTGTCATTGGCCCATCGACCCGTGAAAAATATGCGAATGCTATTAGGTCTCTTAAACCTCGTGGCGATACCTCTGTCACCTGCGGATTGGAGAGATCTCTTACGGTAAGTTTTCAAAAGCTCCTTATTAAGGCTATTTATGACTGTGTTTTGAATCAATAGGTTCTAATGTCACAAGGTGAATTGCCCGACGGCGCTTCGGTGTGGATATTTGTGGGCTCCAAATCAAATCAGAGCGAGAAGTGCTCTAATATTTTCTCGACTATACTGGAAAAAAATGTAGTCCTGCACACCTTCACTTTTGTATTTGACGACTTCTACAGACTTTCAGTAAAAACTGGTGGAAAAGCCGTTTTATTTGGAGATGTTAGAAATGAACCACAAATGGCGCTTGAAGCAGTCTTAACTGAGAGCGTTTATTCAAACCTTCCGGAGTGGCAGCAACCTGTCTTGGTGAGTGAAAAAACTTCATATCTCAATGTATTGAAGGGGTCGGCAACAGAAGACTTGAAACAGGGTGCTTACAGGAGATTAACCAAGGAGGTATGCCGGACAAAATAGGTGCAGTCACCCAACTTACAACAACCAAAAAAAAAGGACACGTCTCCAAAAGCACAAAATTAGTAAATGCAATGTATGATTCACTTAATTTATTTTATTTGGTGCTTGGTTTTATCAATGTGCGTTCCAACAAAAAGCGGTTATATATGTCATTTTGTGTGGTATACACTTCGATATGTACGTGGATGTTTCATTATTCTTCACGATGTCCATTTAATCAATCTGCAGCGTGGAGGCCCGATACCTCTTTGCTCGCGTGCGAGTCACAGTTTTCGTATGTAAATGGTTATTCAAGATTTGCAACCGGCTGGAAAAAGTTTAAAGTAACAATAACCAAAATAATAATGTTGGCGCTACTCTATGTTGAAGTGATTTTGCTCCCGTTGGGAACCGCTTTTAAAGGAAGCCAGTCTCACAAACACATACAAAACGCCAGTTGTGCTACGATTCAGAACCCTAGGAAATTATATTATGCATTTTTCTAAAACAATTTGAACGAATGACGAGGTCATAAGTATGGTTAAACAAAAACTATTGTCTGTTTCCACTCAGCAAGTCGCTTTACATTGCTCAGTGTTTATCGCCCCCTTCGATATTAAGTCTCAGCATAATTCTCACCTTGACATTCTCTAATCTTGATATATATGCTGTACTTGAAATTGGAGGCACGATAATTGGTTCTGTACTGTGGTCTTTTGGATAGACCTAAGTTGTTTTAAGATATAAACTTCTAATCGCCGTATACCAGGGGAGCGCTGTTCATGCGACTTGTAGCGTTCCATCCTGGCACAGATATAGGCGCATTGAGACGCAAAAAAATGCGTAAAACAGGGATGCACTTTCGACCACATTTGTTATGCAAAAGCTTAAGGACGATGCAGATAATGTTTCGGGCTTGAGACATTTTGAATCGCATGTATACAAACATAGCGAGAAAGATGATAGCAAAAACGTTTGCAGGCACCTTCAACCACAAGATTGTCAGGAAGTTGTGAAATGTTCTCTGCATTACCTAGTGTCCTCGGTAGAGGTAACAATTTCGCGATATTTAAAAAAATATAAACCAATAAAACCAAAAGTTGTTTCTAGGGTAAAGGTTCAATATGTTAAAAAGAAACGCTCACATTTTTTTTCTGCAGCTCCTGAAAACATCGAAAATGTTTGAGAAAAAGTTGACGAGCAAGTTCATTGTTCCCTTTGAACTGGGAAACAGAACATCTGTCCGCATTGTGGGAAGCCCAGGACTAGAACTCGACGCTCGTCTTATACGTGAAAGTGGATCAACTTGTGAAGACTGCACTATAAACAAGGATGACGAAAAGAGCTCTTCTTTTTTGATCATTATCCCTTCACCAGCCCAGGTTTGATTTATATTATTACTGATTAAGTGTCACTTAACGCGTGCTGTTTGAATGGAGATAAAGTCGCTAGACGGATGCGCCCGCCATCAACCAATATCAAGACAGCTTCCCCCGAGAAGACTAATTTCCTAAAAAAAAAACAAAAAAAAAACAAGTACATGCAAATATACAATGTACCAGAATAGAAGTAAACAAATATTGACTTTTAAAATAAGCGGTCTTAGGACACTACCGCTAATCGTTTCACTTCACGTGGTGCAGTTTGAGAGTACCGGTTTTTAGTTCCGCTCTGGAAAATGTAGAGGCTGAGACTTAAAACATATCGATCAGTGTTGCACTCCTCGGAGAACTTTACTGTTCATCTTTTCCGTTACCTTTGGTCCTTTAACATTTAGGATATATGTTGTTTACACATCGGTGTTATACTTTATGACAATTATGTTTTTAAATAGTAGTGGTAGCGATTGTTGTAGAAGGAGCAGGGGCAACGCCGTGTTTGCCTATTGTTTTGATAGTGGAACCTTTAGCATACGCCTCTTTTGTATCTGCAGCGTTTGCTGCCCTTTACTGTCTAATAGCTATGCATTGTTTGTTTCTAGATTATAGTAATTTCTTAAAGAATAGGATTGGCATTTTTTTATGTATCTTCAGCGTATTCACCCCTACCCTTAACATCGTATAATTATGCGCCTTGCTTTTATATCCTCTAATCTTTCCAGCCAGGGCAGTGGGAGCTGATCGTCACCGCACGCTGCCAAGGGCCGGCTGATGTCAGCATTCTCGTCAAATCATTTCAAAAGGACATGAATGTTGACGCCATAAGAGCCGTCATTTATTTTGGAAGAAGGGCTTTGACTGCTGGCAACATTCCCGTCATATACATAAAGGTTAGGAAAGGTAATAATGTGGTGCGGCATGCTGACGTGGTTGCGATGGTCACACCACCCAATGCTTCATCTCGAGCCCGCATCCTACTTCGCGACGACGGTCTAGGTGAGAATGCCCATCGTCAGAATGGTCACTCTAAATATCACCAAGGGCCAATAAAATAAATTCTTTTTCAGTTGTCCCATAAACACTTTCAGCAAACTGTGTATAACCTGTAAGGTCTATAAATTGCCACATCGGAGAAAAGCCTCGCTGCAAATCTAGATATAAAAAGTCTTAATTAAAGAGTAACACTAAAACAAACATGTCAGTGGTACCTTAAGAGATGCAGGGCGTGGTGTGTCCCGAGTATTTGATGAACACTCCACAGCCAACGAAATGGCGGCATTACACGTTAAGAACGCCTAACAACCAATCAGGAAAGAAGAAGCATTAGCACAATAAGCCACGCCCGGCGTTCCTTAAGCCCTCAGCGACTACTGCACACGCCCTAGTGAAAAAGCCATTTGTATAAGAAATTTATTGTGTCCAATAAACACATATGGATCATACGAGATATATAAGAACATATAAGAACCATATCAGAAACTTATAAGATATTTCTCACACGTTTCTTATATGATTCTTTTATGTTTTATATATCTTATATAGTTCTCATATAGTTCTTATGTGGTTCTTATATGGTCCTTATATGGTTCTTATATTTTTTCTTATATGCTATTATACATATTGTATGATTCATATGTGTTTATTGGACACTGAAGTTTCTCGTACAAATTAGATTTGTCAATAGGGCGATATGCAGGCGGTTGGCTGGATTGGCACAAAATATCCTACGATAGATCGAAGGCGCGAGTTGTGTACTGTACATTATAATATATATTAAAAATACGAAGTTTGGGTTCGACTCTCCGAATGGGAAGACAGGCTTTTGCGACGCTCCTGCTATGTGATCGTTGTCTCTATTGAAAAAGAGCCGTTCTCGCCATCGAATTTGCACTATAGCTGGTTACAAGTCAAGAAGGTAGCGGCAAATGCCCCTCAAAGGGAATCATATATCCCTCCGCCACCTCCGCATTCAATAGCGTCCCATCGTTTCCGTGACGTCGCGGCCAACGCGCGAGGAGGGTGTTGCCTTTCTGTACATATTTGCTTTATCTTTCGACTTTGACTTAGCATTGTGGAAGCCACGAGAGGGAGATTAGAGTCTTCCCCATCCGATGCAAACAAAGACGACTTTCGGGGATTAGCGTCCCCCTCCGATTGATACAAAGGCTGCTTTCGGGGGCTCGGTTCCCTCTCCGATGAATACGAAGGTCGCTTTCTTAAAACGTGGGGGTCGGAGACAAGTTGCCACCACTCTGTGGCCATTATCTATCCATTGAAGCGGAACAAGGAGCGTTTCCAGTGAACTCTTCTTTCGATTGCGGATTGATTTGAAACCGGCGCACCACGCTTGTGGGAGGAGTTTCTCCTACCTTCTTAACTTGTAACCGACTATAGCTATTTAGGAACACCAGCAGGATACGTGACCGAAAGGCGGCTCGTCTCCTATCATTTCTTCCGAGTCTCCGGTTAGGCCGGCAGCACTTTCTCCCCTTATCAATCAACATGAATGCCCACAAGGAGCACAAGGCCAGCCCTGCGCCCAACGACCTGCATGAACGCTCCCGTAGCACCCTGCAGTGGAATTGTCACTCGCTGCGTCAAAACAGCACGGAGCTCATCGAACTCGTTCGCCTCATTCGTAGGCCGGCAGCTCTTCTACTGCAGAAAACGCGAGAAACAGGCCCTTCCTTCTTTGGCTATAAAATATTCTGACAACCTGTCATGGAGCATGAACCCTACGGCCGATCTTACGACCGGTCGCGCACCGTTGAAGCCCAAGCCTCCGTTACTGTAAGTAAGAACTTTCCACAGGCCCAGCTCGACCTGTCCAGCAACTGCGACACCTTTCGTAAAGTTTTGGCGACCCGCTCTACCCTAGGACGCTGTCACGTAATCGTCGTGGCTTGCTACGTGAGACACCAACCCAGCTGCTCCCGACGCGGCCCATTCAGCCCGGCCGGGTTCAGATAGATGAAAGACTTGCGGCAACGCTACCCTAAGGACCGTATCCTGGTCACTGAGGACTTCAATGCTCATCACTCGGACTGTGGCTCTTCCAGAGTGGACCAACGTGGACTCCGAGTTCAAGAGGCGGCAGAACTCACGCATCTCGGGCTCACCAACGACCTACACTTTCTAACACGACACCAACGTCTTGAGTGCCAGCTCGACATCATCCCCGACTTGACCTGGCGTACGTCGACGAAGACTGTAGACTAGGACGCCATGTGATAGGTGGTCGCTAGTTACGAAAACTCTGTCTCCATCACCACCAAGCTATTGAGAACAGCAGAATTCTTGACAGGCCATCTGGTAGTTACCGACCAGGACCTAACTCCCGACAAGCAGCTCGCCATCCTCTGGGAAGCACGCGAACGTTTTTATCGGATCTTCATAACCAACGGCAAGCATTTTAGGGATATGGTGCGCGTCGACGGCACCCCACGTCCAAGGCCGACTTTTGTCTGCTCGAGCTGCTCCACCAAGCCTTTCGCAGTATAGATCTCCCACCAGCGACCATACCGCTTTGGGAAAAGGTTCTAGTACGAATGCTCAAACCTCTCACTCGCCGCAACAACTTCGTGGACTACCCAGAAGCGAGAGCAGCCATCGCCGCACTCACCGACAGATTGGAGAACGCCGTCCTCACGGACATTGCCTGATGTGGCGAGACTAAGTGGGCCACCCTCGCCTAAATTTATAGCAAGCACCGGCACGCCCGAACACTCCAGTTTCATCACGAGCCCAACGCGAGCCTCCTCGAACGGAAAGTCATACATCTACACCGCTCTCAACTTTTACAGAAATGGGCAGAAATAAAATCGTCCATCCACCTCACTGTCTTCACGGTTTGTCGGGAGAAAAACTCACCAGGCTATCCAAGGCAGCTCGAGACGAAACACCCTGTCAGCGGATCAAGAGCCTCTGCTTCGAGCTCCTCTCCATCAAGAAAATCGACGTGCAAGTCTAGTGGACGCCGGGAACGTTTACGGCTCCACCAAAGAAGCTGCAAAAATGTTCCAAAAGCCGGGAATCATGATTAAAAACAAATACCTCCGACTTGCGTAACAATACCAACAATTTACAGGTAGACGTTTCGTCTCCTATGCGGGAGACATCATCAGTGCAGCTAGGAACACCCGACTAGCTACCAGCAACCAAAGGCTCGCTTCTTCCTTCTCTTCATCTGCAGCGCTGGTTCTGCCGACTTCTTCGTCCATGACATACCTATAAATTGTTGGTATTGTTACGCAAGTCGGAGGTATTTGTTTTTAACCAAAGAAGCTGCACATGCGTTTTCAAGCGAGCAAGCAGCCATCCGCTCCGACACGGGTATCGCAGCCCTTTTTGCACCATCGGCCCCCGACCGTATTGAACAAATGTCTGCGGCCTGCCAGGTGGACCGACACCGGCTGCTCAAGAACATTTCGTCAATCTTGTGCCCCTACGTCCAGAGATCTCTCAAGGCGAAAAGGTTCTTATTCACAAGGCTCGTGTCGGAGCGGATATACTGAGGACATTCTCGCCAAATGAAAGAACTACACCCCCAAGAGAGACCGACCGCCTGACCAAGACCACACCCATGATTATCAGGCCCCCTCGTTACCGACACCATCGGTATCCTGCTGCACGTGCAACACAGGCATCAGGCCGGCTATCCACCACCTAGTGTGGGAGTGTGTCGCCCTGCAGCAAGTCCGCGCCCAGCATATCAGCCTCATCATTCAGTCTGGAAGACCAGATATCACCCCATGCCCACGCCAAGAACGCGCTAACGCGGTTCTTGATTTGTGGGCGCTTCCTCGTACGACTGTCGTTTACCGTCGAATGCAATTCGTTCCTCACTCTTCCTTTTTAATATCCCTGCCATCCAGCCATCTTCCCAATAAATTCATTTATTCATTTGGAAATGGCGAGACGTTTTCGACGATGTGTGTATATTTCACCACGTTTTCATTGACAGGTGAGGCGAGTTGTCTCTTGCTACCCGTATGATAGGAAAAAACATACATGATTGCTTTAGAGTGCAGCTCTTAGGCGCCCGTTTCCGGCTTGAGCGGCGAAGGCGTCAGCTTCGCCGTCGGCGTTAACGCGCGGTGCATGATGGGTAAGTTTCCCCGCAAAATTTAGCGGAAAAGTTTCCCCGCTAAAGTTAGCGGAAAAATTTCCCTGCTAAATCTAGCAGAAAAATTTTCCCACTAAATTTAGCGAAAAACTTTCCCCGCTAAATCTAGCGGAAAAATTTCCCCGCTAAATCTAGCGGAAAAAAATTACCCGCTAGCGGAAAAATTTCCCCGCTAAATCTCGCGGAAAAATTTCCCCGCTAAGTCTAACGGAAAAAATTTCCCCGCTAAATCTAGCAGAAAAAAGTATCCCGCTAAATTTAGCGGGAAGACATCCCCCTAAATCTAGCGGAAAAATTTTCCCGCTACATTTAGCGGAAAAAAATTTTCCCGCTATATTTAGCGGAAAAACTTCCCCGCTAAATATGGCGGAAAAGTTTCCCCTCTAAATTTAGCGGAAAATCTTCCCCTAAGTGGGAGGCGAGCAGAAGAGGAGGAGGGGCATAGCCTCCTCTCGGTGCCTTCCTCTCCTCCTCCTCAAGAGCTGCGCTCTAATTCAGCGTTACAGGGAGTTGTAAACGGCTTTTATTTTTTTACATTGACATTTTCGAAAACAATTTACTGCGAGAGTAACGCCATAGCTCACATTCTTTTTAGACATGGTAGAAAACATATTTTGAACATGATTATTTGCTGACGATCGACAGTTAATGTGGATACTTATTTATATTAGAATATATTTGGCGACGCATAGAATTCGGGAAATATTAATTGAAGCGAATAGGCTGCAATGTTACGCCGTAATCATGTATTTGTTTATTTTCAGGCATCGATCTTCGAAGGGGTGACGGGGTGTACACAACCTCGTTGATTGGAGACAATGAATGTGGGGTGTATCAAATTCAAGCTGAAATTAGCGTTGTCGAAGAAATGGAGCCTACGATAAGCCCTCGAGGAAGAGGTCCCTTTTTTGAATTCGTACGAAGTAAGCTGGAAATGCCATTTAGTCCAAGCGAACATGACGTACTCGTGACCGACGCGAGTCTACTATTAGAAATCCTTTTAGTGTCACATTTATTAGAAATCCTTTTTAGTGTCACATTAAACCAGGTTGAATGAGTGTATGATCTTATCTAACGGAGAGGAATGAATTTATCCGTGAGCAGCGCCACTTGATTCTTTAACAAGGTCCACTTTTCCTGATTGGTGCGTTCGGAAAAGTTAATTATAAAGACAACTAGAAAAAGGGCTAAGTGGTTATTAATACCTTCAAAGTTCGCTTTGCTATAGTCGCGAATGCGTTTAGTCACTTTAGAGGAGTTGTGCTCAGGCACCGTTAGAGATATGTATAACGAACTATAAACCCTGAGACCTTGTAAATGAGATACTAAAGAAACAAGATCTGGCGCACTAGTTAAAACAAGAGCAAAGATATTGGCTGACGTAGCTGTGACTCGTGTGGGTTCAGTGACGAGTTGTAAAAGTTTGAAATCAGCACACAAGCTTAAGAAATTGGAACACTCAAAGGAATGACAATTGAGTGAAGGGCACGTATTCGAACAATCAATATTCGGATAATTAAAATAGCCTGACGAAAATATTGGAGAATCTGGGAATCTTGCAGTAATCATATTTAGCGCATCATGTAAGTCATTGACAAAGCCAGTGAAATAGTTAGGTGGTCTATAACAAGCACAAAGTACAATTCATCTATTTGCCGCTTGGAAGCAAACACAGATAAACTCAAGCTCAGTAACAATATTTACATAAAATTATTCAATATTCTCCTTAATTGCAATCAATACTCCTCCTTATGATCTATACTCCCTGTCGTATTGATGAATATTAAACTTTTTTTCGCAGGAAAATATTTTACTGCTCACGGATTCGAGACGAAAGCCAAGTTTCAGTTAGTAGTACGATATCAGACGAAGAAGAGTCAATAGTCGCACACAATTCATCACACTTGTTCATGACACTTCTTACATTGACAAAAACCATTGAAACATTATCAAATGATTGACAAGGTTTTCGCCGACTTTGCTTATTTGTGGGTTGCTAAGGGGAGCTAGCAGAAGGCACTGACTCAGCAGCCGCGCTATTATCACCATTGGCGCGACCTGGTACAACACGATCACCAACTTCAATCACGCTGTCACTGTCTGAGCAGTAGATAAAAATCTTTTTAGCAAGTCGAAGTTTATTATATCGTAAGCTAAATTACTTGTCCGGGCTTCTAGCCTTCGCAAATTCAATCAATATTTTTCGCGCATGACGTGTAGCTGGCGAAAAGTCCTCGCTGACAGACACACTACTGCCCTTTAATTCTGATCGACCCACCAGCACGTTTTCCTGAAGCCTGTAAGACGCAAACTTAACGACTATTGTGCGACATTTTCGCGCGACAAAGGAGCCGAATCTATAAGCCCGAGCTATGCCGTCTTCAGCAATCTGCATGTTAGCTTCCCGATGGAGCACCTCCCGTACTTTCTCTTGGGATAGGGCCCATGTCTCAGATGGAGTGTCAATGATTCCATGGAATATTAAGTTTTCCCGTCTCGACCTGTCCTCCATTTCATCCACTCGGGCGCGTAGGAGCGTATTTGTTTTCTTTGTGTCATTGGCGATCAGCTGTGCTGCCCGCAGTTCATTCTGCCACTCGTCGGACATTAAGGTCTTGTTTTCAACCACTGTTAGTCTAGTGTTTACTTCAACGAGTTGTTTTTCAATCGATTGTTGGTACCTTTTTATCTAGTTAGCGGATGCCATCAGGCTATTCTGGCCCTCCTCAAACTTAAGGGTACCAGTATTCACTTCATAAAGAAGCTTCAGCATTTCGTCAACCTGCTTGCCTTGGCTCTCAGACTTAGGTATCGGGTTAGACTCAATATCCTCGCTCAAAAGCCGAATCAAAGAACACAATGCATCAACACAGTCGGAAACACAAGGACACTATGTTTCCGGGCGAGGCAGCACTACGAGACACAAATAGTCGCTTTTTACTTTCAAGTAGTAATGACGACTACCCACCTGCAATATTGTCACGAATTAAGGCAACGAGAAGACGAAGATTAAACTGAAAATAAATGTTTAATGGGCGAACTTGTGCCAACCAAAAATAAGTAACGAAAGAGCGTCGAGGCAGCAGAAAAGCAGGCGACGATTCGGCGGCGAAACTGAGAGCGCGAGCGAGACTGACTCGACAAGGTCGCGGGTAGCTGCTTATCTACCGTGCGTCACTATCTCGAAAGTTCGGCAAAGAAGGCTCGAGTGTCGCGCGCTAGGAGAATGAATGCGAATCTTCTAGATGCCGGTGACCGAGCGTTGCTTTCTCAGCCCTGCGGGCGGCAATATGA
Organism: Ixodes persulcatus; assembly: GCA_013358835.2. Classification (NCBI taxonomy): domain Eukaryota; kingdom Metazoa; phylum Arthropoda; class Arachnida; order Ixodida; family Ixodidae; genus Ixodes; species Ixodes persulcatus. The sequence continues at coordinate 1,961,429 of JABSTQ010010261.1, forward strand.
AAACGACAGGATTAGACGACGTCCGCATGGTTGGAAAGCTGCCTTTTTACTTTTTTTATCGGAGTTTTTACCATCCCAGTCAGCACCTGCTTTGGAAACCAAGATGCTGTAAGCCTCTCAATTTGAGCATTAAAACTGCCTTTGATGGTGTGGAGACATGACGTATTTAAGGCTGAAGTAAAGCAGGAAAGAGCTATGCCTCTTTTTATAATTTTTGAGTGCGAGGACGAATTGTGTAGTCAACCTTTTTTTAGAACGGGGTGAAAATGACCAGCACAGGTGATTTGTTTGTAAAGATAAGGAAAGGTCTAGAAATCGCAACACAACTTCCTTGGGAGTTTCACAGGTAAAAGCAATGTCCGGAACCGCATTTGGAGGAAATGTCCATGATGCTACTAATTACGATATTGTCCAATGTATTTCGGTACACTAGCAGGAAATCATCCACATACCTAAAACGTAAATAACTGGCGTAGACGCTATGGCCGTCTTAATAGCACGCGCGACCCCCGCGAGCAAAATACCGCTTACGACCGCTGCAACACGTAAACCTTTACAAACTCCCGACTTTTTCTCAAACAAAAACGTTTTTCCACACAATGAACGTCGAAATAAAATATAAATGTAGCAGCTCAAGAAACTTTCTATGGGTACACCACTTGAGTTGGGAACGAGAGCTCACCATGGGGCTCGATGCATGACGTAACAGAGGCAAGTAGATGTTCATGGGGAAGCGAGTAAAAAATGTCTTGAACGTCCATGCTAAGAACACTGTGATTGGACAGTTCATTTGTCCTTAGTATTTCAACGATGGCAACAAAATTGCAGACTCTAAAGGGATCTATAATCTTCACACCGGAAATGTGCTTTTGAAGAAAGGCCGACATCTGCCGTTGCCATGGCAGATGTCGGCATTTCTCCACTATTACTTTCTATTTGTGCGCAATTTTAACTATATTTAATCATTACCAACTCGCCAACCGAACCACCTTATTACAGATTTTTGCTTCCTTTCGCCAACAGCAGCTTCGCCTTTGGGGGAGATGACCTCAAAGCAGTGCTGCTCTTCGACCTGTTTTCTTTTTTTTTTTCTATTTTTCTGTCCAATTTTAGGGACAAAAGTAATTTTCTAGAAACTTTAAACGTCAGAAAAAAGGCGCCTTCTGTAGCTCAGACGTTTGTTGTTTCTCCTTTGTTTGTTTCTTTGTAGGACCGCAGCGCTTCACATTCGCCGAGTTGTTTGGCTCGGCTTTGAAGCGCATCCATTTGGTACGCCCGAAAGTGTGGGAGCAGTACGAAGGGAGTGACGCTGTTGCTTGACATTTTCAAGAGCTTTCTTCATGACACTTTTGTGCTCTGAAGCTTGTGTTGTTTTTCTTTTATACGTTCCGACCATCTGGGAGAAAAAGATTATGGCTGAGGAGCATCTAGGAGATTCGTGCGTTTTTACACAGTTTTAGAATAGCGCAGGCTAAAGCTTTGCGCACGCGAAGAATAGCGTCGTCTCTACTGCGCATGCGCCCAACACTAACCACGTTTTGCGCTGTGCGTGCGCTATATGACCGTACGCTATTTCTTTGGAAATTGCGTGCGTGCTCAAAGAGTCTTTGGGCTCCTCCAAGACGGATTCGTGATGAGAAGTTGGCTAAAGCCACGACGAGCGCAGTTAAGAAATATCGGCTCCCAGGACCCCGGCTGCGGCCGATTTGGTGGCGTCGTGAGCGCGACGTTGCGGCATCCTGGAGACTGCGATCTTCAACGCAGGACGATATTGAATTTCTACGGGAAATGAACGTAAGAAACGCACGATTTTGGAAGGCCCAGCAAAGTGGCAACGACCGCAGGAAACTTGCTGCTTTCGACGCGCGAACGTTTCTCGGCGAAAGTAGGGCGCGCGAAGGTCAGTACACGAGACCTCTCTTGACCAGGCGACGCAAGCGGACATAACCTGTTGACCGCTCCCGTCGCATTCTCGTGTTTAAACAAACCTGAAGTGTTACTGTGACCAATAAGCCTGCTTTTCCTTAGGTTAAAACTTTTCCTGTGCGAAAAAAAGCAGTGTTACTGCATCTGGGTGAGGTTCCAAGCGCGAGATGCGTGGCCTTTTGCGTCGAGGCGGAGAAACACTATTCTAAAACGCAAAAGCGTAGCGTGAACAAATACAAGCGCTAAATTTGCGCTAGATTGGGCTGGAATTGCGTACGCGCATCTAAAACCCGCTATTGGTATGCCTGTCATAGAATGCAAGATTGTCGCGTTTTGTCCCTGCGTGTTTCCCGTTACGCAAATAATTATTTCTGTAAAAAAAAAAGCAACCACAGATCGCTAAAATTCGGTTCGCATGGAGATAGTAAAGCGTAACAAATTTAAAGCTGCCTCGGCAGAGTATTTGGAGCCAACCGGGGTGCACGTCACGAAGCGAAACCGTCGCGCTAAATTGTGCGCCCTTTTGGCTGGGGTAAACGCCTGAACCTCATCTTCGCAATTGTTTTCTCCGGAAAACTCTCGCTGACAGCAATACTTTTTATACACGGAAAGTGCACAGACAATGGCACTTTTGAGCTAAGTTTAAACGTACCTCCATTGCTTGTCTAGGAGATAGATGCCGCTAGATGACTAGATGACCTTAAATACGAACTGTCGCTTTTTCCCCCACCTCATTTTACCCTAACGTACCCTACATGGCACCATCTTTTCTTATGCCCTCAACAAAGAAACCTGCCCCGGCGTTTACCACTGCTACCATCACGAAAAAGGAAAACCGTCACTTGCCACAGACATGTATTATGTACGGAGGAAATGGCATGAGCATCGGGAAGGACGCACAGATGTCCTTGATGTGTTGGGTCAGGGAAGACGTCTTTGGCCTCCGACTGTCCTGTCTAACATGTGGCCGAAATATTGAGACCCTAAATGACAACCTGTTTCTGTTCTGTTTGGTTTTTTTTTCTGTTTTGTTTGCAGCTGTGCTGCTGAACTGTACAGGCAGGTGGGGCTTAGTCATGCGGCATGAGTTGCCTTTTGCCCCATCCTCCTCCACGCTGGCGTGAATAAAACGGATTTTAAAAAGTTCAGCATTTTATTTTTCGAGAGGTAAACTATAGGCACTGCGACGTCATAATAATTGCATGGTCTGTGCGCCAATTGCCTAGAAAATTAGGTAGAGTATTATCAACAGTATTTATATAGGAAAAAAAGTAAATACCTCTCTTCTTATTTTTTCTTTGGTCATTTTTTTATCAGGTACATCAAAATGATTGAGAACTCCGGCGCCCAACTTCTTTGGGGAAGATATACAAAACCTTGTGCCACGTCAGAATTATTATCTTAATGATCGCAGGAATCATGTGAAAAAGTAGCTGGACTATGTATCTACAGCATGTGTATAAAAATATTAACCACTTTTTCAATCAGTTAATCGAAAATAAAATAAAATAAAAGGCCCTCGAGATAGAGTAAACTGCACGGATATTGAGCCATAGATAGGACTCGAGTGTATTTAAGAAAAGGCAACAATTTAACAGGCGTTGATCCGCTAGTTCGCTACTTTGTAAAATGGAAACGAATTGGCGAGATATCAGACAAAAGTAGTATATGATAAAGAGAGAGAGATATAAAAAAAATTTCAACACTAGTATTTATAAAAAGACATCCAGCGCACGTCAGAAAGATCGACAGAAACTAAGGTTAACATTCAGTTCAATTGTCTCGACACATATTAGCATTTAGAGCGGCGCCTCGCAAAACTAAAAGCGCTGATGGCTTGTTTAATTAATCTTGTTACGTTCAAGAACCTGATATTCTCATAATATCAATCTCCAGATTTCGTTGTATTGCAAAAGTTATTTTTGTTGTTGTGTGTGGTTGACACGTACTGCGCGTAACTGCATAAAACCTCTTTGATGTTATGACTTAGTGAGCGCGAATAGGCTCAGATATATTCCATCACTCACTTAGTGAGTGATGGAATATAACTGAGCCTATTCGATCAGTCGAGTGTTGTCGTTTCCTTGTGTATGCCACATTGAGGCGTAAACAATTGCAGATGCGGATAACAAGATTGTTCTACCCATGTTTGTGAATCATCAAAAACAAGGAAGGACGCTTCAATACACGGATGCATACATCAATACTATGCCAACGTATGACTGGGATGTAAGCACTTAAACCCGACTCAGTAGTAGCTTAGATGACTTTTTCTTGTCACTATAATTTATTTCACTTTAAGTCTGGGAGCAACTGAAGCTACGGGCTGATGGAATCAATCAAAACACGTGAATATTACCCAAACATGATTTTGTCTTGTTCTTATACCTGTTCTATCGTATCTAATCCAATCACATAGCGACAAGTTACATTCACTTGGACCTTTCATGCTGTTTGATTGGTCTCATCACATTGCTGTGTCCGCTGCGTCTTAAATAAACGCAAAATAAAGTATAACAGTTTAGGAAGAGCCAGCATGGTTTGGCGTGACTCCCCAATTAGCAGTGACTAATTTGAACTCCACATATCTTAGAACGAATCATCATAAATGAGTGCATATAAAGGCCATTGTTGAAACGTTTCTTGCTCCGAATACTGGGACATTGTTAAGAAAGTTTATCGTGCTACTATTTTAAAGCGAACAAGCAATGGCTTCATTTTATGCGTTCCTCTTCGTATCAGAAGGCAGTCAATATAACCTCTATTGCGATGGAGATTACTCGCTTGAAGCACTAACGAAAAAGATAAATTGCGGCATCCTCCAATAACGTTTCTAGATAAAATGTTGTGCCGCAAGCACAGTGCGCATACATCGTAAAAAAGACAGTACACAGACACTGTCTCAAGTGTGTTCCTTTCTTGTGCGAAGATCCTTTCACAACGGTTATAAAATGTCCGCAGACATATTCGATTCATGCATATGTAGGAGCCATATGTGCACCGAACTTGCCTGAGGCGTCTCCGCTGTAATCATCTGTACCTAACTCCGTAACTTTCGTATCATATATGAGATGCGTGACTCGGGCTCAAAAGGTAACTGCAAAGAAAAAAAGTGTTCTTTTAAACATCTTAATTGGGACAAGCCTGTCACAAAACAAACCTTCCGCGAAAAGAAAAATATTTTAGCAATATTTACGCCACAGGATGTAATTTAGTTGGAGTCACAACCTCTCCACATTTGAAACTCCCGCTCTTTCGACCAGCGCGGAGGACAAGTACGCCCCACCCTTCGCTCTTACGTTTTCTTTTGGATTGATTTGGCTGCGGAGTTGAACGACGTGCGCAGTGTCTCGACTTCCGGTGTGTCTTGTCGAAGATACGCCTCGAATCAGAGATACGCGGGATGGGAGGGGGGGGGGGGGGGGGGGGTAACGGGGGGAAGATGCCGCCGATGTGCGCTGGAAGCTAGAGCCGTTTCGTTGTTTTTGTTTGGTCGGAGAAAATATGGCAACAACGCACGTTAAACATGGCGCCGGTATTGTTTCGGTTTGACGAGACAAGAGAAGCTCCGCGGTTTGCGAGCACATGTAGCGAAGACGTGACCAGAGAAGTGCTCCTGTGATGTTCCTTGGAGACTGAAAATATCATTCGTAATCGTCGCGTGTGCTTTGAAAGCTAAGGGAGTCACAGGGTCCACAAGTGCGCAACGACAAGCCAACGTTCACGTCAGCGCTGCGTTGACTTCGGCTGTTTCGTTCTGTTTGGTGCCACACGGCGATGCGACAAAGAACTGAAATGTTCGCGGTGTGTGGTGCGGGGCTTGGAACTAGAAACCCACACTAACACAAAGCGCAAATTGGTTGTTGTGGGGTTGAGGTTCGACGGGTTCAGTCGCGTCGTCGTCAGCTGATTCGGTCCAGGTCGTCCAGGACGCAGCGATCGTCTGTAAAAGTAAAACTTCCTTCCTTTCGCTTCAAAATGTAAAACATTTCCGAAGCATACCGTGACTAAAGGCCGGTTCAGACACTTGCGTTTGAGTGCATTTGACTGCGTTGCGGCGAGAACCGAAAGCGAGTCACCGGCACATCTGTGCTTCGTATGAAGCGTGGAATCCAATTCAAGGAACCTTCTTGGCACGCGATATAAGCAGCAGGGATGTCCTGGTGTCTCGCTGCCGCAACGCAGTCAAACGCAGTCAAACGCAACTGTGTGAACCGGGCTTAAGAAGCTGCAGGCGCTTTAAAAAAAAAATTACGTCGTTTTAATTGAACAATGAACTCTGAATTGTTGTCCTAAATCTGCCGTTTTTATGCTTCGTGTTATTGGACTGCGTTTGCACAGTGACGTGTTTGTATAGCGACGCACACCGCTGGAGTAGATGATTCGGTCCTGCAAATGACCGGTTATAGAGAATTTCAGGGAACATAAGTCATAGGTCACCACCGACATTTTCCTGTGAATTTCGTGCGAGTTCGTTGCGCTCGTCATGCGGGGTGAATAAATATGGGCAAGATTTCCTGCCTGCTCACGGATGCATGAACTGAGACCATTTTGTACGTAGTGAGCAGAGTGCTTTTTTATTTTGGGAAGAGGCGTTAGTGCATTTATTATGGTAAAATCACTTGAGAGTTCAAAAATTGTGGAGGGCGAGCAAACTTTCCCAACTTTGTCTTTTTTCTTTCTGGTACTGCCCCTAGTTTCAAGATGCAGTTTCAGTAGACATACATACGAGCAGGAACAAACTGCTCTAAAGCAGTTAAAAGACTGGGGAAGTGCTTTTGCGAGGTATGCGGAATATGCAAACGATTTTGTTATGCGCCTCGTTTGCGTCTCTCCAGCAAAACGACTAAGGTGATCTACAAAGGCGCACTCACAAGCCAAGATTTGCGATAACAGTACACATTCAATTCAAACAACTTTACGTTAGATGGTTCTGAAGGCGAGAAAAATCTGTTGGCTAAGTCAGAATTCAGACGTCCGAAAGCTTCTGCGGATATCTGTTACGTAATAACCTGGCTGTTCCAGGTTTTTTTACGTAACAGCTGTGTCTCAGTCGCGCACTTACGGCGCACCCGGTGCGAATCTCGAACGCCTCCGGAGCGAAATGACGAGAACATACCTGGACACGTTTGTCGCTACGCGAACGCCCGACTGCGTCCAGCCAAATGGCATTCATCTTTCGGGGCGACATGGCTGCTGGAAGGCTGCCTGCTGCGATCACTCATTTGGCAGCACTTTACAGAGCAACGGCGCCGCTTTACAGAAGCTGACATCTCCAAAATGTCGAAATTTGCACGCGCAAGCAAAAGAAAAAAAATCCCGCTAAAAAAGCAAAGTGGAAAGCGAAAGTAACAAACCGCGCTATGAAAGCCAATACCCTGCGTCGCTTCCTATCATTGACACCTGCGACAGCTGCTAGACACACACTCCTTCACTTCAGGAAGTCTCACACATGCACCTGGGTCAACACCAGACATTGGTCTCTTTGGCGAAACGACTAGTCGAGGTAGGCGAGACAGGCGGAAGCAGAGACTTCGGTGGACATGACTGAATGTCGAAGCTTTTGTATGTTATGGTATGATTTCAAACGGAAGCGCCTGTCTTGTAAATCTTTTGTAAAGAATAATTCCTCTCATTACATGGCCAGTTTATTCTTTAAACAAAAAAACATGCCGCTCAACAGGAAATTACAACATATCACAAAGGTTTAACAACCAAGATCTAAGCTGTCAATCAGTCTTGAGCCAATGAGAAGAGTTGCTATCGGACGTCGCTCCGGAACGTATAGCAGGCACTTTGTGACGTATAATACCCACTTGGTGGCGCGCGATTTAAAATGGACGAAATAGCCGCAGAGTAAAATCAGTCTCGCACAATAACTATTGCCGTAAACATTGTTTGAGACATGCTTGTCCCAATTAGGGTGTTTAAAAAAACTTTTTTTCTGTGAAGTTACCCTTTAAAAATAGCTGGTGTCGAGTTTACGCGAACCGTCATGTGCAGTACATATGCGAATGTAACCTATTTTTCCTAATAATTGTATATTGCCACACGCGTCTCCGAGGAAGCGCGGCCGTGGCCGCACGCATATCGCGCTCGGCTCCAAACAAGGGGCCGATGTTAGATGCCTGCTAGCCGACGCAGCTTTTCGTTACATGTCGCCTTCTGGCAAATTCGAGAGCTCTGTTGATCCAGAAGCCCACGCGAGTAAAACGGGGCTTCGCCTGGCAAGCCGGAGTCAATCCCGCCCCAGCGCTCGACCCTGCTGTTACGCCGCAATTGACGCCTGTGACGCTAGCGTTTTTCTATAGTTATTGGGGTACAATTTCACCCGATTAAACGTTTATTTTCCTTCAGTCTTTCGCCACCTCAGGAATTCTCATTCGTGGCATTTTGGTGCAGGCGTGGGGTACCACATTCCACGCTCGTGAAGCATACCCTCCAAACTATCTGTCGGGCTGGATCTTTTTGAAGTCACAGAAAGCTAACCTCTGTCTGCAAACCCGAGATTTGAGCCAGCCACCGCAACCAGGGCCAGCCTCCAGAGTTCGGTCCACTATCAGAACAAACAAGAGAGGAGAAAACGCCGACGATGAACACCATGTCGTAGCAAAACGAAACGCCACCGACGTCCATTATCTACATGCACGCTCCACTACGGACGCCGGCGATTTTCAGTGGCGATCTTTATGAAGATGGGCACGATTGCCTCAGCCAGTATTAGCGCGTCGCCCGGTTCAACGGATGGGGTCATCAGTAGAGCCTATGGAATGTCTACGCCTCTGGAAGGCACGCCAAGCACTTCGTTTTAAAACCATAAAGCGTCAATTTCGTCGCGGGACGACTTCCAGACCAAGCTTTGACGCATCTTTGCCAGCCTACAGCAACGTCAGCGGGCCGAAGATCCCCAAGCAAGAATCCAAGGGTCGAACGAGAGCGTCACAAGCTTCGTCAACGACTTTGTACGCCTCAAGAAAAGCGCCTACCCAACCGCTTCCCAAGATAAAATGCTGCGAGTCCTAATGGGTGGAGAGAAAGAAAACATCTTCAGAGGCCTTGTTCGAACCACGCCTACCATCATTGAAGGTTTCACCACTGAGGCCACAAACATTGAACGTGCCCTTCAAGCAAGGGCCTCCCACAGCCAGGGATGTCCCGCCGTCACTGCCCTCCCCCCCCCCCCCCCCCCCTTTGTCCAGCTGCAATACCCTGGACATCCGCGAGATTATCCGAGACGTAGTCCGAAAAGAACTTGACTCCTGCCTGCTGTTGCAATCCCTACTTTGCCCTCCAAATCCGTGGTTGTTAGGGACAAATGTCAGCAAGCGCTCCTGCCGGAAGTTCTCGTCAATAAAGCTTGGGTTTGGGCTAGTTGGTTACTCATTGTATTTGTTCTGCGCTGCTAAGGTTTACGAACTTGGACAAAGGAGACTAGAAGGACTACACATACACACGAAGGCGCAACTAACAACTGGTTTATTTTTCCTTCCACACCATGGATGAAAGAAAAACAAATAGAAAAGAAAAAGTACAAAGGGAAAGACATAAACAGATCCAAAACAGTCATGCAAGGGTCATCTCAAGATTAGATGTTGTCTGCGGCGGCCCCTACACTTGCCCGCTACTCATCATGATGCGGCATCTTTTTTAGCAAGTCAATTTCTTTTTTGTTGAGGAAAACCGACGGTTCACTGACACACGTTCCATGCTTCCCTGACTTCATGAAAAAGGCCTCCATAATTTCTCGTTTCGTACTTTCACTCGATCTTTCCAAGATAGACGTTGATCCAAATAAAGCATCGCAGGGGCACCTACTACAATGTGCTGCAAGAGTCCCCGGGGCTTGCAACTGCTCACACGCGTATTTGTGTTCCCGTAGCCTCTCATTTAAACACCTACCCGTTTGGCCTATATAAGATTTCCCGCATGATAAAGGTATTTTGTAGACCACGCCTTCAACGCAATCTACAAACTTGCTCCGGTGTTGTACTTGACACCTCACTTCGCCCCTCGCTTGATCTCCAGATTTATTGACTTTTTGACACAAACCTTTCAGCTTATGAGGGGCAGATAACGCTACACGGACGTCGTGTTTTGCTGCAACCTTTTTGAGCCTATGTGAGATATTGTGGATGTAGGGCAGAACTACTACGGGTTTCTTTTCCTCCACCCTATACTTGGTTTTGCCGTTGTCTTTCAGTTTGTTTAGACATATTTCTGCTACCGTTACCAGAAGTGTTTTTGGAAAGGCACTTCCTTCCAACCGGTCAATCTGCCTTCTCAGGCCTTCATTCACCCTGTGGTGGCATGATTTTCTCATGGCCTGCGACAAGCACCCTGAGGCGACACTTCTCTTCACTAGCTTAGTGTGGGCGGAGTCATAAGGTAAAATTCCCTTCTCCCCTCTCGTCCTGTGCATCCAACATGTATGAGCTTCCCCCATGGTCAGGTTGACATCCAGGAACTTCAAGTTGTCGCCCTCAGGGAGTTCGTATGTGAAATCCAGACCGCCATGCACCTCCCTGAAACGGCTCATGACCTTGTCTCTAAAGGAGTCTGTTAATTTGTGCTTCTGAAAGCACAGCAAAAAGTCATCAACGTATCGGAAACACTTCACAACACCTAACTCATCTAAAAATGGCCGAAGTCTGCGGTTGCCCCTGAGAGGTACAAGTCACAAAGCGCTGGCGCAATACAGGATCCTATACAGATGCCATCTTTCTGTTTGTACACTCGGCCTTCAAACCGGACGTGCAGGGAGAGCAAGTAAGTCCGAACGAGATCCAAGAAGTCCCCTACGCTCATCCCACACTGGTTTTGGAATCGAACATTGCCGTGGGCATCGATGCTCTCTTCCAGCGCTCCCAGAACTCCTTCCTGTGGCACGTTGTAGAACAGGTCCTTAACATCCTCCGAGAAGCAAGAGATGGGACTCGTGTCTTTCAAGAATTGAACCACTTCTTCCGAGTTCCGTACCAGAAACGGGTCGTCCACCAGCAGTAGGGAAAGGTGTTTTTGAAGTTCTCTTGCGATCAGCCGTTGCCAGGTTCCTCTATCTTGTACGATAACCCGGAAAGGATTCCCGTCCTTATGTGTTTTCACAGCGAAGAATGGGTTCATGCTCAGTTCTCGGCTGCCTTTGACTTCTTTTGCAACCTTGACCAGCCCTAGTTCTTCACAGCGCCTTGCCACCTGTGTCCGTGCTTTCTGCAACCGCTTTTCATTGCACAAATTAACAGACTCCATTAGAGACAAGGTCATGAGCCGTTTCAGGGAGGTGCATGGCGGACTGGATTTCACATACGAACTCCCTGAGGGCGACAACTTGCAGTTCCTGGATGTCAACCTGACCATGGGGGAAGCTCATACATGTTGGATGTACAGGACGAGAGGGGAGAAGGGAATTTTACCTTATGACTCCGCCCACACTAAGCTAGTGAAGAGAAGTGTCGCCTCAGGGTGCTTGTCGCAGGCAATGAGAAAATCATGCCACCACAGGGTGAATGAAGGCCTGAGAAGGCAGATTGACCGGTTGGAAGGAAGTGCCTTTCCAAAAACACTTCTGGTAACGGTAGCAGAAATATGTCTAAACAAACTGAAAGACAACGGCAAAACCAAGGATAGGGTGGAGGAAAAGAAACCCGTAGTAGTTCTGCCCTACATCCACAATATCTCACATAGGCTCAAAAAGGTCGCAGCAAAACACGACGTCCGTGTAGCGTTATCTGCCCCTCATAAGCTGAAAGGTTTGTGTCAAAAGGTCAATAAATCTGGAGATCAAGCGAGGGGCGAAGTGAGGTGTCAAGTACAACACCGGAGCAAGTTTGTAGAGTGCGTTGAAGGCGTGGTCTACAAAATACCTTTATCATGCGGGAAATCTTATATAGGCCAAACGGGTAGGTGTTTAAATGAGAGGTTACGGGAACACAAATACGCGTGTGAGCAGTTGCAAGCCCCGGGGACTCTTGCAGCACACTGTAGTAGGTGCCCCTGCGATGCTTTATTTGGATCAACGTCTATCTTGGAAAGATCGAGTGAAAGGACGAAACGAGAAATTATGGAGGCCTTTTTCATGAAGTCAGGGAAGCATGGAACGTGTGTCAGTGAACCGTCGGTTTTCCTCAACAAAAAATAAATTGACTTGCTAAAAAAGATGCCGCATCATGATGAGTAGCGGGCAAGTGTAGGGGCCGCCGCAGACAACATTTAATCTTGAGATGACCCTTGCATGACATTTTTGGATCTGTTTATGTCTTTCCCTTTGTACTTTTTCTTTTCTATGTGTTTATTCTTTCATCCGTGGTGTGGAAAGAAAAATAAACCAGTTGTTAGTTGCGCCTTCGTGTGTTTGTGTAGTCCTTCTAGTCTCCTTTGTCCAAGTTCGTAAAACTTAGCAGCGCAGAACAAATACAATTCTCGTCAATGCCGGTTCGGAACCACCGGCCCTGAGCTACGCCGCCGTAGGTCGTCACCGCCTTCCCGCCAGTAATCGGTGGCACATCAACGAGAGGCACCTTCACCACAGTACACTCCACACCACGAGCAACGTGGGCCTAGGAGGACCGACATAGGGAGGGCTGCAGACCGGCGCCCAAAATGCTTCCATGTGGAGAGTCTGGCCATATCTTTCGCCGCTGCTACTACCGCCAGCTTGGGGTCCGAGGTTTTCAGCCGAGCGACCCACGCCCAAGATACGGCGAAAAACTTCGGGACGTCAAAAAATACCTCCACCGGTCGCCATCTCCGGGGTTGTCTTCCCTCCGCGGTTTTCGTTCGCCGTCAGCCCGTCGCCCAACATCGCCTCTACACAGATCCCTCCATGAGAGCCTGTCCCCCCTGTTCAGCCGGGAAAAGTAAGAGCGAAAATCTCCGGAGGTGGAGTGGCCGTAGGCCGCTCTACCTCCGGCCACGAAGAGTCAGCACCTGTGGACACCGGAGCGGACTAACGCCGGCTTGAGTGGGAGACACTTGCGACGCCTCCGGAAAGAAAAGTCACTACATCGTGGGATGGCCCGCAGATCCGCAGCGCCGAAGGGCATCATATTACACCCGTCGGAAGGTGCGCGCAAGCGTCAAGATTCATGACGAAACCTGTCCGGTAAATTTCGTCGTCCTGCAGGACTGGGCGAGACATGTTATCCTCGGAATAGACTTCTTATGTGACCACGTTGTTATAATCGCCATACGAGAGAACGGGTTGACGCTCAGAGAATCTGTCTAGACGCCATAAGTTTCTACTGTAAAAGCAGCCCTTGTTCTAGTACTCGCCCACCATATAAACCTGCCGTGAAGGTTGAATTTTGTTTTGTATGCCCGTCAAGTCCGATGAAGCTTTCTTCGTCGAAGTACTGATCGAGGGCAGCATCCAGTGGCTTGTTGAAAGGAGAATCAGAACCGCAAGAGGTGTAAAAACTCTTCAAGACGGACATGTTACATTCCTCGTTTCAAGCGTTCAACAAGAGCCGCGACACCTTACCAAAGGTACCGTCATGGGCAACGTCGAGGAACTCCGGGACTCTGCCGTGATCATCGCACTGTCCGGATACCGTCATCATCGCAGCTCCAGAGAACACCGCAGACGGGACTTGACAGAAATCTAAATCTTGCTGCTCCAGGGCGAGGAGGACTGCTTGAACTTGTCGACAGGGTCACTGAGCGTTTGCTATCTCCTCAAGGGTGCGACTAACGACAGTATGAAAGAACCGCACAGTTACCGACAACGCTGCGCTCCCGGTCAATCACGCACTGTTCTGAGCCTCCGTAAAAGAGAGGGAGGTCTTTTAGGAGCAAGTTCAAGAAATGCTCAACAACGACACTATCCAGCCGTCAAGTAGTCCATGGACATCACGAGTGGTGGTCGTCAAGTAGGTGGAGGGAACTCTTAGATCCTCCGTGGACTATCTTTGACTGACCGCGGTGACTAAAAAGGGTGTTTCCCCTTAATCGCTAAGACGACACGTTGAACCGGCTTCGCTACTTTCGATATTTTTCGTCGATTCAACTAAAGAGTGAGACCTGGCAGATTGAGGTCAACGAAAGTGATCGCGAGAAGACGGCCTTCGTCACGTCATATTGGCTGTACAAATTTGAAGTGATATCGTTCGGGCTATGCACTGCGCCAGCGACATTACGGGGTGTAGTAGGCACTGTGCTCGTCGGTCTGCAATGAAGAAGCTGCCTTGTTGACCTTCACGACCTTGTGCAGTTCACGAGCAACTTCGACAAGCACTTGAGACGACTCCGATGTGTGCTCCAAACCATCAAGAATGCAAAACACACTCTGAAGCCGAAAAAATATCGATCCGCTTATGAGGAACTGAAGCTCTTGGTCACGTTGTGTGCGGCGAATGTGTTCGTCCTCACCCTGAGAAGACGCACGCTGTAGCCGCATTTTCGCCGCAGTCGGAAAGGAAGGATGTAAGAAGATTTCTGGGCTTTTGTGCCTAATATAGGCGCTTTGTTCGAGATTTTGCCTAACTCTTTGCTCCACTGACGCACCTCACAAAGGACGCAATAAAATTCAAGCTACAGAGGGCATTCGACGAATTGAAACGACGCTTTCTAACCCATCTTGTCCTTGGCCATTTCGACCAGTTTACACAAACCGAAATCCAAACCGACTACAGTAATACCGGACTTGGTGCGTCCTGGTCCAAAGATAGGAAGGCAGAAAGCGGGCCATCGCATATGCAAGTCGGACGCCGTTTACGGCGGAGAGCAACTACTCAATGTCAGAAAAATAGTGTCCTTGATGTCGTCCGGACGATACAAGAATTCCGAGCCTATCTATGTGGATGTCCTTTGCGCGTGGTAACAGACCACCACTCACTCTTCTGGCTTCGTAAACTTAAAAGACCCTTAGGACGGCCAACTCACTGGAGTCTCCGACTGCAGGAATTGGACATGACTGTAGTCTGCAAGTCTGCCCGCAAGCACAGTGATGCCGATTGTCTTTCGAGAGTCCCCGTCGAGCTGTCGTCCGAGCGCCCTAGCGACGACGATGAGGATAGTGTTTTTCTCGGCGGATGTGAACGCCTACAACTTGACAGAACTTCGACGTGATAATCCTGATCTGCGCCCGCTCACCGAGCACCTTGAAGACCGGCATACTACGCTGCCCTGAGTCTTTTCGCGATCTCTGCCGTCCTTCGCCATCCCACGGGGTGTACTTTACAAAAAGAACATCGTCGACAACAACACGACATGGCTATTGATGGTTCCAGCGGCCTTCGCGAGGAGATCTTCAAAGCCTGCCATGATGACCGAACGGCGAGACACCTTAGCTACACCCGGACACTCGCCAGGATCACCGAAAGGTAGTACTGGCTTAAACTTTCAAATGCCGTTTTCCTCTACACACAATTGTACCAGGAGTGCCAACGATGGAAGAAACCACCGACGAAGCCAGCAGGGCTCCTGCAGCCAGTCGATCCACCATTAATGCCATTCCAGCAAAGTGGACAATATTTGTTTCGTCCCTTTTCACCGTCAACTTTGGAAACCGCTGGATAATCGTCTCCACCGATTATCTAACGCGCTGCGCCGAGATCAAGGTCCCGCCGTCAAAAACTGTGGTGGAAGTCACCAAGTTTTAAACAGAGTCCATCATTTTCAGGTTGTTACGAATGAAAATTGATGAGGCGACGAATGACTGAAGGAAACTAAACGTTGAATAGGGCAAGCTTGTGCCCAAGCCGAAATCGAAAAGGTCTAGTGTCGCAGGCGTCGATGGCAGCATAACAGCAGGATCGAGCACTGGGGCAAGGGTGACTCCGGCTCGACACGCGGAGCCCCTTTTATACACGTGTGGGTTTCTGGAACAATCGGCGCAGAAGGTTCGGTGCGTTAAACATTCAGACCTCGAACCAGCAACAGGGCTCTCAAAGTTACTAGAACGCGAAATTTACAATGATAGCAAAAACGCGCGTCAGCTACCAATCATCGAACCTCGGCGTTGGCGTGACAGCTAATGGCGAAAACAATTCAGCCACGGGCGCGCTAGTTTGGAGATGCGTGTAGCATTATTTAGTAAATTGTGTAGTGAATTCAAACTACGCACAAGGCTTCCTTTCTGTAATACAAAATAAAATTAGAAATAACTGAATAGAGTTTAGCAATAGTATCTGGAACTGTAATCTAGGCAAACTTGGTTAGTTACCATCACAACTTTAAGAATATTATTTGGAATACACACCTACATGGACGCGGTAAATTATTTTTTCTAGATTCTCTTTTAACAAATTTTTAATATATTGCGTGGTTAACAAAAAACTCAGAGACTTATACTTTGATGAGATTTAGGAGCCCCACCATGCAAAACAACTTTTACATGATGAGAGCATAAGTATGTGAAGCACTTGAAAAATAGATTATAATTACAGTATTAAGGTGTTGGGTGGTTTCCATTATACTAAGAAGGTGTCTTTGCGTGTGTAGAAATTAAGGCATGTTTACAACAATAATACAATAATTATTACACTGATTGTATTATTATTAATAACAATATTGTGCTCCCTTAATTTCAGTACACGCAGGGTGTTAACAACAAAAATTATCATCGATATGAGAGAAACTTAGGGTCTCTTAAACATTGCTTATTATAATTTATAAATGTATGACTAGAGCGGCCGAACCGAACTTCCTGAAGAGCTCGTGTAAAAAGCTGTGAATGAATGCTAACACATTTTTTTACATGTGAAATGCGCTTCAGAACATTTGTGGGCCCATCTGGGAACTTCTTCGCGTTCTCATTTTTTCAGTTACATATCTTGAGTGATGAGATTAAGGTTTTTTAAAGAAATCGACTCACACTACGCGATATCGGAATGTATCCTCGAAAGACCTAAGTTATTTATGCTGCATTAGTAATCCTTTTTGAAAATTCAAAAATCTTTTTTTTTTTTTGTATTTTGGTTTAGTTTTGGCGTAGAGCAGGATTAAAAAATAGATATTCACACCGGTTCGAGGCAGTTAGTATTTTAATGTTCGTAGATTATTAAGAAACAAAATACAATATTTTAAAAATATTTTGTATTTCGAGGACACGAATTAAATAACTTAATAAAAAGTGGTGACAAAATATGGCTTGAGGAACTTTTCACGTTGACAATTGTCGCAGGAATTCCCTATGCTATCGATGCCGATGCCTGAAGTTCTGGATGATGTAGTTTGCTTCCCTGTAAGCGGAGATTTTAACTATAATCTAGTAGATCAACTTTAACTTTTTTCTAGACACAACATTCGCACCTATTCTAAAAGCAGGTGCCAATTATCATTGTAATCTCTCGAATTGTGAGTTGGCAAATAATTGCGTGTCCACAACAGATGACATTTTTTTTTTTTTTACGAAAGTAGGGGGGATTGCTCTCAAAGACACTTTAGTCTTGGGTATGCGGCTAAGCTGAAAACGTACACTTAAAAAAAAGGAAATACTTATTGCGCCTTTCGCGACATTCGTTTCAAATGCCCAAGTTTTAATCTTGAACCTCAACCTGCAAATAATGAGCTTTGCTCCCGAACGAAAACAGTTGCAACATTTCAATTTCAATATTTCAGTGCTGGTTCGGTATCATAACCTGAGTCGGAATCGAAGAGTACGGAATATTGTTTTAGGTTGGCTACCACGGAAATTGTTGAGACAGTAATTTTTGTAGTTTTTTTCAAAAAGTTAAAGAATTTATAAATTCAGAATTATTTTGCGCATTACAATAACCACGCTTGGTCATCAGTACCAATTTGGCAACTCTATTCGTTTCGCGAAGACACCATGAGATAACGGCGTAGTAAATTAATGCGTCCTTCATTACATGCACACATTTTTTGTAGCAACTTGACATCCTAAACATTAAAACGACCAAACTCATGAGTATTATTTTATATTTGTATTTCGAAGAAGGACAATGGCCTAGTTTTAAATAACGTAAGAATCTTTTTTTTTTTTATTGTAGCACCTCAACGTCATTTGCAATGCTAACTTTACTCAAAGTCAGCTCAAAAAAAAAAAAAAAAAAAACTTGGCGCGTCCATTATACTGCGTGCTTAATGGTCAATAGCCGTCTTACAGCTTTATCCACTCTGCAGAATAGTCCCTGTAGATCTTCGCTGTAAAACAAATCAGCGTTTCTATTATCATCGAGCCTACTATTTCGAACAGGATATATCTGAAATGTCCCTAATGAGTCATATACTATTTCAATGTACCGCAAGATTCGAGGATCGGTTAACAGCCTCCGACAGCCACCTAAGGCAACCTTAAAAAAAAAATGGCTCATTCAACTGCTCGATCGGCGCTGCCGGTTCTGTCTTTTCCTTCTGTTAGCTGAAGACGTCTCCCTACGAGACATTGTATCTTCCAACGTGTATTCTTGGATGCACGGTCAGTTCTGAGAAGAAAACGCAGATAAACTTGTCAGCATCATTGCCGGCAAAAAAGGCTTTGGTGTTTGCCTCGTTTACGAGATGAAGTGGATGTTATTTCCGCACTATGAATTGCAGGGGGCAGAGGCGCTGTCAGGCATTATGCCTTTATCTCTGCCCCCTCTGGGGATAAATGAAATCCGCAAAACAAATAAACAAAAAAAAAGATTGCAAACGTGGCAACGAAACTACGGAAACCCAATGGAAGAAATGCCCGAACCGTTTTTATGAACAAAAGAGGACGGCTAACTACGACTTGTTCACGTTCTTGGTAGCGAGAACATGTAAGCACCACCTCCTCCGGCCAGGTGAACTTTCAACGCAGTAGGAGATCGACACTGCCCTGAATGAAGACGATGTGGCGCTGTCATGCTTTAAGGAGAAGTGTTGGGACCGGCGCGGCTCTCGTGAGGCGCATCGAACCGATCTTTACAGATGGCGTCACCGCTGCCTGCAGCTGAAAGGCGTGCGGCGCGCCTGTGCGCTGCGACAGGCGGGGAATACGAAATTATCGTTTCGCTCTGGTACAATGTTTACAAGCATATAAAGAGGAGACGAGGTAAAACCTGCAGTACTTTTTGACGCGGCTCTCATAATTCGCCAAAAGAAAAGGTTAAACGACCTTTTTGGTGAGAAGGGCTAATCTGGGCCATACGCTAATTTAGTTAAACTCGGTGCTTTCAATTTAAAATATAAATAAAATTAGAGGGAATGCCTACGCCGGGTTCACACCAGTAGAATCTCGCTGCGATATAGCGTGCCATCTTATCATAGCGTCTTAGCATCACACGATCACGCTTCTCGTTCATCACTACATCAGTAATTCTATCTCCAACATGCTGCAGGTTCCGGGATGTCATTAATTTATCATACCTATTTTTGAAAGGTCAATCTAATTCACCTACTTTAGAGTTGTTGCCACTCCCAAAGAAAAACAAAACTCAATTAAATTCATTTTTTGCAGCAAGGCGACAGTATTTACACTGTAGCAAATCTTAGCAAATAAAAATACAATGTCAAAAGAACGCATCGCCGTCTTCACAACACTTTGGAAGCAAAGAGAGAACTGCAATACAGTACAGTCCAATCCAACCAATAAAATCGACGTTTAAACAACGGTTTCTTTTTTTTTTTATATCCTCTTTCTCGGCGTGTCTTTAAAGCGAAAGTACGAGCACTTCTACAGTGAGAGCAAAGCATGAGAACAGAAACACTGGACAAGCGATTTCACCCTCTACGTCAAGTGTGCAATGACAGAAATAAAGCATCCCCCTGCACAAGAAAAATAAAACGTCAGAAACAATGACTGATCTTTGAGAGTTTCGCTTTTAGGTTCCTCGCAGCCCTTGACCTGTTTAGTCCATTTGTCAAAAAATGATGCCTGGTTAGCACATAAAATGTGGCCCTTGCGTGTTCAGCGCATCCAACAGCTGGTCCCAGTTTTGCACCAACAAGGCAGATAATGTCCAAAATGCAGACACGATTGATCCTTCTTTGCACTAAAACAATTCGTGAAGATATTTTCCAGTGACTGAATAAAGGAAAAGAGACTAAGAGTGGTGCAAGATATCCCCATTGCCACACTGTCTCGTGAAGGCCGCGGCTCCGTCCTTCTTCGTGGCTCTTGCCGCAGGCACTAACGAGAGTTCAGTGCATTCAGCACACTCATCCTTTAATAAATACTCCCTTGCGTCATATCGTGCTGCATAATGCTCCAGCATAGAATCGCTTTTCTGTGTGACATAATCGTGCCCTTGGTTTTGTACTGCTTCAGATAGGGCTTCCTCGCCGGGTTGAACATTTCCGGTTATGATCAGTTTATCAACAAGCTGAAGCCTTCTTGAAGGGGCTGACGTGCATGGAGCAGTGAGATTAAAACTCCTTGTGAAACACTTCCACTGGTCACACTCCTCGCGTTGTTGTAGAAGCTCAGGCAGTTTACAGACACAAGGGACTGCAGCCGATTGAAAGGTGATATTTACGCCCTGCGAATTGGCGCACAATTCCAAAGAGGATCTTTATACAGTCCCGACTGAGCCGGGCACTCAGAAGATAGTGGTAACTAAGCTCCTTGTTTAAGTAAATAAGCAGCGACAAAATGCTCCAGATGACGACACTGAGGCCTTCAGCAGTTTAATTGCTCAAAAAGCATTTTCCTTTTTGTGCTTCAGCCTGCTTCGCCCAGTCCGTCATGAACTCAAGATAACCGGAGAGTCGGTTTCCCCGCCGAGAATTGGCCCACCATGCCCTAGTTGAGAACCCAGATGTCAAAACTAAGATGAGATTCCCAATGCGCTAGCGTACCATGAAACAAAGAATAGACACATAGGCGATCTGTTATTTACATAATGAAATGACAGGTAGAAATAATGAACCTTCGCAAAGCAGCATATAACCCCCGCTTACTTAGTTGAACTACCGGATGAATGCCTCAGTCGCATCTATGCTTTGGCAGGCTCTCTCAATCTGTGACCTGTAGAGCTGATTAGGTCGCCGAACATGCAGATCAAAAAAGTTGAAATGCGAGGCTGACTTGCATCCGTTCAAAGGAGTTTGGTGCCAGGTGACTGGGTGTGATGTAGGGCATGACCTTCATGTTGAAGATAAAACCAGGAGAACCGTTCTGCTCGAGTCCTTTTATTTGTCTGCCTTCATCGTCCCGTGTCCAGGGCGCTTCTTCCTCTCCTTTCGAACACATTCCCGCCCCGACGGAGAGATATGGGAGATGCAAGGTGCGTCTAAGTTTCAAGCAAATACAGACGTTGAATGGGCCTGCGAATGACCCGCTTGTTTGCCAGACGGATGTCGCATGCTCTAGTTATCCCGTCTCTGCCTGGAAACGTCTGGGTGACTCTTCCGAGTTTCCACATGAGGTGCGGTGTTTGGTCGTTTTCTACAATGACGATGTCTCCTCCTTGTATTCTTGATACTTCCACGGAAGGACTTTGGTGAGCCGATGCAAGGAGAAGATATTCACATTTCCACCGCTTCCATAGTTGCGTTATGAGTCGCTGGAGGCACATCACTCTTCGTCTCATCAGGGACTGTTGAGGTTGGTACCCTGACCCTATCAACTTCGATGGAAGGCTAACCACTCGTTTTCCTATTAAGAGATGCGATGGTGTTAGTGGTTTAGACTCATCGGGGTCCGTGCTATTGTTAGTGAGAGGTCTTCAGTTTACGGCCGCCTCGACTTCAAAGGGGGTATAGTCAGGAGTTCTTCAAATGTGAGGCTTGTGCGTCCCGAGCGTTTTCTTCAAGGCGTCCTTGATTGTTCTGATGTTTCTTTCCCACCAACCTCCCCATCAGGGGGCGTTTTCCACGTTACATTTCACTTAATCCGAAGTCCGCTCGAGCAGTCTTGCAGTTCTAAACTAGAGAACATGCGGAAGTGCTCGTCGCAGTAGTGAAAGGTGCGTGCGTTGTCTGAATATACCATAGAAGGTATTCCTCGTCTCAAAACAAATCGTCGGAATTCCATAAGAAAATTTGGGGTCGACATGCTGGAGACTAGTTCTAAATGTATCACTCGTGTTACTGCGCAGGAGAAAAAAGCAACGTAGGCTTTTGTTTGTGGTGCCGCTCGTATGTACATGGGACCACAGAAGTCCACCTCGATAACGTCAAATGGGCCAGTTTCTATTATGCGCTCTCGTGGAAGTGGCGGCATTGGTGCGGTTGCCGCCTTAAGCATTCTTCGACGACAAGGAAAGCAGGTGCTGATGGCCCGCTTGACATTCTGGCGTCCCTCGATAATCCAAAATCGTTCCCGTAATTCGGTAAGTGTACTCTGAACACCCGCGTGAGTGCAGAAGCCAAGTGTGGGTATGCAAAAGGAGCAGGTCAGTGTATTTATGGCGTCCTGGAAGCAAAATAGGATCCTTAACGTCGTAGGTTTCATGCAGCTGTTGCAAGCGGACGCCGACTCGTATGACACCATTAGGTGCAAGAAATGGGTTAAATCGGCTTACATTTGACGTGCAAAGCACTTGCTTTCCTTCGTTGTGAACCGCAACTTCGCTTGGAAATCTCTCATCTTGCACTCTTCGGATCCAATATTTTTCTGCTTGAGAAATGTCATCAGCTGTTAGTGGTCCGGCCTTAGAAGCTTGATGCAATGATGCATTTGTTAGAAACCGTTGAATCCATGCGGTTATTCGAATAACCCTGTTGATATTGCTGTAGTTGTGAAAATTCATCAACGACGAATTTCTCGGTGTGCCAGTGGCGTGTGGTACTGCCACAGGATTGACTAGGATGAACATGTTTTGTTCAGGCATGTCTACCTCGTCTGCACCATTGGCAACTGAGAATTGCGTTGACCAGTTCAAATAGTGCGAGCCATTTTGGACTGGTCCACTACATGCTCGCGTGCAATAGAGAATGGGCGGATACTCCTTTCGTCAATAACTCTGCAGAATTGTCCTTCGCTTCTGCAGTGGCCCCATGCACATTCCTTTGTGCGTTGCTGAATTTCGGTAGCTCTGTTTCTAAAAAAGGGCTGCCATCTAGTTGTGTCACTACAAATCCAACTCAGTGCAAACTTGGAATTTGTCAAGAAATATGACTGTAGATTATCAAAACCTTGAATGTCTTGAATATTACTATGAAGTCTTGCACCGATCGGACATGCGTGTAATTCTAATCTAGGGAAAGTTACTGGTTTCACCGGCGGTGCACTCTAGTCTTGGCGATTAGAAGGCGCGTTTCGAACAAATCCGGCGACGAAGAAACTCTAATATATATTGATGCTCCATATGCTCGGGGACTTGCATCGGTGAATACGTGTAGCTCCCCTCTGTGGCTGCCCTGGGATTGTGCGAGTCGCACGCATCGAGGAATTCTAAATGATGAAAGATGGGTTCATTCTGTGCACCAGAAATTCCATTCAGTTTTCGCGTATTCATGGAGGTTCTTCATTCCAGAGTCATTGTTGTATCCACAAGGTTTGAAAACACAGTCTTGCACGAATTGTGAACAGTGCCAAATACCCGAGTGGATCATGCAACCGCGAAAATGCACGAAGTACCGAGCGCTTCGTAGTTAGTGTTGTTGTCAAAAAAGCAGAAACGTTCTGCGCACTCATAATTAGATCATCTGTTTTCATGTCCCATGAGACACCTAAAACCAATTCTGTGCTGATTTTTGTTGCAGCGCTTTCGTAAGAGACTCCGTCAGGTCGGAATTGATCCCTGAGAGATTGTGAGTTTGAATACCATTTTCGGAGCTCCATGCCTGCCATTGACAGGATTGTGTTTGCTTCGTGATACGCAATTAATGCATCGGATTCCGTCGGGCTCCCAAGAATGAGATCGTCGACTCAGAATGAATTTTGGAGGCGAACCGCCATTTCCGGCTATTCGTCTCGCAGGGATTTAAAGTGATGTTCCTGCGTGGCTGCTAGCAAAAATGGGCTTGAAGATGCTTCGATGGGTATTTGGGTCATTCGCCAATCAACGAAGGCTGGAATTCGTTGATTATCTGTTGGAAGGTGCTCTAGCCACAGGAAACGAAGCGCGTTCCGATCTTGTTGACGAATGCTGATTTGGAGGTACCCATCAGTATGTCTGCTGTAGTGAAGGCCGGAGCACTGCGAAACGTTAGAATCTTACGAAGTATATCTGTATCGATCTTGGGGCGCTTGTCGAGAACACTGTTCAACGAGATCTTCCAGGCGGCATTCGAAGATGCATCGAACACGACGCGGACCTTTGTGCTGACTGCTTCTCTTCGAACTACGGCATGATGTGGTAGATAATATACGTTTTTTGACATTGGCTGTGATGGGCAAACACGTTCTGCGTGACCGTCCTGAAAATACTGCCCGATTGCGTTGTCGCACTCTAGAAGTGTTTCTGGGTGTTGGCTGAATCGTCGTAATTGGGCTCAAAGGCGTGATTGTGCCACGGTGCTGTTATTGTTGTCGAGTCCCAAGCCAGGTGACCTTATCATGAGAGGTACTTCGTAACGGTTGTTCGCCTTAACGATGTTACTTTTAAATTCCAAAAGCGTCGAACATTCTTCAGTGTGTACTGTAGGTGAGTCGGTGATTCCAACGGAATCGAGGCGCCACATCTCAGACGGATCAAAATGATTCCGGCGGTCTTCGAGTGGTTCACATGCCAGAAAGAGAATCGTTATTGTCCTTGCAGATTCAGAAATGGACGATATGTGTGTGCCTTGCAAAATTCCATTCAAAGACGGTGTTCACGCCTGTAAGTTTCTCGTCGACTCGAAGAATTTCACCTGTTACAATCTTTTAATAATTATCCGAACCAACGAGAACACCGATTTCGCTTCGCTCATTGACCTTTGGAGGGACATCGGCAGCTACGATCCCATGAATCCGCAGCTTGTTTAGAAGCTCACTGATGATGGGAAGGGAGCTCATGGTGCATAGCTCCAGAATTTCCAAAGCTTCGAGTGTGATACGTGTGTTGATATATGGGCCTAACATGGTTACCAGGACTCGTCGGCAATTGTGTGGCTTTGAAATGCGAGTGTTCCCAAAAGTGAATATTGGTAATCTCCTCGTTGGCGAGTACTGGGCACCCTAAATTTTCGGACACATCACGTCGTATGAATGTTCTTTGGCTGCCACTGTCCATTAGAATCCTGACCAGGATGTTATTCGAGCGTCCATTGGCCAAGGCTTTAGCGTTTTGTAGAAGTATGGTTGTGGAATTGAACGTGCTCGTGGGTGCGTTTGACACGTGTGCTTGTCGTTTGATGGAGTTATTTGGCATGGAATGACACGTGAATGTTCCGCTGGTTGTTTGGGCAGAAGTTGGATTTCCCTGGCGAACATCGCAAAGGATAGTGAGGTGGCGGCCATTGCAACGAGAACATTTCGCCAACAGCCGGACCTCTTTTTTTTTTTTTTTGTTCGTAAGGGGAGGGCGAGTATAGGTAAAAAATTAAAAAAAATCATTCAACCATTACCATCCATGATATATATTGCAAAGAAAAAAAACTTGTAATATGTATCTTCTAAAACGCTGTACTCAATATATTACTTGTATTTTTGCTAAATTATACTTGCCTGCTTGTCATCTTTCCTCTAAAATATTTATAGAATATCTGCTTTGCCCGCCTTTATTAAGAAGCAAGTTTATTACGACCCATCCGAAAGGTATTTAGTTCGTCTCGAATTTTTTCTCTCAAGACGTGCTAATGCAAACAAATGTTTATTTCAGTCAAAAAGAACTTCGATTCAAAGATTACGTATCTGTTTTGTTGTCAGATGGAGTTTACACTGCGCAGGTTTAAACGTGTATAAACGCCCTTAACTCAAATATACTCAAGAAGGTTCGTATAACCAGATTTTGAGACATGTTTTTTTTTTTATTACATTTCCAGAACCCAGTCCCAGAAGTAAATTTGTCCCTGGAAATTCTGCCATCTGGAGGATTCGTGGTATTAAAGAAAATATTTTTGACAGACTTCTCTCCTACTGAGGTTAAGGATCTCGAAGTTGATGGTCGATCAATAATTAAGCGCAGCAAACCACTAGTGCCATTGCGTTGGACTAGCATGGGAGCATATGTTACTCGATATATGGGTAAGTATTCTTCAACATTTTTTTTTTTTGTGTAGATTACTTCCAAGACAAATATCGTAGCACTTGTAAATACTTTTATTATTTTAACCTCGTATTTCAAACGAAATAACAAATTTATGAGCAATATATTGTACCACATTCCATTATTTCTAGCCTAAGTTTAGAGAAATCATTGTTATGATATGAATATGTCTGAACATAATATTTCTTGTTATTACAAATGGACTTTACTTAGCACAGTAAGAGTGAATTTTGCTTGCTTGATTTTGTGTAATTAAAAATAAGCGAAGCTTGTGGGCGTTTTGAGATAATATCGAAGAACCATGTTCGGTCGACATTCGTAATTCTTACGTAAAGAAATTAGTCTGTACACTAAAAAATATCCAAACTTTTTTTTTTTTTTGAAAAATATTTTTTTTTTAAGCAAAATCACACAAATGGTTTTCGTTCAAGCGCATTTCGCGACTTGCGTGACGACGGCATTTTGAATAGTTATATAACGCAAATTTTGGTCGCTGGAGCCTACTATATTTTAACTGGACTGACCGTTAAATGAGTTAATAATTGTTTTGTTTACAAAACATTATTTTTATTTTGTAATAAAAAATTACAAACAGGAAACATAGTGCAAATATTTTTAAATTTCAGAACAATGTATCCACGCACGAAAATATTTTAGAAACTTGAGATTATTCAGGATTATTCGGACATGTGTGCGTGTTCATTGTTTGCACAAGTTTTTATACTTACTTATTCATGTATTTATTTATTTACCCTAAAACCCTTTCGGACATTACACAGGGGGGGGGGGGGGGGGGCACTGATAGAGAAACGTCTATGAGTGCCCCCCCCCCCCCCCCCTATGTAATGTCACTAAGGGCCGGTTGCACCAACGTCGCTTACCTTAACTCAAAGCGGCTCTTTCCTAAGTCGGCTTAGCGCCCTAAACCGAGCTCGGATAAGCACGGGTTTTAATTCCGGTTGCACCAACATTAACCCGGATTTACAAACGCTCCCCTAGCTAAACGCTGGATTTGCCTAGGGAACGTAGGAACAAACAGAGCAAACTAGGGAACGCTCAGAGGGACGAATACGATTATCGGAGAGGAATCTCGTGATGTAAACGAAAAACCTGCTGTAGTAGCCGTCGTCGGCGTCTGCTTTTCGCTGCATTTCTTCGGTGAGTAATGAATTAAAGGTCTCCAAATTCAATCATTTTTTTCCTTAACTTTCAAAAACAGGAGTCGACGCTTTGAATAAACACGAATGCTCTTTACATCTGTGATTGTGTGTTTAATATTGGTTGATAACAGAATTTTCTGACAGTGACAGTAATTTTCGTGCTCACATTTTGAGATAAAGGAGCCATCGGGGGCCCCAAATCTCACCGAACGCGAGAAGGACGCTCGACTCGCTACATTGATGCAGACGAAACATCATCGAGAATAAGTAAGCAGGTAAGATGACTACTAAAATCAAGTCATGCCTGAGACCGATGAAGTTCAAAACAGTGACGAACTCGCCACGGCAGCTGTGAAAATGCCCAGAAATCGTCAAATAGAAGTCGTCGAGTTGTCGTCGCCACGAATGAAAGATATAAAGCAAAATATTCCTAAAAAGCGCGATCACCAGAAAAGTTACGGTCATGGAACGATACAGTTTTCTGAAGCCAAGACGAGACAAGGAAAATTCCCTGAAAATTGTCGCGAAACTCAGAAAACGAAAGAAAAATGACTTTTTGCTGTTTTATAATTTAAAAACGCCGCAATCTTATGCAAACGGCAGAAGTGTCGACAATCAGCTGATCACCGAGATCATCTACTGCCACTATTCAACGCGCTGATCGGATTGAACGATATGCGTTGCAAGGAGAAATAAACAAGCTGGTAAATAACAATACGTTACAGTTATGCGAAAATCAGTAAGGTATACATACGAATAAGCTCGTTGACAGAATAACCAACGTGAAGACAGACGTGAGCCCCACAGCTCCGTACGTATCTCGGTTAGGGCTAACACACACTGAGAGTGGAGATCCAGCTTGAAAACAGGGGTCGATAAACACTTCACGCGACAATATTTTGCATCCTTGTTACAATCGAAGGCTATTCTGTCGAGACTCTCACGCTGTTGTAGCCTAAAACACTTTGTACAACCAATTTCGTCCACCGCGTCGACCGCCACAAACCAGCCGCCATGTTTTAAATCCAGGATTAAAAGACAACCAAAAGCAAAGCGCCCAATGTTGAGCGCTTACGATAAGCGTAAACCAGCCGCTATGTTTTAAATCCAGGATTAAAAAACAACCAAAAGCAAAGCGCCCAATGTTGAGCGCTTACGATAAGCGATTTTGGTGCAACCGAACGAAACCGAAACTTAGCTTAGGTTCGCGGCTAAGCTTTTTTTGCGCTAAGCGGCGTTGGTGCAACCGGCCCTTAGTGACAAATATATGATAACGTTGGCGTAACATATAGTTACAGAAAAATGCTTACGGAAAACTAGATAAGCAAAAACGACCTACATTGTTATACAATGATTAGGGCGTTGGCAAACTTCTGGGCTGATGTGATCGACACAGTATCGCTGGGTAGGCCGTTCCAATCAGACGATGCGTGTCTTTATAATATTGAAGACACGCATCCATTTAAAAAAAAAAATAATTCAAACTAGGTCAGGTTAGTCATTTCGAAATATTTGAAAATAATCTTAAAAAAGGCCATCTTCCTTTTTATTTTAATTTTCAGAAATGAAGGCCAATATGACGTCCCCGTCCGGCCCTTTAAAGCAGCTGTGCAACGATTTTAACGCTGAAAGAATAGTCGTTTTCTACTTTTGACATTGTTCACCTTGTCACAAAGGACAGAAAACACACCTCCTTCTTTCGAAATGTTGCGATTCCGCCGCGTAATCCCGAAGCAAAAATTAGAATATTCCTCGACCTGCAGTCGCGAGCGGCGGCCATGAGAAACAGAAGGCAGGACGTCAATGGGGAATCTTGTAGAAAGATAGCAAGTTGTGCGAATACCTGCTCGATAAAAGGTAACTTTTCTATAAATCTTGTCGTTCCAACATAAAAATAAATGCGTCAAATACTTGGTGTCATCGACAAAACTTTTATTATACGGAGTTTCAGTGGCGCCATCTATCCTAGGTCAACAAAACCGTCAGCAGCGGAACAGCCGCCAGAAGCCGGAGGGGGGAGGGGGCGCAGGGCCGGACGGGTATGGCCGGACCCGGATGAGACTTTCCTCCTTTCAACATTATGTTCGCGCTGCGCCCGCCAGCACGTGGTCACGTGGTCGCGAGCGGATGAGTTCTCGCTGCTTACTGATGGCTCTAAAGCAGTTGTTCCCAAATGGGGGTCCGCGAGACCCTCAACAAAATGTTTTTTTTTTTTTTTGGTTGGCACGTTTTTTGTAGTTCAGTCCGGCCGTGACTAATTTGCACCTTTGTTTTATGTTTTTCTGCTACTTAGCAATAAAAGGCACCTGTTTCATGCGCTCCAGATCTGCTAACTTACTTACGTACCCCCCCCCCCCCCCCCTCGCTGGAAGGGGTCCCCATCACTGCTAGCGGTCCGCAAGGGGTCCCCGACACATCCATGGCTGGGAACCACTGCTCTAAAGAAAGAGCTTCACCGGAACCCCGCGCCTTCCCCATTGACGTCACAGCGCACGGGACTCGGAAGTTAGTGAAGGAGTTGAGAGGCGCCGAAAACCTCAATCTTTGTCAATTAAAAAAAATTAAAAAAACTAGGACATGCAGGCAACAGCGGTTTTTTGTTCTTTACTCAGAAAAGTCGAGACACCAACTCCCAAATCATTTAGGCAAATCACTATAAGTCTTGCACAGCTCCTTTAAAGGGCAACTCCGCTGCATTTTTCATATTTAGAAAACTATGCAGCCCTCTTCAGTTTCACATAGGAAGACCATATATCAAATATTACGATCTAGTTCCATCTATATATTTAATAAACTGGCCAGCAAACTTTCAAATGAGCCAAGTCGCCGAAGTCTGCCAACTCTAGCGTGCAAAATGAGGCGCAATCATCAGCGTAGTCTATGCAACGCAGTTGGAGCGGCCAACACTGAGCCCTTACGTCAGAGGCATGTCTACGTCATTCTCACGTTTTGTTTGTTTTTATTTCTCAGAGTGAAATTGAACAATGACATCATGAGTTTCTCCTCCCGGTGTTGGCTCAACGGCGTCCACGTGATCACCGTAACGCGGATGCGCTAGTTTGCGCTGCCCTGCGCGCTTATCGGTCTGTCCATGCTAGATCGCACTTATCCCCATGTCCGGTTTCTGCGTTCCCTCTCTCTTCTTTCGTCTTCTCCTCTTCCCCCTCTCCCCCGGGCCATCACCGTCCACGCCATGCGAAGCGACCTGCCCGCGTCACGTGTCCTGTACCTTGCCCCCACGAACGTCACAAGACCACGTGGCTCGATGTGACGTGGCCATGACTCTGACGACACGAGACCAATGTTACCTGACGCAACCGAAGTTTAGGTTTCAGTATCAGCTGCTGCTTAAATAAAGATTACGCAAATAATATTCCATATTTCGCAAATCCGAAGACGCAGAGCTGTTTATTAGTGCTTTATCAAATGGAATCACATGTAAGCCTAAATTTTTCGGAGTTGAGCGGAGTGGCCCTTTAAAGGGACACGTGCAGGGTCCCTATGGTGGCCAAGGTTTTTATTTGTACAAGAGATGTGAAAACCCAAGTACCCAGAACACAATTTGCGGCTCGAAATTCGTTTTCTCTCCAGCCAAAAACCGGGAATCCAGAACTGCCAGGTTTGAGTCGCGCTCACTCACTTCTTTCTCGTCATGTGCAGTTTTCTACGACTTTGACACAACAACCAACAATAATCAAAGTCATGGGTCATCGAAGGCACACACTCAATACAAGAAATATTCAAAAATATGAAATCCACTTTTTGTGGCTTCTAGAAAGCTGTAAATACGTTAATTAAAAAAAAGCAAAAAAAAAAAAAACGGTCCACAGTTGCGTGACTTCCGGTGACTTCCTCCTCCTCTATATTTCCTCTTCCTCCCCTGTCCAGTTTCAGCCTCGGTTTCAAGGAGTTGCGTATTTTAACTTTATTAAAAATATACGTAACGCTGTAGCAAAACATTGATTGGGTAGTCTTCTTACACCAGAATAAATCGCCTGCCAAAAATAAGAAAAAAAAGTTGGGGGTGTCATTGTCCCTTTAATGGGCCTCTGATACGCCAAAAAGATTCAAGGTGCCCGACAGTGACCTGTGACGTACAATGCACCGCAAGATGTAGGGGCGGTCACAAAAGAGACTTTGACCTACGTCAATAAAAGTGGGTTTGCCGGTAGTCACACGAGTTTCACTCATTGTGCTCTCCACGACCGTGCCTAAGACGTTTCTTTTTATTTTTTTATTCTGGTCTTCTCCACGAGTGACCGTAGAAAACGAAGTTTCAGTTCCACTAGCTTTTTATCGCTGCACCATTGGTTAGTTTGCGATTGCGTGCTGTAAAAGTTGTGGATGAAAAGTCAGTGGATCGACGTGATGGAGCTCAATGATGAAAGCGTTGCGAGTATAAGCCAATGTACGAATGTATGCCATCAGTCCAATGGTACAGAGCTATACTGGGCACAAGACAAGCTATAAAATTTGAAAAAAAAAAAAAAAAAAAACGTGTTTAGAACGTTTGCAGGAATTAGGATTGCTAGGATACGACACGCCGGATCGCATTGCTGAAGGTTCAGACACCGAGGTCGTCGAATCATCGGATACTCTCCAGGCTGAAGATGCCTACCGTCAAGAGAATACGACCTCGTGGGTGCACCGAGTACAAGTAAACATCTAGCACAAAGTACCTGCTTTGTCTAGAACATGAATAGAACTTGTTTACGAGCTTCACTGACTCCTCGTCTTCTACCTTTACAGCAACATTAGGCGATAAAAAACAAATAAAAGAAACCTAGTATGCTTGGATATGCTCGCGGAGGTGCGGAGAATAACAAAAATATAAGCAAATATTACACGCGGTCGCGGTAAGCACGAGTAGTGCGACAACTCACGTGACTTCCGGCGATGCATCCCTTCTGACAGCCCCGACATCTTGCGGCACATTGTTACGTCACAGGGCACTGGCAGGCACTTTGAATTGGGCTTCTTATTTCTACTTTTTATGAAAAGACGATGCAACTCTAAAGTGAAAACCTTTTTTCGTGATGTCCTGATGCACCATTTTAACGCCTAGCATAAAAAAAACGTATTTTTTGGCGTGCCAGAGGCCCTTTAAGACATATCACCCTATTTTTGTATAATGCAATTTACGGCGCCCCCAAAATGATCAGATTAGCATAACTGTTGTTGTTAAAGTAAAGTAAGACACGATGTTGCCGATTTCAAGAAAGGGCGAGAAATTGGCAGAGGAATATAGGCATGTGAGCAGAGTCTATCCTTGCAAGATTTTGTTAGAATCAACCGTTCATCAAGTAAGTTCTGTTGAATACGCAATACAAGCCCTTCTCGCGAACAATAAAGGCACTGTAATGATTCATCGATTATTCGCAACCTTGTTTGCGCACAAAAGCCGATCTGGGAACGAACTTGAAACGCTCCGCTGACGCTCGTCCCTTTATTGAGCCGGGTGTTTGGCGGTGGTAAATTCGCTCGCAAGGTGAGAAACGGCGTTGCCGGCTCAAAACGTTACCGCTAACTAGAAGGCGCAAATTTCGTGGAAGGTTTTTGACTGGTTAATTTTTCACAAAAAAAGTTCGAATGCGTTTCCCGGGTGCACAAACAGAAAAATATTTTTGGTAAGAATTTAAAATGTCAACCGAACATAATTTTTCGATCTTATCCGCAAACTCCTTTGTCTCACAATTTGATTCTTATTATCAACTTAATTTTAGTTACAGTAAAACTGAGTTTGTTGCTGTTAAAATCTTTTTGTAAATTTTTATAATCCTGACGAACAACATACCACCAGACACAGAGGTTTATCACATAGAGCATGCATTTCAAAATTGTTTTGTAAATGATATGACGTCGCTGCGGGTTTCACTGATCTATAGAGCGAACAAAAAGTAATATTCGAAACGATCTGTGGACTATCATTAAAGTTAAATAGACAGATTGCCTTATGTTCTACGATAACGCAGTATAGCTTCGTAAATTGTAAGATATTTGGAAGTGTTTACCTTATAGTAACCACAAAGTGCCTCATGATCAATGCTAGATGAGAATGTTACAATATCTATATTACCAGGCTATTGTTAACAAGATGTATTTTACTTGGAGCGTACGTAAAGGTGATTATATTGAAAAACCTGAAATATTAACATAAAGAAACATT
The DNA here is from genome assembly GCA_013358835.2 of Ixodes persulcatus. Classification (NCBI taxonomy): domain Eukaryota; kingdom Metazoa; phylum Arthropoda; class Arachnida; order Ixodida; family Ixodidae; genus Ixodes; species Ixodes persulcatus. Next base: position 1,994,680 of record JABSTQ010010261.1, read on the forward strand.
ATAAAATGCTTAACGAGCACGTCGGTAACGGCAGCAACAAGGGGAAAGAATAACCACACGACATACTACGAGTACAGAAGCGTCATAAGCACACAATGATAAGAAAAACAAAAGCGTCATTTTTTACGAGGAGATTATGAACTACTGGTTTGTCAAATGATACAGTTCAAGCTTCGCTATTTAGCTTCATTAAACAAGATTGAGGTCAGGCGAAGTGAAAGAGATGAAATAACGAGTGCAGTCATGCCCTAATTTCAACAAACTTTAACACATTAGTATATCAATAAGTTAATATTATTGTATGTTTTTGCTATTTTTGTTTTAAGGTCGCTCAATCTTGTGTCATCCATGCCTAGGCCAACGACTTCTCTGCATTTTTTTAATTGATTCTTGGAGATAATCCTTTCAGCTTTACTTCATTTGTCATAAAGATGATACCATGGATTGTTTACCATCCAACATGTTATCCTAACACAATAGTCGATGTCATAAACATGAGTTACGTAAGGCGATATTGTCACGAATGACGAGGTGACAAAACAACGGAATAACTGAGAAAACTGAAACGTTTAATGGGGCGAACTTGTGCCCAGAAATACAAGGAAAAAGAAAATAACAGCAGAGCGTCGCGGGCGTCGAAAGCGGCGAAGCAGCAGGATCGAACGCTGACGCGAAACTGACTCCAGCTTGCCACGCGGAGCCGCTTTTGTACACGCGCGGGCTTCTGGAGCATTCGGCGTAGAAGGTTCATTCTAACCTCGAATCAGCAAGACGGTTCTCGAATTTACCAGAACGTCACATTACAGCGTCAACAAAAATGTGTAGCCGCGGCCAGGAATCGAACCCTGGCTTTTCGCGTGGGAGACAAGCGCGATAACCGTTCGGCCACGCGCGCGCTGCCTACTTGGCAAGCTGCGCGCGCGGCAATATCAACCATATTGGTATGCAGCATTTAACAAGCTTGTCATTTTTGCGTTATAGGACTGATCTTATGAGGATAATTATACAGTATTTACTCAAAATGCACTCTACGCTTGTAAGGCTGTAGTGGCACTACTGGACCTAATTACGCTTTTTGGAATGCATAAGAATTATGGTGCTTTTAGCCGGTGTTGACAAGTCAAATATCAAATATGCGCAAAATGCGTTCGGAAACGCGCTAAGAAGAGCTGAGGCTAGAAAGCAAGGCAAGAATATTTTGAATTCGATTTGCTGTATTTTAATTTAAAAACAAAAGGAAACAAAAACGCCATAAGAGAAAGTTTCTTTTTTTTTTTTTTACTCAGACCACCCTTATACCCAAAACAACGTGCACTTGTTCACCTTACTTTTACCGCTAGCCGAAGGTATTTTGCCACAACTAACAACATTCACCTCCATCACTATGAAGTTTTGTGCAACATTTGTTGCAACTCCAAGCTTCAATAAATCTTTCCACGCTTTGCACAAACGTGTTTACAGTGGTAAACTTGACTTGTCTGGCGTGGCTTTGAGCTTTCTTTAACCAGTCTAGAATTTTAAGAGCATAAAAGCTCTTCTTTATTTATATGCACACTCTACCAGGCCTAATTAACCTGGTGGACTTTGAAGACGCATTCAGGCGTTCACGCAGGAGGCAGTTCACAACATGTTTCAGTGTTTTCCAGCAAAATATCTGATTGACGATGCTAGCGGATTTCTTTCATCCACCACTATTATGTTGGGAGCGAGCAAAGCTCACATCCGCTGTGACTTACAACCTGAGCTTAACAAGTACATACACTTCTGTGTTGAATAAACATGCACTAAAGGATTAAAGAAATATAAAAAAAACACCAACTTGACCTATACTTTGCTTCAAGTTTCACCATCATGAAAGCAGCGATTGTTATATGGTAGACCATATTAAAAACAAATGAGACGTTTACAGTATTTTGTAATGCCGGATTAGAGCCCAGCTCTTGAGGGGGAGGAAGGAAGAGTGCGGAGGGGAGGGCATGCCCCTCCTCCCCCTTCCGTGCCTCCTCCCCCCCCCTTTGCCCTCCCGCTCCCCTCCCATTTCGCTAAATTTCCCGCTAAATTTAGCGCAAATTGTCCCGCTAAATTTAGCAAGGAAATATTCCACTAAATTTAGCGGGGAAATCTAGCGAACGTTTTGCCGCTCAATTTTGCGTAAAATTCATGAAAAATTTTCCCGCTAAAGTTAGCGCGTTAAATCTCCTCGCTAAATTTACCGGAGAAACTGAATTGTTGTAGAGGTCACGTGACGTCACGTGACGTCAAACCAGGCTCCCTAAATTTAGCGGGAACTTTAGCAAAAATGATCCCGCTAAATTTAATGGGTTCACTTTCCCCGTTAAGTATGACGGGGAAATTTAAGTCAAGCGACCCTTACACCAACTCAGTTTTTCCGCTAAATTTAGGAAGGAAGCTGTGACAGCCCATAATGCAACGCGCGCGGTTATGCCAACGCCGACGCTGCTTAACCCGGAAACGGGCGCCTAAAAGCTGCGCTCTAAAACACTAAACTAGCAAAAAAGTTTCTTAACTCTTTAGTTATCGTTTTTGAGTATTAGTTATTTGATCTCTTGATTTAAGGTTCTTTACTTTAGATATTGCTATACGATATCAGTAGTCTGCTTGAATTATTGCTGTTTTTGGTGTCGTACCCCCCCCCCCCCCCAAAAAAAAAAAAAAAAAGAATATGATCATTTAGATGAACGTAATTATGTACGCCACCATTGATTTCTCCCAATTTATTGCAGCGTCCTTCATCGAAATTAGAATTAGTGATAACGAAGTGGAGCTCATAAAAAACTTTACGAAGGCCACTCTGATCACATGGGACGAAGTAGTGTACGGATCATTGACACCGCTTGCCCCTTGGGAGTAAGACCTTGATTATTTTCATTACAAGAAGTAGCATTCTGTCGTTTGCATTCTCGAGAAACACAGATATGTAATTGTTCTTAGAGTTGCAGAACTTGGTCACCGTAGCATTCACAACTCGTTACAATTTAATTGTGCAGTACCTAAAGAAGCTACACGCCCCAAAGGATACAGCCCAAACCAAAACGTGAAGGCAGCGTTGTTAGCTTCTTGCTGTTAACATATTGCAGCAATTTTTGATCATTGTTGGGGTTATTTAATATCTAAGGTTTTACTTAATAAATCTGCTTTCGACAAGTGTGGAGGTTTTGAAATTTTAAACGAAAGGTGACAGCTTCCCGACATGTACCGTGCAGTAAGGAAACATGCATTTTGGGGTGGATTACACAAAAGAACCACCGTTTTTCCTTCACTTAACTGACACGGCATCAATACCTCTTATGTGCGATACCTAGCTTTTTTGCGCAAAACATTTGTCCAGCGTGTCGCGGGACACTCCATAAATTATGCCACAAACCACAGCTGACAAGACGTTCTTTATTTGAACATTTTAATAGGGCTGACCTTTTTATGAACCCGTTTCTAACTGCACGATTATGTGGCTGGGTTGAAATTATATTTATTTTGATTTCACAAACCCTAAACGCTCAAGGGTCACTACATAGAGGGTGTTTCTGTAAAATCAGTCAAACAAGATATCAAACAGAAAAAAACTATTAAACACAAAACTGTCCAAAACGAACTATAAACCTTCATAGAACACATTCAATCAACAAAAAAATCAGCTAAAAAGGATACTTCGATACATTCAGTGACAAAAAAAAAACACAGACTGATAATTTGAAACCACTAAAACAAAAAAAAAAACTAAAATAAACAATCAAGAACAGAAGGACAAAGATTACACAAAAAATAATTACAAAAAAAAAGACCAACGCTATTAGATTAGCTCAGTTACCGAACTGCTCAACGACGCTGCATGCACGAGCAGAACCCCATCCCCTCATTCACTACGATTCGCCTGGCGTCGCTCGACGCGCCGGACGGCTGCTTTGGTAACTGCAGTGTATTCTATGGATACGTACGTTTCGGAGCACGGCGTCTAGATGGCGCTTCAGCTCTGCTCTTTGGAACGCACAGTGATGAAACGAAATTCTAGATGGCGCTTCGAACGACGGCAGGCGGATTGAAGTGAGCGAGGGGGGGTACACCCTTCCGTGGGAGTTCCACAACCGAGGTAATCTAGTAACGTTGAAAAAGAAAACGGATAGGGGGCTACATTTCAGCTTCAGCTCCGAGGAGCGAAAGGACTGCAGTTTGGCAGGCAGAATATTCTATTAACGTGACAATTCATTAAAAAATAAACGTCCCAACAAAATTAATGATTAACTAAATTATGTCCATTCGCATTTTAGTTCTCGTTTTTATACAGCGCTGTCTTTACTCGTATATAAATCTGTTATAAAGCGGTGACCTAAAAAAAGCTGAATATGTGCGTTTGAACATTAATTTTCTTCTTGAGGTTACTGTGCGCAAGACAAGGACAAAACGTTTTTCATATGCAATGGAATGTCAAAAGACTTAAATTTTTTTCTTGTTCTTTATTCTTGTTTATTTTTTTATTTTTTATAACGATCTGGGTTTTTAACTAGTCTCGTGAAGAGGAAGTGGACGTCAGCGCTTGTGTTTGTCTCCTTGTGTGTCTCTCCTTTTGTCATTGTCTTGTGCGCTGTAACCTCAAGATGAATCACTAACTCGCCCAAGCTTCTGTTTTAACCGACATGAATTTCTTATCGCATGTACCCTCAACTCAAGGGTCCAGTACATGACAATTGCCATTCCCCCGAAATATCTAGGCGACGACGCAGGTCTTCTTTTTATCGGCATGCGGTACTGGAACAATGAAAGTCGAGTGAGCGATCTTTCAAATATCGTGAAGGTCAGGATAACGACATTGGGTGGAAAGTCTGTAAAGTCCCATACTTCAACTTCCACAAGTATTACACCTGAAACAAGCAGAGCAGGCTGGACCGAGACCTCTTCACCATCTACAGCGCCCACAGGGTGGAGTTTGACGATTCCACCGGAACAGTCATGTGCTAGAGAATTCATTCTACTGGGTTCTGCACTACTTGTATTTGTCTCCACGGTTATGTTTGCAGCCCACGTAATAGTTAGTCGCCGGAACGAGGTCGCTGAACATAGCGAAAAGTCTACTCCTTCAGCAACAGATTCCGTTGCAAACTGATAAGAAATGTGTAGTAATAAAATACAAACTGGGCAGCAATCATTCTGAGTTTTCAGCATTGCTTTTATCAAAATAGATCAAACTCCACAATATCTTATCTTTTGACCCAAACCGTCTGAAATGTATATACTGCACCGTTAGTTTTATTTTATTATGATGAACAAGCCCATTTGGTTGACCTTACATTTTTCGTTGAATTGTTTTTTTTTTCACATTTTAATGTTTAATTACGGTACCGAATTCCGATAAAAACATGCGCTCCATGTCTTCTCACAGTGTTGTTCAATACAGATTTTTCGAAAAATGGACAAACATGTATTGCACATTCGCAGACACACGATATATCTGTAAACTCGTAAGAAAGTAGTTGCTGCGATTTAGTTATGCAATATTTGCGCCTTGGGGTTTATTTACTGAAATAGAATATGAAAGGTTATTTGGCAGTTTGCTCCAGTGTGCCAGCCCCAAGGTAACCTTCCGCCTGTAGTTTGATCATACATTATTCATTCATTTGTTTATTCAATGTTCTCATGAACAGCTGTTGATTCGCCAGAAACAACTTCAATGCTAAAAAATGAGTTAAAACATAAATATTCGTTGCACCGAGGGTAATATGCAAGTGTTGTTGGCCGGTCATGGGGCTAATTGCGATAATTGGATGAGTTAAGAAAGTAAGAGAAACTCGCAAAACGCACGTCGTAACGTGAACATGAGTAGACCTCGTGAGATAAAGACAGTCAAATAACCCGTCAAAACATTTATTTAAAAGTAATAGATCTTGCTTTTATCTTCATAAACTCAAAGTGGGCGATCGAATGCCCCGAGAAGCTGAGGGAGAGGCGACGAGAGCTGGCGGGCACGCCAGGACGCCGATCTCTGTTTGAAATGATTATTCCGTAAACCTAAAGTTAGCAGCCTTTGTCTCCGCTGCACTCTTCGAATGCGTTCGAGTGCGTTCGAATACGTAAGCCAAACACCGGACGCCTGCATTTCGCATTCAAAGTGAAACATGCGATCCTGAGTACTGTTCGACACGCGCGATATTGTGTATAATAAACAAGCAATCCTGAAACAATGTGCACATCGGAAGGCTTATGCTGTTAGATCACAATTGGGCTTAAACGTATAAAATGCTTAACCTAGTCAGATATGGCCTTTGAAAGGTGAGTTTATGGTTTCATCATATTTTTCTTAATGCATTGGAAATAAATAATAAAATTATCACTTTTTAAGCATGAAGTTCAAAATAGAAAAATAGTGGTGATTTCTCTTATGACTTTTTAATATTAATATCTAGAAATATTTAGTGTAGTTAGGACGTGTGCGTAAAATGGGTTGATTGCAAAAGCCGCGCGAACGACCAACAATCAACAGAATGAAGAAGCATGCTTTTTGCGCGTCGTAATACTAAACTTAGAAAATACAAAAACACCAGTCTCTTCACTTCCGTCCCAAAGCCTGACATATCAGAGATTAGAAAAACAGGGCAATTGAACGTTTTATTTTCGTTTGCGGCAAATATTGCTTACAATGATTGACAAGTGGTCGGTCGGCACAATGACCGACTGCCACTGCAGTGTTAAGTGGAATTTCTTCGATGTTCACCACGTAATACTATGCACGATCCGGTCAACGTTTTTTTTTTTCCTCAATTTACACTTTACTGTTTACACTTTCGTGTATGCTCCTTCATTTGTCCTTGTGTTTTGCGCTCTTGAGAAAAGCCGATGCATACGCCGAGTGCGCCTCGGGCAAAATCCTCATTAACCGTTGGCGCCGAAGTCTTCCAAGCTCCTACGCACCCCTTTGTGCATACATGGGGAATAAAAAGTCACACAGGATGCTGAGAGCAGCCATACTCAAACGTGATCACGAGAGCAACTTATCTCTCTTAAGAACACAAGCCCTCAACAAAATAGGTACGTTTGAGTATGCTCCCTAACCGCTCTCGAGTGACTTTCGAGTATTCCAACAAAATCCTCAACGATTCTCCTCTCGTAGACAGATGGTTCGGGTCTTGCGTCAAGTGGATCAATTAGTGGCGAGCTGCTTGAGGTTGCGTCACTTCTTGTATTGGCAGGGACAATCTACCCAAGTCTGAGACAGTAAGATGATTTCTTTACCGCGCAGGGCAATACAATAAAACTTAAGTGTAGGGATGATAAATATTTAAAACAATATCAAGCAATAAGTTACTATAAGCACACCAAAGTTACTTTTAGACGTTCCGTCTTTGGCTGTTCGTGAGAGCCTGATCTGTTCTTCAAAGATAACAAATGTTTTTTTTTCGTACATCAGTACCGACTATCCTCGTGGATTCCACAAATTAAAGGCGCTGCCGGTAAGAGCAGAATAGAGTCCCTCGATAAGATTCACGCTTTTAAATACCACCAACCGTTGTTGCGGAAACGCGCAAGACATCAGTAAGCAGTTGTGTGATGGTTAAACAAATATCCTGAAATTGTTTAAAATAATATAGATCATGCTTCGTTTCTTTTTGTATTTCCTATCCACTAGGCACCCGACCAGGTCTACGAAGAATGAAAACGTATCAAATAATGCTGTATAAAATATATGTATATAAAAAGTATTTTAGTCGTTTTCGCAATGTATTCAGCCATTTGTTTTATTTCCAATAATAAAATATAGGTATCTTTGTTCAGCCCTGCACGATCTTCGGATGCCTACCAGCCATGCTTTTAGCGTATACAAGCGTTTGTCCACGCGCGCTAAAATAGCAAACAAAAATAGAATAAACAAAACTCTCGCATACAGAGTCTTATCAAACCAGTCGCTAGTAGCCTCCCAGGTAGCACACCATGTCGGCCGATACTGGGATTACGTCGGCCAGTACCGGGAGCTGTACGACGGATCCCGGCCAGGAACGCCGGTAAGAAACCGGCCCTGGCCGATATCGGGGACTCGTTGTCTAAACTGGCCAGTACCACTCGGAAAGTTCCCGATACCGGGCGACATCATTTTCTTCCTGTAGCCACTGGCCAGTCTAGCCATGGAGTTTCCGATGACTGGCCGACATAGTTTTCTTGCTGTAGTGACTGGCCATTGTGACTTTGGAGGTTTGAAATAAAGCGTAGGACCTGCTAAAGACACGACTGTCCTAAAAAAATCGTATTTTTTGAGAGCCTTGTTAGGACACGTATGTCACAAAATAGGTTTTCCGGAAAGAAAACAACAATTGCGGCAATATTTACGCCAAAAGACGCAATTAATGTGGTAGAGGCCACGCGCTATGTCCCACTTAGTGCATCAGTTATAAACGCCGAGTCAGCTCTCATCGGCTTCCGAGACGATTGACGTGTGGAATGTAAGGTGTTAAATTGTTGGTCCTAAAATAGCGATGGTTTTTCTTTAGGGTTACTTCTATGCTTAATTTTGGCTTCGAGTTCAAAAGATAGCAGACACGACTGGCGCCACTCCGGGCGAGTATCTCTATACACCGCGTAGCTCGTTGGTTCTCATGGAACTTTTATGAGTGCGAGGAGTCTTCCATTTAACCAGGTGTTTCTATACAGACTTCCAAGGCCGACGTAGTTTGCATGCAAAAGTAGTGTCCCAAGTACAACACCGAGAGTCGCACAGAGTCCCAAGCACTGTAGCCTCGCACGGGTGCATGCTTTCGCAGCGTGGCAGGCGTAGTCCTATGCGCTCCGTTTCACTTAATGTGCGAATGCAACCAACACTACCTACATCCAATGGAGCCAATCACGCAGCACCAAAAGTGCATCGTCATGAAACGCGCATGAGCCTAAAACAAACGCGCATGAAAGAAAACGCGGGATGGTGGCACATTCAATGCGCGGGATTCGTTCATTCCGCGAGAGTAAATCACAAAAATAGCGCGCTCTATGAAGAAACACTTCTGCCGCAGCTTAAGCCCCTCACATTGGATCGCAGAATCGACTGCCGTCGGACTGAGTGAGAAACAAGGTATAGCTTGCCAACTCAAATTATTTATTTGATTTTGTTTTATTTGATGTTTTGCGGACGTTGATGCTGAATAGAATGTCGGTTCGCGTAAAAACGGCGCGATTTCAACCATAGTTTCAATGGTGGCAGAATACTCAGAGGTAAGAATTTGCGAGCCACTTGGCTGAAACCAAGGCAGTTCGTCTGCTTCTTTTGAAGGGGTTGTGGTGACGCCAGAAGGACACCGAACACTGATTGTTTCTGAACGAAAATTGTGGGTAGACCTCAAGGCAGCTTGCTTTGAGGTCCGCCCACTATCCTTCAATCAGAGCCAATCAGAACTCGCCGTCCTTCTCTCGTCACGGCAACTCCCGCTCAAGAAGCCGACGACTTGCTCTTCGGATTGGATGTTCGCTTAGCATGGGGTTTGCTCAGATATGCTCCTTCACTAAACGTTACTGTGACTTAAAAACAAAGTCACCCAGTCCCAGTTTCGTTTATTGTTAAATGCCTAGCAGCGTGGTCCAATCAAAGATTGTGTATCACGCTTAACTCTTTATTTTCCTTAACACACGTAACTACTTCTTGCCTCGGCTTTGTTAAGCTGCATCTCATTATTTAGGCCGGGGTGTGCAGATCAATATTTGATGTCAGCACTGTGCGTCGTGGCAACGAAGGACAGAGGGGCACGCCAAGCTTACTGCCGAGGTTTGTGGGCGCGCACTAGGAACTGGGAGTTGCGGAAAGGTGAGCCACCGGCCTTTTCCTCGGCCAACAACTTGGCTCCTTCTTCGGCGACGTCCTTGAGAAGGAGAGGCTTCTCTTCTTCTGTCACAAGGTTGGCGAGTCTAGTAATTCCCATATGCGCTCCTGAAAATGAGAGTAAAAAACACGTTTTTACAGTTACCAGCCCGGAAATAAGTATAAGAAAGTCTGTTGCGGCACTCGTTTGAAAAAGACTCCCTTACTATAGCCTCTGAGAGCCGGGCTTGTTTTTTTATTTATGCTCACGATTCTTCCTTCGTGATTCGTTGTTTCTGGTTGTCATCGACTGATACCTCAGTCTTATTGAAAACGGAGCAATAATAACATGCTCATGACTCGACGCGCCCCGAGGTTCTCACACCATCGGTGAATATATTATAGTTATCGCTAATGCAAAGAACAGGGGTTTCAGATATTCGTTGTCCAAGTACCGGGTCTATAGGCGTAAAACAATGACAGGAGGCACCAGGGAAAATCAGTAGCGTAAGAAGCGATGAGAAGGTGGCCTGGTGGAAAGGATTCTAAATGAAGAGGTCCAATAAAGAGCCAACGACTTTGGCTCTTGCACCTCTTGACCACATTAAATCTCTTGGCTCATTTCCAGCGAGTCAAGTGGTCCAACGACCCAAGTGATCCAACATAAACCTGCCAACTCCTCTACGCCGCATGAGAAACTGCCCATATATACTTTCCAAAAATATTTCCGGATATATCTGCACAATCTTTAAACTGAACGAACTCATAGAAAACACAAAAACACCAATCCGACTGGAAATTTGCCGAAGTGAAAGACTGCGCGGTGTCTCAAAGGACAGACGTATAAAAAAATGAAAGCCGTTTACAACTCCCTGTAACGCCGAATTAGAGCGCAGCACCTGAGGAGGAGGAGGGAAGGGTACTGAGGGGAAGGTATACCCCTCCTACCTCCTCCTCCCCTCGTCATCCCGTCTGCTACTGCCTCCATCCGAGGGGCGTCGCCGTCGCACTCACTAGGGTCACGTGACCTCACGGCGGTCACGTGACCTCATGGTAGTCACGTGACCTCACGGGGTCAAGTGACCCCTGTGAATTCACGTGACGATGACGTCATCACGATGACGCCATCGTCATCGTCATCGTGATGAAGCCATCAGTGACGCCACTGATGACGTCATCAGCATCGGCATCGTCATTGTCACTGATGACATCATCAGTGACGTCACCAGTGACGTCACTCGTCCCATAATGCACCGCGCGGTTACGCCGACAGCGACGCCGCTCCAGCTGGAAACGGGAGCCTAAGAGCTGGGCTCGAAAACAAGAAGCCTTTGATACAAATTTACGGCTACCTCTTGGGTCGCAATGCAAAAACCGCGACTGATTATTCGAAACGCCTTTCGTTTGCAAAATATTTTTTTTTCAAAAGTATAAATTAAGCTTGAGTAAAAAATTAATTAATCTGACTTATCACTCCTGTCTAACAGTGGAATTGTCCCTGGTAAACGAAATTCACTGCGGGTTAACTTTTAACTTATTGGATCTCTTGATTCGTCAGATGTCTTGATTGATTAGATCCCTTAACTCGATCGACCTTTCGATTTGTTGGGCCTATTGATATATATTAGATCTCTTCACTCGACGGATCTCTTGATATGGATTCCGCACGACACTTGACTCGCTGGATTTATTTTCTCAATGGATCTCTTGACCAGAAGCGGCGGGGAGGGGAACGAGGTGATGATGGCGGCTTTTGCTAGAGGAATCAAACAAATCAAGAAATCCAACGAATTGTGACATCCGACGGTCACGTGCCAGGAAAGCCGAAAAATATAGTGATATCTCGTCAATATGGACGCCTCCGTTCTCCCCGAAAATCTTCTATAATGTGGGTTGTCCAAATTAACCAGAAAAAAATGCGTGTATTTTCCCAGTTTGTCCCCGAAAATAGTGTCCACATAGCGGGGTATCAATATTAAAGGGGTCCATATTAACGAGACATGACTGTATCAAGTCAGAGAGATACAATATCTTCAGCAGTTTACCATGATGATATTAACACGAGACTGGATCACGACCAGCTCGCCCGCGCACTGACCGTAATTTCGTTAATGGTCAAGAGATCCGCCGTGTCAAGCAATTGAATGAATCAAGAAACCCGGTGCTTGTGAGGTTAAAAAAGACCCTTTTAGAGGATTCGCCCTGTCGGTCACGATTAAGTTCACTAGCCGATCTGCGCTTGGTCGGAGAATTCCATTAATGTCCAGTCTTTCTTTTTTTGCTGAGATTGTTTTTGATGTAAAACACGGTTACTGTACGACAGTGTTCTTAGACAAAGCAACGGTGCAACGACATTCACTTTGAACGTTTTTCATTTTACACGAGCTTACTGGCACTAGTGGGACTGAAGGATACTCGCAGGCAACACCAATGGCCAAGAAACGCCTGTGTTGCGGTGTAATTTCAAGGACAAAAGGGAGCGTTTTTATTTAATCTCTCCGCAAAACTTGATGACGTAGCTGGGCGGTCGCAGTACCACCCAGTGACAATATTTTAATGGGGCTCAGAGATTGAACCCGAGCATTGCGTGAGTACTCGATTTGTGCTCGTGATAATTGATAGCTCGAGAAGCATTCGGGTAGAGGCCCGTGTCCAATCGCTGCAATAATGACAATAGCCGAACCATAACAATGTCTGGAGCTCAGAGCGTGTCCTCTGCCTTGCCAAATCCAGCGTGTGGCTATGAACAACATTGGCAGCATATAACCGGCTCCAGATCACGTGGCCGCTTGTTTTTGCTGCGAGTCGAGCAGGTGAACGCTGCTTGTTTTTCTTTAATTTTATCTGCAACTACGATTGCGTGTGGTGAAAAAGAAATGTGAGTTTCACAGGGCATTAAAGTCAGGGATCTGTTCTAAGCGGTAGTTGCGCAAAGTACGAAAATCATTCCACGGCCAATTTAAGAACCCTTTTTTTTCATTCTAAAATTGGTAATAACACTGCTGTTATGAAAGATTTTGTTTTCAAGACACAACAATCTGTCATCTCTGTTATAACTCTTTTTTTTTTAATCCAACAAACGTAGCCAATATTTCTGCTATGAAAGGTAGTAATTATTTGCAAAAGACAACAATCTATCATTTGTTGTGCGAGTTTCAAGACACTTTGGAGTTTTGTGTGTTACCTAAGTTTCGTTGAGTTTCAGGAATTGGGCCTATGTTTAGTGAAATATCATTGGGGAACCCATATAACCAGTTGGGAGGAAAAAAATGTAGAGAGGTTAATTTGGAATCTCCAGAGTCGTCGACGTTTTGGGACGTGAGTCAGGGAATGATTAATGGGTCAAAAGGACAAACAAGTTAAGAGGTTTATGGTGAGTCAAGAGGTTCCACGAGCCATGAGATCCAGCGAGTCAAGAAGTCAAATATTCGATCCCTGTGATCGTTGGCTCTCTTGACTTGTTTGACCTCCGATTTAACATCAGCGATACCCCTCTCTGCCAAACGTCACCTAGATAGAAAGCCTTAGTGTTGAATTTTATAGCTCACCCAGGAAAGACTAGCGCAGGACGCATATCAGACAAGAGTGCTGTTTCAGCGTTTCGCTGCAAATCGTACTTTGACTAATTGAAAACGAGTTTCATCAGAACGCTAACGCAACACTCGCGTTCAATTTATCAATGCGTTGAACCTCGGTACGTAAGGTACTAACTTCAGCACGGCGGCTCTTTAGCAACATTGGGTTGCCCTGCACCCCTGTTAAGAAAATACTGAAAAGCGTGCAATTGTTCCCAGGCTTACTTGTGTATTGCTCAACGCTGGACCACCTGCGGTCTACTTCGAGCACCTCGCACGTGGTTGGAATCAGGTTGGCGTTCTTCAAAAGACCAGATATGTAAGACAGACGGGCATCTCGGTCCGGCAAATCCAGGGCTGGAAGATGCGTCGGGAGCACCTGCGTGCAGGTATGAATCATGATGCATAAAGAAAAAGGTATAGTTTTCTGTTCATCATTAAAAACGCAGAATTTGAAGAACGTAAGTTCAAGGCCACGGAGTAGTGCCAAGGGCTATTGAACAACTAAAAAATATGCATTGATATTGTGACTGGCCTCTCTCTGCCGACAAAGCCTCGGTAGTCCCAACTCCACGGCGTGACACTATCGCAGAAGCGGATTCGTCGTAATCGTAGCGTGATGTTCTTTCCGAGCCTAGTTCAAACTCCACTCGTAAATGACAGTAACAACGTTTCTTACCTGATAACAACATAGCTCTATGCTGACGGCTGCCGTGGAGGCGGAACTGTCCAAATGTGCTAACGGACGGCATCAAAATATTTTGATCAAGGGGTATTCGCTACCCCGGTAGCCGGCTGCGTTCCTCAGGACGTCCTCGGTGGACCCTCCAGGCTCCTACGCGACGGTCCGAAGTCCCCTAACAAAGTGCGCCAAACCAAGAAAAGCGTTTCCGTCGGTTTCCCCTGGTTTCCCCTGGTTTCGGTGGGATACCGGTCCTCAGTGGTCATTCAGGAGCGAAGTTTTTGTGTCTTATTGTTCAAAAGCCGATGATGTCCCCTTGAGTTCAGAGGGAGGGCTGTTCGGTTAGAATATGACACTGTCTCGACTAAGCGAGGCACAAATCTGCGTCCAAACAAGCCGATCGGACATAGGAATACGCCAAAAAGATGGCCGCTCCGTCTCGCTGCACACCAAAGCTCGAGTTGCGTGATCTAGTTGCTCAACTTACGGAGCAGAGTGGCGCGTAATTATATCCCATTTCACTTCGGCGACTCCAGTGAAATCCGTGCCACATAGCGGCAAGACAAAAAACAAAAAAACTGAAAGGTCTTTTCGCAAATGTCGTCTGCCTTATCTGCTTGGTTCTTGTAGGCAAGAGCCTTCCCATGTTCATCTAATATATATATATATATATATATATATATATATATATATATATATATATATATATATATATATATATATATATATATATATTAATTATTCTAGAATGTGTTATATGGCTTGCACCAAACCGTTTCCTCTTTAGGCACTTCTGTTATAAAGCTAACGTCACACGAAGGCTGCGTCAGCGGTCGGCTGAACCTCGTTTCTTCAGTGATTGGACACGTGCTCCAGACGAACGCTCCCGCAAAAATTGGTGCCATAGCTGTGCAGGGAGCGCGCTTGACTGCGGTATTTGCCCTACTCCCGCACTACGGCTTTGTTAACGCCCTTTCACACATCACAACTTGTTTAGGTCACGTTAGCTTGGCCTCAAATTATTGCTCGAGCAGATACGAGTTGTTACCACGGTCAGATGACATTATCAAGCATAGCGGCAAAAACGAGCGATCTCTGGGTGCTTTCAACACCTCTGCCAAGCGTGCGTGTTTTTTTTTGTTTTTTTGTTTTTTTAATGAGTTCTTCCATCTTGTGCGTTCCGGTATGCCTCGTTCTCGGAGTTTCCGCTGCGCCAGAAACGGTGGCACTACCATGGTATAGAGCTCGGCGCTGCATCACATTCTGTATGACGACTGCGTTTGCCATAATACTAAAGGACAAGGTCTATTTGTTTTGAAATGTTACCATGTGAGTTTGAGAATTTCTATTTACAGATGTTCTTTAGAAGGAAGCGGAAGAGCAGTGGCGTCACTAGGTTCAGCGGAACCGGCGACGGTCGCCCACAGCGACACCCAGACACCCTCCTCCCGTCTCGTGGTCAGCCGCGACACCACTCTGAGTGCTACACCCGAGGCGGTCTGCCCCCCCCCCCCCCCTCCCCCACACACACACACCACCCTTGTAACGTCACTGCTGAAGAGGTCCTTGAAAAACTACAGTAAATGTTGTAATGTAGACACCTTCAAAATCGTGTCTCTTCAGTTTTATTTCGATCTTATTAGTAGGAGTGTCGTAATAGCCAATTAAAATTGCAACGTAGACCGTCCCGTTGCAGCGCACCGTTCCAGCGCACCTACGCTAGGAAAGCAAGAGAGAAGAAACTAGCAAACGTGACGTGCTCAATAGTGTCAGATGACCCTTGCTCGCCACTAAGCTGGCTCTGGGATGCCGTCACACACGTCACGACACTCTGGACAGATAACAGGCGGCAGAGAGGATCGCCGCATGCCCAGCGGCATTCGCTGCACGTATGTTTCAAAATTAACGCAATTTGTGTTTACTTCTGCCGAAGGTGAGTGCGATAACTGAATTAACGGGACAATAAGCTATATAAGTCCGCTCCTAACTCAGATTTCTTGGCAAGTGCTCAATCTTCCCTTAATTTCTGAAGGAGCGCGGGTTTGTGACTTTCCTTCTGTCTTTCGTTTATTGCAACGCGTTGGGCAAAATACTTTTCTCTTCAGTCGACACCGAGTGTGTTTCTACAAAGTATCTCTAAACCAAAGATACACGATGGAAGCTTGAGAAACCCGAGCGACTTGCAAGCCACGCTTTGAAACCTTTGTGATTTATTTATTTAACATTTATGACAATATGGTGAGAAACTGAGGATAGGAAGAAATTCCATCAGCCGCAGGGACGTCACAACGCCAAGCTCTTATTCAAAAGTTTTGTGGGTAGACGCAAAAGCTAGCATGCCGTTGTCTCAACTCCTAGGCTCTTTCCATTTACCTGCACCTCCTGCACCAGTGCAGAAAACCATAGGACGCTATACTTCTGATCGTCTCTCAATCCACATATCGCAAGTACACTGCCCTACACTTTCCTCCACCGGAGCAAGATGTGAGAGTAACTCGAACGAGCCTAGTATGTCCCGCAATTACAGCGAACAATAGGGTCGTCTGGTTCTCCTGCGGTGTCTCGCGTTTGAAAGTCTGAAACCAGTGTTCGGCGCTTTAACGGTTTTGAACGGTGAGTAGAGAAACAAAGGCAACTACGCTGTGCGTCCTCACCCTGTCCTTCTAATCAGAGCTCGGGGAAATGACATTCCAGGGAACTCTCATCTTCCTCCCTCCCTCAGTCTCTCTCCGTATAGAGAGGTTCAGTAGATCGTTCCGATGACTTCGATAACATTACCTAATACTCCGCCGACGCCTTCGCACATACATCTTGTCGTTATCGGCTATCGTTATCGAAATTATCAGGGAAATCTATAATTCTGCATTGAAATATGTGGTACTAGTTTCATTGTCATTTCGGCTTCTGAGAGATACTTTTTGCATAACCTACACCCTGCAAACTGTATCTTGTTGATTGTCACTTAAAATCATTGGAAATACACCAGAAAACGCTTGTAGGAACTGCTTCGCTTGACAGATCAATGTCGGTTTCTATTTCAACTGAAAACAATATGGGTTATGTCCACTCTCGTAGTACTCTATTGTCAGTTGTACGTTTTTTAATGTGAAAGCATAAACTGTCACATGGAGGGAAGCCAGCGTTATCTGATATTTGTAGCAGCGCAAAACGGCGCCTAAATACCCATTGGCTGACCGAAATGGGACCTGAATATCCATTGGTTGAGCGAAACAGCACGTGAATTCCCATTGGCTGCAAAGCGGACACGCCTAAAAAAAATGAAACACAAAGAAAAGCACAAGGTTTGACCGTGTTTCGGAGGAAAAAAAACTGTCACGTCAATTTTGGATGTTTTCGCACGGCGCTCCAAAGGGCTTAGATTCACCTACAAACTTCGGGAGGGTCGCTTTTTAAACTTTCTAGACCTCAGGCTAGAATTCACAGGCAGTCGTTTCTCTTGGTCGTATAATAAAACGATCGAAGAAGGGTCTTCTCCCCTTCAACTCCTCGCATTCTAAACTCGTAAAAAAGTATTGCTTCGTCTTGCCTACATGCGGCTGTGGAAAAATCATGCCACCATGTATTGCATGTCAGTTTCACCCAGCAGGTAGAGCGACTGGTTGCGGCTGTATTTCCAACATCGTTGTTCGTTCCAGTTGCAGAGTTTCTGCTTAAGAAAGTGAGGGGAGGGCAACAGTGTAAAAAAATAGACCAACGATTAAAGTGATAGTCATTTCCTATTTTCATCAAATTCCCACAATCTAAAAAAATGGCCCAGGGATACGACGTGCCTATGCTGTTTTCAGCTCCTATCAAACTCGCGCAATTCTTCCCTAGAGTTGACAACAAAAGTGGGTCCAAGAGCATTTGCTGAGTGAAACATAGGAACATATGTGGAGTGTAGAATGGCGTCATGTGTGGGATTCCGCTAACGTGTGACAACGTATCCGTTGGCCAAACGGACCGACGTATAATTTATAAATGAAAGACTGCGTGAGCATACTTGGTCTCTGCGGTCGAAAGTTTTGGGGCACTTGCCGCTTCATAGTGCAGATTGTGGATGCCAGCCCGACTTCTATCACGTCACGGTTACTGGAAGGAGGCGGGGGGGGGGGGGGGGATGAGATGAGATGACTAGGGAAATGTTAGAGCTCTACACTATCAAAAAAATAAGTAACTGGGAAATCTTTAAGCCAAATATCTGTACTTCTTCATTCTTCATGGGTAAGAGATCTGTTATCTGGAAAAGTGCGAAATTAGCCATGATGGTGTGGGATGCGGTTGCTTACTTTGGTGCTAATCTTCTGTTAAAGAACAGTTGTAAGTAAGCGCTTGTCCTGAGTACACCTTCTACTTCGTCTTTTTCTTGTGTGCTGTGTCGAACCTACTAAGCTTGAACCAACTAGCCCCGATTGCCACCCTAATTGCATAACTTAGGCACACAAGGAGAGCGCAATCAGCTGTTTGTGGTGACCTTCCCTCATAAACGGAGCGCACAAGCTCCGCACAAAGTGTATAGCTTGGTCGGGATTGAAGCTGGTCTTCATTACTTTGTTTACATAACACTCTGCCTTGAAAGCTGACCCCTTTTTCAGTTGCTTGTACGACGCGACACCGGAGTGACGATTGCGTGACACTGTGTAGACTGAAGGAACCGATGCGGCCTAGGCGGTCTATCCATCTTTGAAGGTATATAGACCAACTAGGTCGTTCGTATCGTAGACAGCTGACTTTCGCTGATTCTCCAGGGTCATCCTCAGCCTTTTCGAACAAAATATGCGTGCGAAGCGACGCCAGAATGCACGCTCGGATTGGCGAAAGGCTGAACAAGAGAACAAACGTAAACACACGGACCAGGAGACACGCCAGGCGCGCTGGCGCAGACAAAAGAGCGACGGTCACGGAGCCCTCACAAGCGTTTCAAGCGATTTTCGCAAGGGCGCGCCACGATCCTGGCCAAACTGAAAAAGGCTCATTGATCGTGTAAAACGGTAAACAGATATCCAATAGTCTCAGGAGAACGAAAAAAACATCGCTTTCAGAAAAAAATGTTTCGCGTGCTTTATGACTGTTTTTTTCTCAAGCGGATTTATTTCAGACCTACACGGCTGCCTGGAATTTGATACCTTTACCACATTTCTGAAAGGAGAATGGCACGTGATCTTTTAATTTCAAGCTGTAGATATTAGGAACCAACCAATCTCAAAGGCCGCGGAAGCACGATGTGTAGATGGCTCAAACCGCAACCACTCAAAGATTTAAAAGAAAAAGTCAACTGGTGCCAAGGATCTAACGCCGGTCATCGGAGCGGGAGCCGAGTACGCTGTTGACCGTGCTACAGACCCAGCACACAGGAACGGGAGACGCAGAAGCAGGTGGTGTGAGGAAGTGCTCGGAGAGGAGAAGGGTGCAAAGGGCAAAAACGACAGGACAGAAACGAGTAGTGTCGAAAGAGCACGCGGAACGAGAAGGGGTGGAAAGGGCAGGAATGCGTATTTCCCCAATCTTTGCGACCCAGAAAATTAAGCGCAAAGCCTTTGTGTTTGGGTAGTGCCGAAGGGAAGCGCGAGCAGCGTGCCATAGACACAATAATGTAGCGTAATCTGTTAAACAACAAAAAAACGCTACCCTAGGTACCATCTGAACTAAGAGCAGCCGCTACAACACGCACTAAAAACTAAGGCTCATTCTGCCCTACACACCACCCGAACTAAGAACACCACCCACCCCATAAAGCTACCCATTTAAAGGGGTAGGGAAACGAAATTGCTGCACTCATTTTATAGCTTTAATGTGTTACATGTTGCAGCATAACCTCAAAAACTCCAGTCTTGCGTTGAAAGGCAAAGCAAACTAATTTTAAAGCTAAATAAACGATCGTTCAATGTGCGCCTGGTGGATGCATGTGGAGCCTATTCGGGAGGTAATCTAGCAACGTTGGGGAACTTGCTACGTAGTCATGACGTAACAAGTTTCATCGGAGCAGCGCCGCTCTTTGGCATTTCAACATTTTCCTTCCTTAGCTTTTCTCTTCAACTCACAAATCGTGCACTGAACCAAACAGTCCATGAAGACGGAAAGGAGGGAATCCCCTCTTTCTCGGACCCTCGTTTGTGCACCCGGGTACAGCCATCCTGCCCCTAGAAGATTAGCCAGTCGCTCATAGCTTGGACAAAAGTTGCTTTTCCCAGCCCGTTCACCCCTAAGCTGACAGTGCTGTGGAAGCTACGTGCTCCTTGGGCCAGCCACATGCTCATCACCCCACGGGTACTTCGAACAGCTCGGTTGTAACGCGTTGAAGCTATTTGACACCCCCACAACGCTGACAACGCCACCAACGACAAAGCTCATAACCACGCCAGCCTTGCTACGCCACGAACGCGGGAAATCTTTTCTTTCTGTTTTTGTTTGCGTCAGATATCCCATGCCGCATCGCGCTCTCCGTTCGCTCCTCTTCGAGCACTTGCTCAAGTGCACCGTTTGGAACGAAAAATATATACAGTCGTTCAATACAAAACGTGCCATTATCATTTACGGTTTCTATCCGTCATGCTTGACTCATTTTCAAACAAAATTTGAATATTACAATTTTTGTTTTCGTACCCTTTTAAAGGGACACTGACACCCTCAAAACCTTTTTAATTTTTTTTTTTTCATGCGGACCATTTTGGTATCAGTAGACTTCCCAATCAATATTTTTTACAGTGTAACATATATTTTTAATAAAGTAAAGAAAAATGTAACTGCTCAAAACCGAAACCGAAGTGGACTGGGGAGGGAGAAAAAATATAAATGAGGAGAAAGATACCAAAAATCATGTGGCTGTGCATTTTTTTTCTTTTTTATTTCAACGTATTTTTAGTTTTTTAGAAGCCACAAAAATGGGTATAATATTTTTTGTTCATTTCTAGTACTTAGTGTGTGGCTTCGATGACCCACGACTCAATCCGGCCAGTTCTCGATCGGCGGTCTTCGGGCGGAAAGAAAACAAAGTTCGAGCCGCAAATTGTGTTCTCGGTAGTTGGGCTCTCATATGTCATGTACAAGTAAAAACTTTGGTGAGCATGAATACCCTGTCAGTGTCACTTTAAATGCTTTCGGCAGATTGACGAGACGTGCGGGCAATGTTTGCATAAATGTCGTCACGGTTCTATTGATTGAACTGAACTACTTCGTGTGTTTTTATTACGGTACCAAATATAACTCTTCATTCCCATCGTGTAGTCGGTTGCTCTGAGCCAAAAAGTGTGTTACCCCTTGAACGCATTCAATATAATTTTAATGGGTCGAATGTGTCAAGCTCGTATATGGCAGGTATTTTCAACCGTGAAATTTTATTATGCGACTACAGCTCAAACGTTTTTGTGTTATTTGCCTTTGTTTTTGCGAATTAGAAAGTTGTTAGTTAGTACTGTCTTTTGGAGACCGATAACTTTGATGCATGTGTTTTTAATTGGGATATAGACACGCCTGTGCTCTTGCATATTTTACAAAACTCTCTATTTTGCGTGTATTTCAAATGTGTGTAATGGATCGAGTAGGTTTTAGAGTTGTTGGTTAACACAGGGGAAGAATAAACATTTGTTTTATTTTATTTTCTTCGATTTGATTGCTGTACTAGCCACGTTATTAACCCTTTTTTTTCTACAATTTTATATATCATTTTTTTTTCTGTTTCATATTCGCATCCGATCTAATTTCATTTTCCTCGCGCACCATACCTCTTTCGCCCCCAGAATATTTAGTGTGCCACATATTGCACACGCATTTTTTTCTTCCGTTAAAATGAAGGATTCTTACAAAATCCGCACCTTTCGATATGACTACGGGTTGTCTAAGGGCACCACCCGCCTCCCTCCAAAAAGAAAATTAAATAAAAAAAACATGTTTAACAATATACAGATTGGAAGAATGCGCAAATAAAAATAAACACTTGAGCACACTTGTGCCTGAAACTAATATAGCAAAGAAGCCGAGCATGCTGCGACGGTGACAGATGTGCAACTAGCCCAATGCTACCAAGCTCACATTTTTATGTGTTATGCTGTCGAGAATTTTCTAGCCAAAGATACTCGACCGGTTCGTACCTTCTACCAAACGCTTCAGAAAAGCAAGGAAAGCAAAAATAAAAAGTTATGCGCAGCGCAAGTTTGTCTCCTTCTTGCACAGGGGCTGCGATGATGTTTGAACGCCGAGCTCTTATCGGTTGATAGAAAAAAAAAAATAGTGAATAAACCTCAAGGCATTTTGCATTGAAGTCTACCCACTATCCTTCCAATCAAAGCCAATCAGAGCATAACGTTCGTCTGGCGTCACTACAACTACTGCGCAAGTTGCAGACGATTTGCCCCTCACATACTTTGTTTCACATTAAGTCCTACCGCAGAACACGTTGCGATTACATGGAGGTTATAAACCACCCACAAAAGTGCATTGTCATAGTGCTCGTCGTTCTGGCTGCTCTTATTACTACCGGCTCTACCAATCAAGCACAGTGGATGTTACGTCATTCCTCCCCTTTTTTGTGTAGGATGGCTTTTCCGGTGACAGTAAAAGCAACAAAAATGACGAGCACCATGAGAATGCCCTTTGGTGCTGCTTGGTCGGCTCCATTGACTGGTACCATTGAGTGCGGTCGAACATAGAGTGAAACGAAATATGGGCCTCTGGAATTCATCAATTCAAACTCAATGCTTCTGATTGAACGAATCAAGTTTTTTTTTTTTTCTCCAATTTCGTTTAAACAAAATTATCGCGTTCAGTGAGGGTTGATTGGCGTGTTTTCAATATTTTTTTAAAAGCATAATGTCGGTGGGGCGTTGTATTTTGCAGGCAATGAACCAAGTGTGCTTTCGGTTACCACTTGGCTTTTCCGGAAAAGAAAAATCTCCCCAAACATAGCTAAAATAGCTAAATAGCTAAATGTTATCTTACCATTCGGTATTTTTGCCAGTGATCCAAAGTTAAGAGTTTCCTTCCCAAGCGCATGAAGCTTACGGACGCAAGGAAGTAAAGCAGACATTCACCACCTGGCTTCATCAATTCGGCGATGTTCTTGAACGCCTTTTCTTGATCTCTGGTCCAGTGTAGGCATAAGAAGGAATAGACGCGATCGAACTGACCGTATCGCCCGACAAAGTCGGCCACCCCATTCCCCCCAATGTCCAGGACATCGTAGCAGATCTTCGGGTGAGCAAACTTCCTCTTGGCGTGTTCCACCATGTCCCGGGACACGTCGACCCCTACAATCCTCCCGACTTCTGGCCAGAGAGGGAGGAGATGGTCGCGGGTGAAGTCCCCAGTGCCGCAACCCAGGTCGAGGAACTGTTGTTCCTTGGTCTCATCTGTAAACGAGCCTCGCATTAATTCCAGAACCTGGAGATTACTTTTCCGCTGAAAGCCATTGTTCTTAACGTAAATATCGGGATCCAAGGTGATTGGTGGCTTCTTGCTGTGAGCTGGCTTGTTCGTAGCGCTGGGCGCAAGCATTGCCATTTTCGCGAATAACGGGTGAGTACGACGATGAGTGGTTGTGTAAAGAGCCGCGTTTAAATTGGACTAGCTGATTAATTCGGCCTCGTTAGAATGTACATCTGCTATAGCTCATAAATGTTGAAACGGATGTTGGTGGGCATGCGAAGTTTAGTGGAACGCATCCGGCGTTGCACCTGTGGAGCAGGAATGCATTAATTTGCGAAAAGCACACCGAATTTGCCAAGCGGTCGTCGATTGTACGGTTGAGCACGAGCCTTTACTCGGACCGCAGCCGAAGCTACAATTCGGTGCAGCCAATCAAACAGCGCAAAAGTGCATAGTCATGGGCTGTGAGAAACCAATCACGGGCAGTGAATACCCCTTGATCCTGCGCTTGTAGTTTTTTTTTTTTTTCTCTGCGTGATTGATTTAGCCGCTGATAGCAAAGGCACAAAGACAACGAACGCCGTGATGGACTGCTGCTTGATAGGCTCCACCGAATTGTGACATTGACTAGGTTGAATTTATTGTGAAACGGCGCATGGGCGAAACGTTTAGGAGTGTAAATAAAGGAAGGTCCGCCTACAACCTATACGGTTGTACTGTCGCGGACACTATAAGCTATAAAACATTGCAGCCGTGGCCGTCCCGTACCTCCGGCGCCACATAGCAGGGGCACCCGGAAACACCGCGCTTACACTGCCTACCCTGTGCGACGGAATTATTCTTTCAGGAGCCCTAATATGGACACTTGGCGAAAACGTCGCCGAGAAATCCGGTGGCACTGATTGGTCTGCGCCAAGGTCAAGTGCGGCGTTGGCTAATCACGGCCGACAGATTTCTCGCCGACTTTTTCACCAAGTGTCCAGATTAGGGCCCCATGTGAAATTTACACTTTATCCTTGTCGTCTGCTAGGCGCAAAACAGACGCCGCCACAGCAATTGCGGATGCTTGCTTCACAGGCTTTTGTGTGTGCCTTTTTCTGTACGAAGATTCCCCGACTCAGGGAAACGAGTCAGCAAAACAACCAACAAAGGGACATACCGGGAGAAACATAATCGTTGCCGATGATTTTATACATATCTCGGTGGATTACTTGTAATATTTAAAAAGACGTATGTTCATTGTCTTTTTTTGTTCATTCGTCAGACATTCTGTGCTAAATATGCTTAGCTCTGTATCTCCGCTTTGTTGGTTGTTTGGCTGACTCGCTTCTATGAGTCAGAGAATCTCCGTACCGTGAGACGCACCCACAAAAGCCTGTGAAGCAAACATCGGCAATTGCTGTGGCGGCGTCCTCTTTGCTCCTAGCAGACGACAAAGAGAGAGGTCTCCCGCAAACTGGAAGAGTGATTCCGCCGCAGTGTCTAGACGCGGTGCTTCAGAGTGTCCCTGCTATTTATTTGGCGCTGGCATCAACCGGCGGAACGGCTAGAGTTCTGTGCGCTACTCTGTTCGAAAGGCAGGCAGAGTTGCGAGTTTGCTTTCCACGAGCCGCCACGCCGCTTTACATGGGACTATCATGTGAGGAGCAAAGTATCCAGCGCCATGCAGGAAAGCTACCGATACGGTCGCTTCGCCAACGTTGCACGCGCTAAGGCTTATGTTCCCCTGCTTATTGCTCCTTCTCCTCCTTTCTTCCTTTCTATGCGCGCCGGCGCGCGCGACACCACTTTTCGCCAAATTCAGCCACCTGACGAGCCAAGAATCCAGGCTAGTGCAGCAAAGCCGGCGCTACGGCCACCCACCGAGTATGAACGCGCAACTCTTCTACCTTCGGTGGCTATTTACAGGAAGTGTGGGAATGGCCACGGTTGCCATCTTAAAGCTACAGGGTTCGCGAGAGTACGCTCACAGATATTCATCGGGTGCATACTCACTCTCATGCACCAAAACGACTAAAAACGACGGGAGCACCGGCAGCACCGTTTCTCACGATGGCTTTACGAAGCTGCGTGTTGCATTGCTTGACAGACTAGCGTGAGCAATTATAATTGCGAATTTGTCGTCCTATTTGTTTCGGTTGTTCTAAAAGCAACAAGCATCACCCGTTAAAACAGGCTGCAGGTGCACGCACCAGCGTCACACGCTTTCAAGCAACATCTCTACTACACTAGATACTGCAGTAGACATGTTCCTCTTTTGCGTCAGTTTGAAACCTAAAAAATATAAAGAATTATAACACTCACGCGATTTGACTATTTTCATCCCACAAAGATATTTTGCTGACTGAAGCAAGAAACATTCGGCATACCTTGGAGCGGCGGCTGCATACTGTTCAAACTAGAGCTATTACCAGCGTAATTTAGAAAAAAAGGAGGCGATAGATATGTGGATGCCGTCTTCAGTGTATATAAGTGGGCTCAGCGTACATTAGATGAATTGATAAACGTCACTGTATATGTTGACTAATTACCCATATCTGTTAGTTTTTTTATTACTTTAATGAGCCATATTGCAATTGAAGCTTTAAATGGAGCCATTCTTAAAGTCTAACTTTTTTGAAACAATATGTGAAAATGCGACAACTTTTGAGATAGTCCTCGGTCTTTCCATCACAATTCAAAAACTGGAGCGTCTGATGTTGTGCTGATATATGTGACGTAGTCGTTTCTGTCTCACCGTCATTTCCTTAGCGAAAAAGAGCGTAATAAAAGTATACTCGACATACTTCTAGTATATTGTAAATAAGGCAGGGAGTGTAATAGAATAATATAAAAAGTAGAATAGTAGTATATGGCATGCGGGAGCCGTTCCATGATCCAAGTAAACTTGCCAAGTATTTTTAGATCATAGAACTACTAACCTACTCCAAGTACGCTCTAAGCAACCGTAGACACATCAAGTATAATTTAGGCGCGCCATTAGTATTATTTAGGACTATAGAAGTAGCGCACTCCCGGTAAACACGGAAGCGTCTCGAACGCACCTTCAAAGCGTGAGGCATCTATACACTCTTAATCTTGTTCAACTTAGGTTCCAGTTAATTTTTGCATAAGGCTGGCGTTCCACTAATTTTGACTAAGTCCTGGCAAATATTTAACGGATCAAACGGTTTTAAGTGGAACACTTCTTTTGTCTTTTTATAATTGTTTTTTTTTTTTAGATGGAACACGTGCATTTAGAGCTGGCTGATCACCTGCTTCGCCTAAATTTGTTCCAGTAACTAGAAACTTGTTCCACATAAAATCTTTGCAGTCTTTTTTTTTAAATTAATATGTGACTTTGTTTTACTTTTGTGGTGAGTTGCAGAGAAACACACCAGAAAAAAGGAAGTGTTCGTTTTTCATAATTTACCACTTTGTTAAAGACCCATGTACGAGTCCCTCCTATGTCTAGAACAGTAATCTTGAGCTTTCCGCTTTAAGTGCAAAAGATTTCTATTGAAAATCGCACAAGTTGTATGTCGCCTGCTATACGGGCGCAAATCGTCGTCATTCCATATAAAATATTATCTAGTTGTAGCAGAATTTGAACTGTACATACTGTATTTGAACTGATCATATTGGTAATCAAACTGCTTAAATGGCAACAATCAAGGCGTCGGACCTCTCGAGGTACGTTCGAAGCGCGGCATTTAGAAGAGCCACGGATGTTCGCACTATTCGCGGAAGTGGCCATTTGGCATCTGTCTCAAATTACGACCGTCAAAAATAAAGCTCAATCAAGCAGTCAATTCAATCAACTACTGTTTACTGCGGAGTTAAGGAAGAACCACTGGACTTCGCGCTGGCATATTTCAATAATAATAATAATAATAGTAATAATAATAAGAATAATGAAATCATTTAGTGTTTATTACAGCGTCCAGGGACATCCAATTGGTCTTCTTGCTGGCGTAGTTCAATAGAACGCACAAACAGATATGCTTGCGCGCGCGCACACACGCGTACGCAAGCATGCACACGCGCAAACGCACGCAGACGCAGACGCACGCACAAACAAGCACGCGGACGCATTCACACGCGCACACGAACACGGGCGCATGCACGTACACGCACACAGACACAAAAACGAATACAACAAACGAAACGTTGCTTGAGATAGTTTCGGTTTCGTATTGAAAAAGAAAACATAAAGTTTAGATAAAACCTAAAGTTTAGATAAAACGTAAGGTATACTAAATTTTTGTAAATTTTTCACAACATTATAGTGACACTATTAGTAGTAATATAATACTAATTTGCTTAGTTTCGTTTTCAAAAAGAGCCCTTTGAAAACTGCGCCAGACCATCGCTATTGCAATCAGCTTCCGTTTGGCACTGACCGTTGGGGTTCCGAAGGCTTCGAGGATCGCTTTCTTTTTACGTTTTAGTCGTTTTAGCAGATATTTTAGATATCTTTCTTGCGAATGTCGTGTTCAAGAATAGCAAGCGATGACTGAGAGCTGGGAGACGCGGCGTCTTACCAACGCAAGTGGGGGACAGCCCGTGAACACTGCTGCAAGCGCCGGTGAGCTATTTTGTTTCTGCGAAGTGCGCCGCTGTTTCAAACTTTGTCGTGTACAATGTGCTTGCTAAGCTATGCTTGATTCTAACAATGCTTCTGGCCGGTGTTATTTCGTTATTTGAAAAGAGCGTACCTTCTTCAAAACCTATGGCTCGCTCGGCGCCATAGGCGCCATAGCAACGGCGGCGTTCTAGGACGTTCGTTTGACGACGCTTTTGCGGAGCGTTCAAGTGCAGTTTGATGACGGCAGGTCAAGCAATCACAGGTCATGCTAGTTCTGCCGTGTGGTCTCAACAGCCGCTCGCCACCGATTCGTTTCGTAAAGCGGGAGCGAGAAAAAACGTTACATGAGTGAGCAGCATGATTTCTTGCCTACGCTTATGCCTGTGCCGTAGAGACGCGCGGTCTCTTCGCGTATGCCGAAGCGACACGCTTTTCAAGTTTACGATTGTGTGATGTATATAAAGTAAGTTTGGATTTCACGTTTTTTAGTGGCGCCAAAGGCCGCTACAAAAAGCAGAGCAGCTAGAAAAAGCAAAAGCATGAAGAAATGCGAAAAGAACCTGAATATTTGATGGAGCTGAAAGACTACCAACGTATAAACTCGTCCAGTTATTCTTTCTGTCAAAGAATGATAGCCAATAGTAATAAATTAAATCAATGCTAACTTTTAATTGGTTATAAAATTGTAGTTAATGAAGTAGAGCCTTCCCTGCTCTATAGCTTTTATGATATCAGGTTATGTGTACAGTCATGTCTCGTTAATATGGACCCCGTTAATATGGACACCCCGCTATATGGACACCACTTTCGGGGACACATTGGGAAAATACATGCATTTTTGTCTCGTTATTATGAACAACTCACATTATGGACGATTTTTTACGGGAACGGAGTTGTCCATATTAACGAGACATCACTGTAAATGTATAGGATAGTTCATAAGAACACTTTATGTCCGACCCAATATATTGTATATTTTCTCTAAATGCTCGAAGTTATATAAAAAATTCTCATCGTAAATTAAGCCGCACCACTGAATGTACAATAGCGTGTGACAGTGGGACTTTTATGTATGTTCTCAGCAAAAAAAAAAAAAAAAAATGCATTCAAAAGGGCCAATTATTGCGTTTCTTCTCTGTTAGAGCTTTTTTCAGGTACACGCAAAACGTGGGTGTCTACGTTAAAAGAATGGAATCTACATTTCCCGCAGGGCTGGCAGACCTGACTCAGTTTGGCTGGCAGCTTGCAACCTATGGGAACCTGGGGAACTGCTCCACAAGAGTGAGAGTGACGCCCGCCCAGCACTTCCTCAATGATGGCACCATAAGAGAGGGGGAACTGCCCCCAAAGTGAATGCAATGCCAGGTGTGTCATTACAGTGAACTCCTATACAGAGATACCAAACAAAAAATAATTAAAAATTTATTAATATAAAAGCAAAGAATGGGAATCGCACAGACACGAAGGAGGAGATAAACACAGCACTGTGTTGTGTTCGTATCCTCTGGTCCTATATTCTTCATAATTTCTTTTTAATAAGTGTCTACCAACTGGTCCAAAAGTATGCTGCTATTTTTTACTCTGCATTAACACTGTGCTTACAGTTGAATCCTACAGTAATTAACAAACAAAAAAATGGGTGCAAGCCAGGCACGTTGTCAAAATTTTGATTCGGCAGCGCCCATGACAAAACGCTGTATGAGGGGGAGAGCGGAGAGGAGGCCACAGCAAAATGGAAATCTTTGAGAGGGGGGGGGGGGGTGGAGAGGGGGGCCCGGCTTCTCCTCCCCCCTTCCCCGGATACGTGCCTGATGCGAGCCATCACATATATTTACCGCTAAGCAATTTAATCGAAATAGTCAAGGAAGCATGGAGAAGTGGGGTTGTTTCAAAAATGTCATCTTGCACAATAATAATATTTTCTGTCCAGTACTGGCAAGTAAACCATGCCACAATAGCTCCCACATTTGGATCCTTTGAAGGACGCTGAAAATATATGCCTTTTTGTATTGAATTTTATTGTATTAAACTATGCAATCGTGGATTTCCCCAGCACCCAGTAGACCTAGTTTTACAAGGACTGTGTAGAGCCAAGACCCAGGGAGTTTATTTTACTGCTATTCACAGTTGAGGACTGTTATCCAGATCGCACCGAGGGCATGCCACGTCTTAGTGCGCAGCTTTGGGCATGCTGTGCCTCTAGTTGGGCGGTTTGGTCAAGGAAGGCATTTATGCTTACTCGTGTGCATCGTGGTCAATAAAAGGTGAAGAAAGGCTGTGGAAGCTATACTTGCAC
This sequence comes from Ixodes persulcatus, assembly GCA_013358835.2. Lineage (NCBI taxonomy): Eukaryota > Metazoa > Arthropoda > Arachnida > Ixodida > Ixodidae > Ixodes > Ixodes persulcatus. Next base: position 2,024,944 of record JABSTQ010010261.1, read on the forward strand.
ATCTTTCCATTGAAAAGTAGAAAGGAAAACAGGTGTAGGTTCTATCTTGTTCCCATGGAGGATCAATATCATTTGAAATAAATTAATAAAGGGTTTTGTTGGTAGCTTATGAATGAGCACACCATTATTTGTTGCACTCTATTTCAGCCACATCCAATTTAGGACATCACCGTTCCTGCTTTGGCTGATGGTGAGGACGAGACAAGCCTGGCAGCCCATGAAAAGTGGCTCAAAAACGAAGTGAAGAAGTCTCATCCAGATGAAAACCAGATCAAAGAAAAGATGGATCTGACAGCAGCAGCAAGGCTGGTGGAGTTAACCACTTTGAGGATGGAAGACGTGAAAGAAAAGTATCCCTACCTAATGGACTTTGACCGAGTAAGTAGCCACTTCCGTTTATATTTTTTTTTAGAGCAGTGACGGCAAAATGGGTTAATCTAGAAATGCCCTTTGCAAGCATGTTGTACAATTTGAACTTTACTTCTTTATGCTCGTCTCATCTGTAAACGTTTACCGGCCCCTTGTGGCATTTTCTGGTATATAGCATTTGTACAGATATTTTTCGCAACAAGTTTTGCTTAACCATAACAATACTTAAAAAAACAAGCTAGCTGTCGTGATTCATGGTAATAAAAACCAGAGTCCCCTTTTGTGTCCCTGAGTTTTGGGTTTTTGTTACCATAAAATTCTGCTTCATTTTTCTATCCTATAACGACAAATGCTGCAGGACATAATAATTGTACTGCCATTTCTCTGCCCTATACGCTTTTCTATATGGGTGCAAAAGATATTTTCAGACCAAGTTTGCTGATAAGAACAGTGCCGTCCAATTCATCCGTCTTGGAAGTGACACTGACTCGAGGGCACCACCTTTTCAACAAGCATTCTGGTAAAATCTTCTTATAGGACCCAGAGCTTCAGAGTGTATATATTTTTCATTGCAAACCTATTTTATAGAACCACTAAAGCAGGTGCCAATATCAGTGGAAACAAGCCCAAAGTATGCAAACATAGTAGACCATAACAACTTGATGACCTGGTTGCAAGTAATAGGTGATTCTGTCTTCGTCGCCTGTAGTTTTAATTTCATGGTTTGCAGGGAGTTCTAGAGCTACAAAAACAAAGGAGTTTTGCAAATTTTCTTGTTTGTGTGCATATGCGGAAATTCGGTCAGTGCCGCACAACGTTTCCATTATTGAGCATGCTAGGTCCGTCTACTGTGACCATGTACAGTTGTCCTCAATATGAGATAGAACACTCTCAATCGTTCAGTCGCCTTTACCTCCAATAAAGGTTGGTTCAGCCATTAGCGTTTGACTGTGCTGTGTCCGCCTGTGCCGAGATTTGTACATGGCTTGCCATAGCCGCCTTTGCAATGAGCCAATGGGGAGGCGACGTGTAGTGCAACGCGACGCGACACGACACAGTGAAGTCGATGCAAACGTGTGAAGGCGCCTTAAAGGTTAGCGATTGTGCAGGAGAAATAAATTCTCCGTGGCCTTCATTCGTGTTGGCATCCGTTAGAGCAGCTGGTGATCGTGATCACCCTCATAATGAGGACAACTGTACATATCACAGTAGACTTGCAAAAGGAAACTTCCTGTGGATTTTCCCTTTAAGGTTATGGACTGCATATGTGTGTGTAATACCCGAGTTACACAGGTGGTTTGAACTGCCATTGAGTAAGTATCCGTTATTGGCCCGAACTGTGATTGGTCTTAACTGAACTGAGATTGTGCTACACGGCTGTTTTGGACACAGTTGAAAGCAAAACGAAACTAACTTCTGTGTCATGTGATCAGTCTAGATGTTGAGGTAAATTACTTGAAAAGGCACTTTTGTATAATACATTAAGGTATATTACAATGTAGTAAATATCTTGTGTTTTTTTTCTGTTTCAGATGCGCTAGAGTAAGTACTAAACAGCATTTAAGGATAGGTAACGCAAAATCTAGGCTAGGTGGCGCAAGTTAACGTCCACTACAAAGGCGCTGCTGCTATTTGTCCATTCATGCAGCTATTTTGTTCTGCCATCTTTGCCCGTTCAGCAAAATGCCGGCACGCCAGGATTATGCCACCACATCAGGATCTGACGTCACACGCCTCGCTCAATTACGCCCTTCTTTTCCGATTATATGGCCATCCAGTTGAGATACTACTGCATGAGTGATGTTTTGGGGTCTGTAGCATCCCACTGTGTGCTTCTAGGGCCTTGTTTCGTGAAGTCAAATTTGAGTGCAGCACCCCTTAAACTTTTAACTTTCTAACTCTAAACTAAAAGAAATTTACCATACATTCCAGACTATAGTTAACAAACTATACTTGTCTAAAATTTGATATTTTACACCGTTTGATCTATCTGCAGGTGTGGACTGTACAAGAAATTTTGTTTCAAGATTGTTCATTAGTGCAAAACTGGTTAGGCCACATTGTCATGTTTTAGGACATTTTACGCTGGGATAAAGTAATCAAGACAAGCTCTTACCTTCACTGTGTTTCCCAGGCTCTCGATACCTCGCATCTGACATGTTGTTTGCTTGGGAGCCCGCAAGCAACCAACTTGGGTCAAGCTTACTCTTGAGGAGCTCTGCGATTGGCTGACGAGAGGGTCACATATATCCCTTTTGTGGAGTTCTCCACAACGAGTGCGGATTATCTAAGAAAATACTTTTTGTTTAGCCGAAATTGATCCTTGCGAATTATACACTGGATGTGGACTATAGTCTGGAAAATATGGTACCTTGTTTCAATGTTTTAACCCTTAAACTAAAAGAAGTGTAACTGATTTTTATTCAACATTAGGGTCCTAAATGAAATTCGCATGTGCAATGGCTAAATGAAAGTCGCGTGTGCAATGAAACAAAAAAGTATACACTGAAAACGGAAGCCATCTAAATTGCTCTTCTGTTCTAGTCATTTTATCAAGAACCATTGTGATGTACTAAGGTAATCTGTGTTTATTTTTGTTTTTTTTCTTAAATTTTTGCTAGCATCTTAAGCCTACGTTGTGATATCTAAAATATATTCGGTTATTTGTATGGAGGACTTACCTGGTTTTTGTTGTGCTCACCTAATAGTTCAATAAATGATTAATAATTTAATTTGGATTTTATTGACTCCCGTCCTAATTTGACACACCTGTGAATCACCTGTCAGTCACCCATGAATCACCTGTCAGTAATAAATCGACCGTAAGCGTATCGTTCCTGGTGAGGGATAAAAATCTTTTCTGCACTTTCGGGAATCTAACCGAGATCGCCCGCGTAGAAACGAGAGGTCGGTGGTTTAAGGCCAGTTGAGGGACAAGAGCCAAGAGTCTTTTCTCAATGAATAATAAAAATCGCAGCTGCACGTCGCTGGTTGTCGCTTAGTCCAGTTTGAAAAAGTTGGTGATATTCCCGCAAGGCGGCGCTTGAGATGTCCTGATGGCAGAGCCGTATATGGGGAGAGTTTGGCGAGTTTATATTCTCGCCGCCGTAACACCCCCCCTCCTGAGTGAGCCAATCAGCCTGCTGTGCAGAGTGAGAGGCGTGAACGCATGCGCGTGAACTCCCGGCTGCTCCCAGCTGGATAGAAAGGGCCGCCATTTTCATCTTTAAGACAACTAAGGAAAACAATCCTGGACACTTTTTTATCAACGGATTGCTTCAGGGTCGATCTCTCTCACACTCAGTCCCACGCATATATTTTTAAGTCAACCAAGAAAAAGCAACCCTTCGGTGCATGTCTGAGCTTTTCATCAAAGGATGGTGCCAGTATCGATCTCTTACGCATCCGTGCTTATCATTTTTAGTCTAATAAAAAAAAAAAAAACCTGGACGGACATTTGAACTTCTTACCTACAGATGGAGATACCCATAACAGCAGTGTCACATCCGTGCTGAGGGACCGTCAGATCACGCTTAAATTTAGCGTGTCGAGCCTTTTCCCCGCAGATGTCACCAAATATAGCAAGGTCCACTTGAGAGTTATACCACCAGATGGCACTTATCCCAACATTTGCTGTGCCTCTTCAAGCAGAGACTGTAGAGTCTCGGCTTGAAGCGCCAGAGTGTCACGTTCCTTTTCGTTTCGCCGCCAGCTCCGCATTGGCGGAGAAGCGGTCACGTGCGACGAGCTGGATCCAGATTTTATGTGATAAAGCGACTTTGCAGACGCCGTGTTTCCGGTGGAGCTTGTTTCTCGCTTTGCGTTAACGAAATGTATATCCTACACTGAAATCAAACGAACTAGAATGTTTCTTCACCATTTGACATTATGAGTAGCCACTAGGTACAGGAGATTTGCGTTATTTTATAACGCAAGCGATATTTTAAATCTTGTTTTCAAAGTCTGCGATGCCGACGACAGAGAGGACGATCGTCTTGCTCGTGTTTGCGGCACTCGCGGCGAAGCTATACTTTGTTTCACCTTAGGTCCGAGCGTGGCCAACCTTATGAGCCGAAGGTCCAATCTAATGGCGAAAAAGTCGCACCGTCATGGCGTGCTTTCCGCTGTTGATAGGACAAGCGGTGTTTGCCGTCTTTCTGTGCGTGCTCCTCCGCCGGCTCGTCCTATCAAGAGTGAAAAACGCCATGACGTTGCGCTTTTTGCGCTATTTGATTGGACCTTCAGCTCACAACAACGGCCACGCTCGGACCTAAGCTGAAACCAAGTATAGGGCTTGCGAGAGGACGACGTTTTCGACGGCCGACTAACCGCAGTCTTTCTGCTCTGCTCTGCGCCGCAGCACTGCGCCTCACAGCTGCGCCATCCGCGCCTCCAGATCGCTTGCCAAAGCGGCAGTCGTTTCCTATAATGCGGCTCGGATCTAATATGGCCGCCATGGGAGCGCCATGCAAGCGGAGCATTTGCAGTCACTCTTGGCCGGGGTGGGTTAACAAGCGCCCCACTGATACAACCGCCGTCCCGTACTGCGCGGCGCCAAAATGGACGAAAGGGGACGTCGCCTGCGATCTTCCGTTGCTATGTTTACGTCGGAGCGTTACTCCTATTACCAGCTAATCCTGTGCGGTCTCCGTTGCTATGCATCCTATCGCCTAGCCTCTCAAAATATTGCCACGTGCGTCGGCGAGCGAGCGTGAGCGTGACCGAGTGGTCACCGTGCTTGACATTCGTGTGGAGGCCCAGGGTTGTTATCATGAGTGAGCGGAAACAACAACTCGCCGCAACTGCTGGTAATCTCGACCGACCTTCGATACAAGATCTTTCAAGCATGTCACGACGACTTGACGTCCACGGACACTGTCCCGTATTCGTAAAAAAATATTACTGGCCCAAGCTCCCCTTTACTCTCCACCTCTACACCCGATCATCCCACGAGGGCCAGCGTCGCAAGAAACCGCCGACGAAGCCGGCAGGTCTTTCACAGTCAGTTCCTCCGCCCACCACATCGTTTCAGCAAATGGGAATAAATCTACTTGGTCCTTTTCCGCAGTCGACCCTGGGAAACCGTTGGATAATCGTAGCCATTGATTATCTAACATGATACACTGAGACAAAAGCCCTTCCTTCAGGGACCGCTGTGGAAGTCGCCAAGTTTTTCATCGAGTCCAACGTCCTCCGGCACGGCGCTCCCGAAGTTCTGATTACAGATCGCGGGTCATCGTTCATGGATTATCTGATGCAAGAGATCCTCCATCTCAGTCACACCAACCACCGGCGAACTACAGCGTGTTACTTTCATACTAATGGGCTGACGGAACGCCTAAACAAGAGAATCGCCGAAGTGGTGTCAATGAACGACGACGTGGAACACAAGACGTGGGACGAGGGTTTGCCGTATGTCACGTTCGCCTGCCACAGAGCGGTGAAAGAAACCACTGGTGTTACATCAATCCAGCTGGTTTATGGCCGCAAGGTGACCATGATGCTTGACGCCATGCTACCCATGATTCAGCTGACGACGGAGCTGACGACGGTCAGGTGGTTGCGTAAGGAGCAGAAAAAGTCCGCCAGCTCGCCTGAGTCCGGATTCAAGACCAGCGACGTGTCGACGCTGGCCACTACAAGCTTCGTCGTAAAACCGTACACTTCCAGCCCGGAGACCGACTGTGGGTGTGGACACCGATATGACGTCGTGGCCTCGGCGAGAAGCTTTTAAAGCGCTACCTTAGACCATACAAGGTACTTCGACGCCTGGGAGATTTCAACTACGAGGTGATGCCCGACGGGACAAGAACATCATCCCACCGTCCACAACGACCTGAAGCCGTCCACGTCGTGCGCCTCATGCCATACTACGCACGATAAGGCTGGACAGTGATCCCGCGCAAAAGCTTTGAGGGGACTATGTTTTACCATCGTCCGAGATTTCACATTATTTTGTTTGTTTTGCTGCTTTGCTTCCCTGCAAGTTGTATCGAGAGGACGTTCTTTTTAAAAGGGGTAGTAATGCCACGCGCGTGGTCGAGTAGTTTGTGCGCTTGACTATGGTGTAGAGGTCCAAGGTTCGATTCCTAGGGGCAACGCGTCCTTTTATTTATTTATTTTTAATTTAGTGTTCTGGTAAATTCGAGAACTGTTGCTTGTTCGAGGTCCAAATGCTCTACACGAAGAACCTTCTACGCAGATTGTTGCAGAAGCCCACGCGTGTACATAAGGAGCTCCACGTGGCGAGCCGCCGTGAGTCTCGCCCCAGCGTTCAATGGTGCTGTTTCGTCGACATCGATGCCTGCGACGCTACTAGTTTTCGTCCCTTCATCAATTGTCATTTGCGAAGATATGCACCCCGCCGCCATCTGTCGGTGCTGGTAGTAGGTGTTTGCTAGCCAGTTCCCACAGCCATTGGAGCTGTTGCGCCACCCCGTGGCGACTTTGCGAACTTTGAATACTCCAAACGCTCCAAACCGTCCCATGTCAGCGGATGTGACAGGGCACTAATGCTAGGGCATTAATATTATTAGATGGTACAGCGCACTGAAGCAGTTTCATATGACGCGGCTTGCGAGGTGAAGCCGAAATTCCTCGGACTTGCCTCATCGTTCTGCGGTGTCTCAGGTGCGGCGAAGGACTCGCAGGGCTTGGTGACCAGACCGACCGAACCGAATAGTTACTTTTAGCCAAACCGGAACCGAACCAAATCGAGGTTGTCGCTGCCATCTTGGAACTGAAGCGGAACTGAGCAGCAAGGCAAACATTACCGTTAGCCAGTTCAAAACGGCTGTGACCATGATTTTACTTTCTCATTTTTAGTTTTGTAATAGCGCGAAACTCAAAATTTGAGAGGGAATAACTGATATATTTCAATTTATTTATTAAAACGATTATCAGGGATCGTAGTGCATTAGAAATTGTAAGAACTTAAGCCCAATTCACATAATGATAGTTTATTGCGAATTCGCAACTGCGACGTCAAAAACTGTAACATTCCACAGTTTTTTTGTTTTTTTTTTTGCCGCACGAGCGTTGTTGCAATTGCGAAATTGTGAGTAAAACCGCAGCATGCGAATCAGGCTTTACGGCGTTTTGTAGTAGCACATTCTCATCAGCCACATGATGTCACGCGACATGATCACGTGACGTCATGGTGTTAAGTGACGTCATGTTTATCACCTTAACGCCGCGCGACAGTCACATTGTCACGAATAAAATCATAATGTTGATTAATAGAACTTAAAATGAAAGTTTAATGCGGCGAACTTGTGCAGTGAAACATAAAGCAACAATGACCTTAGCTACTCTGATGCCGACGGAAGGACGACTCCCTGAAGCAGCCATGCGAACCTCCTTTTGTAAGCGCGGGAGTATCTTTGAAGTTTTCGAGCTCGAAAAAACAATAAGATCCTCAAATCATCTGGAATATTTCAGTCATGCAGACTAAAGGAAAATAAAACTTCGTCAGAGACACTTAAGACTGCTTATGTGTGTGAATGCGAAGGCATTTGAGTCCTTTTGCTGAAATGTTTTCGAAAAATGTTTTTGAGATACATTAGTTTTTTTTTTTTTTTTTGCTGATACGGTGTGTGTGTGTGTTTGGGTGTGTGTTGACCAGAGACCGGAAACATTCGGAACCATTTTCCTGGAGAGGGATTAATTTTATTGTGTTTCCTGGCTTCTTCTTCTGAGGCGTACTTCCGTGGACGACCACGTTTAGCAGCTGCCGCCGAGGTAGACGCTTCAGAAGTCCATCCCAGTAAAGACAGCACCGAGAAAATTCGAAGAATCCGGAAATCCGGCGCTCATTTCATACACTAAGGACGTGGGGCCATCTCCTCCCCATTGGTTGCACCGTGGAGCCCCGTGGCGTCGGAGAAGCGTGCTTGTCTCGCTCCCCAGAGGCCCGGGTTCGATTCCCACCCAAAACGAAATGTACAAAATTCTCTTTTCAAAGCCATTAAATTACTTTGTTTACAGTAACCTTTCTGAGAAATTTTGCGTAAATCCGATCATTATTGAAGCGGCTTTCCTTATTGCGCCGTCGGCCATTTTTGGTACCATCACTCGGTCACGCCGCCGACGACGCCGGATTTTCGTGTACTGGGGCGTATTGCCGTGGGCGCAGCTGACCAAGTAGGCTGCGCGCCCGTGGCGTAACGGTTATCGCGCTTGTCCTCCACGTGAAAAGCCAGGGTTCGATTCCTGGGAGCGGCGCATCTTTTGTTTATTCCTCCTGCAAACTAGTATTCTCGTAAATTCGAGAATCCTGTTTCTTGTTCGAGGTCCGAATGTTCTACGCGTCGAACTTTCTACGCCGATTATTCCAGAAGCCCACGCTAGTACTATCGCGGACAATATGAGCTGAAACAGCGCTCCGGCCTTTGCACGGTACTACCTGTGCCGCCTGTCTCATCGCTCCGTAAACACGGCACACCCTGGGGCTGAGATAAATTCTCACTTGCGCTCACTGCGCCGCTGCGCTCTTCCGGCCGTCTGCTTGCGAAAATATTGGCCAACGGAACCAAAATCACGATGCGTGTGCCGTGCAGCCCAATGTTCACGTTTCCAGATAAAATGAATTTCAGCGCATTTCAAGAAAGCGCCGAAGTGAAAAATGCGTTGTCACGCTCCTATCTCCTTGAGAAGCGCTGCCCTACGAGGCCGCCTTGGAACCCAAAAGGAGCCAATATAAATATCATTGAACACGTTTGGAGGCGCATCAAGGCAGCCATGTCACAGCGTCCCCTCCACCGCGCAACTGCCTACAAATTGTGGAAAGCAATGGGAGGTGAATGGGAGTGGCTTCGGCCCGAGCCAGACTTCGTGACCGCGCTCTATGATTTCGTACCAGACAGGATCAAAGCCGTAGTCGCGGGTCAGGGGAGAATGAGGCGGAATTAACCTATTTTGTAAGTTTTACTGCGCCTCAGAAACCCTTGAACCGGACTTCTGCCGATTGGAACAAAGCTTGATGCTACGGTTGCGACGCTGTTTGACGCCGTTAACCAGCGCATACTTTTGTGTGGTGTCTCCTTGATCCCGATCTTCTTGTATAGTGCAGTTGAACCTCCACGCCGACTATTAATATTTGTGTCTGAAACTGTCCTCTCCGAATATTTTTTCGATTAAATTTCCAGCCCCTTCTCCTGGCAATCATATGACTGTCGCACTTAATTTAGACTAGGAATTTGTAAACAAAAAACTGCTGTCTAGTCAGGAACTTGTTTTGTTTGAAACAAGCACGTGGGCCCAGTAATAAAGTAATACTATTTTTAAACCTTTTCATTCCAATCAAGGTTACAGAACCTTCTCAGCAACATGTATGCTTACCGTTTTTTTTTTAAACAGCTGTGATCAATGAAAAAGAAAAAAAAAAGCAACTACCCAGTTGGAGCCGGACTAAATCCGGTATACAGATGTTGGCCTATATTTTACGATGTCCTACTTTGTGCATGCACTTAGGCAAACAAAGCCAACCTGCCAGATCATTGATGTGACTTTCAAACACGATAATCGCAGCTGCAATTTAAGATACTTCAACATTTTTTCTTCACCAGCAACCGTTTTTTCTACGTGACTCTACGCGATAGAATAAAGTAAATCAGTTCCAAAAGAGGGACGACAGGTGTAATCTATTGACCCCCCCCCTGCCGCCCTACCGCACGCATGCCCGCTGTCGCACCCAACGTCTCGCTAGCAGATGGCCGGAAGAGCGCAGCGGCGCAGTGAGCGCAAGTGAGAATTTATCTTGGCCTCAGGGTGCACCGCGTGTGCGGAGCAAGGCGACAGGCGGCGCAGGTAGTACGGTGAGCCGGTCGGAGTGCTGTTTCAGCTCATATTGTCCGCGATAGTACATAAGGGGCTCCGCGTGGCGAGCCGCAGTCAGTCTCGCCTTAGCGTCCGACTCTGCTCTACGCCGACTTCGACGCCCGCGACGCTCTGCTGTTATCTTCTGTTCCCTTTTATTTTGTTTGGGCACAAGTTCGCCTCATCAAACATTTAGTTTCTTTAGTTATTCTCGCCTCATCATTTGTCATTCGTGACATTTTGGTGGAGGTGCGGGGTAGTACATTCTATGCCCGTTGAGCGTACCCCTCCGAAGACATCCCGGCCACGCGACGTGCTCAACCCCGGAAGGCTACCCTTCGCCGAAGAAGCCGAAACCCGAAGAAGCCGTCGTACCAGAGGTCAGTCCCCCGAATTCGGTCTCTTGCCCGAGAACTGGAAGAAGATCCCGACCATGACCACCCCGCCTGTCGTCGTCCTGCCCGTCGCACCCCGGACTCCGACGCCTTTCCACGGGGAGGTCCACGAGGACATCGAAGACTGGCTGCGACACTACGAACGTGTAGTCCGCCACAACGGATGGACGACTGATCAGTGCCTCCACAACCTTTACTTCTCGCTTGAAGGCACAGCGAGGCACTGGTTTGAAAACCACGAAGCCTCCTTCACTACATGGGAGTCCTGCGTCGCCGAACTTAAGCGGACATTCATTAACTACCATCGTCGCCAGCGAGCAGAGGACCTGCTTGAAACAAGAGTGCAGGGGCCCAACAAAAGCCTGACCAGCTTTGTTGAGGATGTCCTGCGTCTAAGTGCCCAAGACGACCCGGAGGCCGCCGAGGAAAAGAAACTTCGAATCCTCATGCGAGGCGTCAAGGCAGAAATTTTTGGAGGCCTGGTTCGCAATCCCCCGACGACCGTCGGTACTTTTTTGAGTGAAGCCACTAACATCGAGCGCGCACTGACGGCCCGAGCAAGCCACTACCACCGACGACTCGCCGGCGCGCCTACTGCTCCAACCGCCGCAGCTTCCCTACTCTACCCGAATACCAGTGGTGTCGACAGCCTCCGGGAGATCGTCCGGGATATCGTCCGGGAAGAGCTCCGCAAGATCCTGCTGCTGCCAACCAGCCGGCTTCGCTGTCGATAGCCGAAGTGGTACGCGAAGAAGTTCAGCGGGCAATTCAACCGGAGGCTCCTGCCAGCGTAGCAGAACCCAAGGAGCCCACCCTGACCTACGCCGCAGTGGCCCGACGGCCACCGCCTCCTCCTCAAGCCTATGCCGCGCCGCCCCGACGTCAGTCTCCTTCGCCGCAGCACGACCGGCGCCACGACGTCCAGGTCCAGTACGCCTGCCAGGAGCCCCGCGCACCCCGGAAGACTGACGTGTGGCGAACGACCGACCGACGCCCGCTGTGTTACCACTGCGGGGAAGCTGACCATGTGTACCACCGATGCCCATACCGACGACTCGGGCTGCGCGTATTCCACCCAAACGACCCGCGCCCCCGTTATGGTGAACGCCCTCTGGAGATCGACGAGTACCTGCGACGACCTCAGTCCCCCGAGCCTGCGTCCCGCCGAGAGTTCCGGTCGCCGTCGCCACGACGTCCAGCTTCGCCGATGCACCCACCCCGACGTGAAAGCCTGTCACCCCTCGCTCCTCGCCGGGGAAACTAGGCGCGGCAACCCCTGGAGGTGGAGTTTCCGAAGACGACCGACGCCAAGATCCTCCACGAACGTCGGAGGGCCCCCACTCGAACGCTACCAGAGACCGAAACGACGCCCCTGCAACGGTGTCTAATAACCTAAACGTCGTCATCGACGGCCACGACGCATCAGCACTCGGGGACACCGGAGCAGACTACTCAGTCTTGAGTAGAAGGCTCTCCCGCTACCTTAGAAAAGTCACGACGCCGTCGGATGGACCTCAAATATGAACCGCCGGAGGGCACCTCATCACACCGGTCGGGAGATGCACTGCTCGCGTCGAGATCCACGGCAAGACGTGCCCTGTCAAGTTCGTCGTTCTGCAAGACTGTTCGAGGGACGTCATCCTCGGAATGGACTTTCTCTGCGAGTATGGCGCCGTCATCGACCTCGGAGCAAACCGGCTGACGCTACGAAAACCTGCTCCACCACCGGAGGAACCCAAAGCGACGTCATCCGCGGTACGAGTCCTCGCAAACCACGTGAACCTACCGCCGTGGTCAAGTGTTTTCGTACCCGTCGGGGTCGATGAGACTTTCTGCGGCGACGTTTCGCTTGAAGGAAGCCTCCAGTTGCTTCTAGGAAGTGGAATCGGCATCGCAAGAGGTGTCGCGGAGCTCCAAGACGGACACACTGTCACGCTCATAACGAACTTTCGACAGGAGGCACAGCACCTTGCGAAAGGCGCCACCGTGGGTCAGGCCGAGGAACTCCCGGACTCAGCCGCACTTGCCGGAATATCAAAAAGACTTCTCTTCGTGGCCACCCAAGACAACGCCGCCTTCGCAGTTTGACATCGACCCAACCCTGCCCACCCCACAACGACGACAACTCAGTGACCTGCTCGCCAAGTTCACTGAGTGCTTCTCCACGTCGTCAAAGGTGCGCCAAACAACCGTTGCGAAACACCGATTCGTCACTGAAGACAACGCCCTTCCTTTTCATGGGTCACAGTACTGTGTCTCTGTGAAAGAGAGAGAAGTCATCCAGAAGCAGGGCCAAGAAATGCTCAATGACGACATTGTCCAGCCCTCAAGCAGTCCGTGGGCTTCACCGGTAGTCGTGGTGAAAAAGAAAGACGGGACTCTTCGGTTCTGCGTGGACTATCGCCGACTGAACGCCGTAACAAAAAAGGACGTCTACCCGCTGCCACGCATCGACGACACCCTGGACCGGCTGCGCCACGCTCAACACCTTTCGTCGATATACCTGAAATAGTGGTTACTGGCAGATCGAGGTTGACGAATGAGATCGTGAAAAGACTGCCTTCGTCACGCCGGACAGGCTGTAGGAATTTAAAGTGATGCCGTTCGGATTATGCACAGCACCGGCGACGTTCCAGCGCGTAATGGGCACCGTTCTTTCCGACTTGAAATGGCAAAGTTGTCTCGTCTATCTTGACGACGTCGTGGTATTCGCCAGCGACTTCGACGAGCACCTGAGACGTTTGCGAGCCGTGCTACAGGCTATCAAGAATGCCGGACTGACACTGAAGCCGTCGAAATTTCGGTTCGCTTACGGCGAGCTCAAATTCCTGGGCCATGTCGTCAGTGCTCAAGGTGTAAGTCCTGACCCTGCAAAGACATCTGCTGTCGCCGAATTTCCGAAACAATCAGAAAAGAAAGCCGTACGAAGATTTCTTGGGCTGTGCGCATACTACAGGCGTTTCGTTCGCGCTTTTGCCAAGATTTCTGCACCGCTCACGCATTTGACGACGGACGACGTGAGCTTCCAGTGGGGGAGGAGCAAGAACAAGCGTTCAACGAACTGAAGGAAAGACTCCAGTCGCCCCCTATCCTTGGACACTTAGATCCATCAGCGAGAACGGAAGTTCACACAGACGCCAGCAACGCCGAGCTAGGTGCGGTGCTCGTCCAAAGACAAGACGCAGCAGAGAGGGTGATCGCTTACGCAAGCCGGGCACTGTCCAAGGCAGAGAAAAATTACTCAACAATCGACAAGGATTGTCTCGCTGTCGTCTGGGCGTTAACCAAGTTCCGCCCGTACCTGTACGGGATCCCGTTCCGCGTTGTCACGAACCACCACGCTCTCTCTTGGCTCGCCAACCTCAAGGACCCGTCAGGACGCCTCGCTCGCTGGAGCCTCCGACTGCAAGAATTTGACGTGACCATTGTGCACAAGTCTGGCCGCAAGCATAATGACGTCAATTGTTTGTCTAGGGCCCCAGTGGAATCTCCTTCCGACAGCATGACGACGACGATGACGCCCGTTTTCTCGGAGCAATTACAGACACCGACACTGGAGCACTTCAACAAGACTACACCGATCTTCGCGCCGTGATCGACCCACTCGAAGGTCAAGGAAGTTCAGTTCCGCGAGTTTTGGCCCGAGCCTTGCCAAGCTTCGTTCTGCGGCGAGGCGTGCTCTTCAAGAAGAACTTCGGAACGAGCAACCCTTCCTGGCTGCTGGTTGTGCCGGCCAGCCTGCGAGAAGAAATTTTTCAAGCATGCCATGACGACCCGACGGCTGGACACCTTGGCTACAGCAGGACGCTCGCCCGGATTCGTGAGAAGTACTAGTGGCCGAGACTCCCGAAAACAGTCCACCTGTACACACGGTCATGTCACGAGTGCCAACCGCGTAAGAAACCTCCGACGAGACCTGCGAGATTCCTGCAACCGATATCGACCCCTACTACGCCTTTCCAACAAATTGGAATGGATTTGCTTGGGCCCTTCCCGCCATCGACGTCGGGGAACCGCTGGATAATTGTTGCCACGGAATACCTTACCCGATACGCGGAGACGAAAGCCCTTCCGTCGGGAACAGCGGTGGAAGTCGCCAAGCTTTTCGTCGAGTCTATTTTCCCTCGACATGGTGCTCCAGAAGTCTTGATAACCGACCGAGGGTCATCGTTCTTGGCCCAGCTCACGCAAGAGATCCTTCGGCTTAGCCACACCAGCCATCGTCGGACCACCGCGTACCATCCGCAGACGAGCGGGCTAACGGAGCGGCTCAACAAGACGATCGCCGACATGATCTCCATGTACGTCGACGTAGAGCACAAGACGTGGGACGAGGTATTACCATACATCACGTTCGCCTACAACACCGCAGCTCAAGAAACAACCGGGTTTACACCATTCGAACTGGTGCATGGAAGAAAAGTGACGACCATGCTGGACGCGATGCTGCCCGATGAGCCTGTGGATCGGCGCATCTATTGTTTATTCCTCCTGCAAACTAGTATTCTGGAAAATTCGAGAATCATGTTTCTTGTTCGAGGTCCGAATGTTCTACGCGTCGAACTTTCTACGCCGATTATTCCAGAAGCCCACGCAGTACATAGGGCTCCGCGGGCGAGCCGCAGTCAGTCTCGCCAGCGTCCGACTCAGCTCTACGCCGACTTCGACGCCCGCGACGCTTTGCTGTTATTTCTGTTCCCATTTGTTTTGTTTGGGCACAAGTTCGCCTCATTAAACGTTTAGTTTCTTTAGTTATTCTGGGCTCATCATTTGTCATTCGTGAGAGTATAGTGCTTCCGATATAAAAACGTCAAGCGCTTACTCAGCTATTCGCGCCCGGTCCACAAAACACAGGGTACATAAAAAAGGGTACAAAAAAACACAGAATTTCGCAGTCCTATCGAGCGGAATTCAGTTCGAGTAGGACGCCGTGAATCACCTCCGGGACGCAGAGGGCGGTGTGACAATGTTCATGTTCTGTCGGACAACGGCGTGCAGTTTTGGTCCTTCAGGTAGCGAGTTACCTTGAGGCTGAAGCACCACTGTAACACTTCCTCGCGGCGATGGTGAAGTGGTGTTTAGATCCACACTTGGTATCCGGGCTGGAACAGGGCGTAGAGGTGACAAAGATTGCACTGGCAAAGAATACGGCCAAGCTGGCTGACTTCCTCCGCTCGTTGAGTGGTGAACCCGGCGTCGTCGTCCTGTTAGTCTTCGTGATCGACATCACACTCGTCGTCGGAATCCTCATCGGGTTCGTCATCAAGGTCGTCGTCAAGGTTATAGTCGGGGTTTTTATTTAAGTCATCGTTCAGATCGTCCTTGGGTCGCCGTCAAAGTCGTCGTCAGGGTTCCCATTGAAATCTTAGTCGGGATCGTCGTCGATGTCGCCGTTCGTGTCGTCCCTAGCACCCCCCCCCCCCCCCCCCCCCCCCCCCCAAATTCAGGACAACGGCTCTAACCGGGAATCTGGGTCCGTGGACAACACCCTCCTTTCGACTCCAGCCTTCCTTTCCCTCACCATGAACTCTTAACCTCTGACCCGATAATATAGACCCATGTGAACCAGAATTTCGGGCCGCTGGCACTGTTTTCACGTGGGCACGTGGGAACTCCCCTCTTGCTCCGCCCCTACCTCAAACCAAAATTTTGGACCACGTGACCACCCGTAGGGTGGACCCTGCCCGAAAATTTAGTACCACACCGGAGGACCGTGGGAAAATACGGACCTGACAGCACTGGAACCTACCTGACCGGCCGGCGCCGACGACGGAACCTACGTGACCTGCATGACAAACAAGGTCGAGTGACTGGCGCGTGCCGCGTACTCGACATGAATACATGAATTATTCAGTCCTGCCTAATCCTATACTACTTTGTCTATGCTACTATAGTCTTCATTAAAGACAAACAGCGCCATCGCATTTGTACGGGCGTTGCCCTATCGAAAGAAACATCAATGAACTATAAATGCCTCTAATACAAATATGATAACTAATACAGCATTATATTAGTCGTATATAAGGCATACATAAGTTATTATACGATTTTATATTTTCTCATATATTTACTGACCATTTCCATATATTATGTTTTTGTTTTTACTGCGACTAATTACCGCAGAAGCAGAAGCCCATTTTTCTGCAACGTGTAGCTACTCTATGAAGGTCAAAACCAGCTGTCTAACGCATTTTGCGTAAAAAAAGTGATTTAGCCACGCAACACGTAAATATCATTGTCATCACTACACCACGTATCATTAACCGTTCAAATAGTCACTGAAAAAAAAACACCTAAGCGCACTTGAGTTTTTGTTGTGTTTTTTGGTTTTTATACAGCGCTCATAAAAATAAAACTTTTTTTAGTTTCTAGGCATTTTGTTACCTCTGATGGTAAAAGAAAGTAGTTAAACCACGCAGTTTCAAACACCGCGTAGATTCATGAAATAAATGAAAGGGCGCAAACGAGCTGATCTACATCAAACATGATTCAAAAACCCCGAGACTGCAGCTAACAACACACACTCAAAAGTCTCAAACACAGCTGAAAGTATATTTTCCAAAACCTGGTTAAAGAGGAAAAAAATGCAAAACAACGAAAAGGTACAGGTAATTCCAACAGAGAAATGAACACGTGCGTATTTCGGTTTTGCACTAAGGACAGCGGCTGCGGCAAGCGGATGGTGACATCCTGTTATTCCTAGAGAGCGGAATAAGATAAATGATTATTGTGGAGAGCTTGACAACCTTAAAAGTGACGATGTAGTTGAGTGACCTTAACGGCCAAACAACCAGTGCCTTGAAACACCAAGGATAGGGTGTTTCGGAATTTGGAGTCCCACGCTTTGTTTCCCCCCAAGCAGTACGTGAAAGGACCGAAAGCGTGTAGGCACCCTATTGGTGGCCAAACGCTTTGGGCACCAATAGCGGATGTGGACGAGGTCCGCCATCGACCCGTTCGTACTTAGATACGCGGTTGGCGGTCTCTAGGCGATCACGCGTGATCTCTTGGGACTTGGGTTTAGTAACCTTGATTTACAATTTAAAATGCAGGTTAATATGCAATACAACGCCAAAAAATAGCTTTTCCTGTACAGCTTGTTTTGTTTGGAGGAGGAGGGGGAGGGCGGTTCGCACGCACTCCTACATTACGCGGACGATTGCCTTGATTTCGGACAAAAGCAAAGCCCAGCTAGGTGCGCTTGTTTGAATAGAGCAGTATTCTCCGACATTTTTATTCCAAGTGGACCCTTTTCTTTTCATACAAATAGATGACCACAGTTTTAGTATAACTCCGCATTCACAGTCGTGTTGAACGGCATTCGCAAACCGGTGAGCGGAAGCGGTTGCTTACAGTTCATATACATTTTAATCTCAATGATGAAAACGGGCGGATCCGCTTCGGGTTGCGATTTGAACGTCAGTGTGAATACACCTTAAAAGAGCAAGTTCCCCTCTCCTCCCCCCTCGTCGGATCGTTCTTCTTTTTTTTTTTGAGGGATGAGCGGCAGTGGTGGTGCGGGGAATGTGTTCGGTACACTCTAAAAAAAGGGGTGTAGTGGGTACACCCACAGGGGGTGTAAGTGCTGTCACATATACTACACCCACAAAAGTGTACAGTACACCCCCAAGACGAGGTACATACATACACCCTTTTTATGGGTGCAAATGCGCACCCTTTTCGGCACCTTCAGCATTCGGGGGTGCACCGATACACCTCATATTGGGGTGTGTCACTACTCCTTCCTTACACCCTCACTGACGTTTCGGTGTGCAGGTTCATACCAATTTGAGGTGTACAAGTATTCCCGTCTCTACACCCACGCAATTATTTGGGAGTAGAGATGCACCCACCAAAATGGTTTACTATTACACCGTTGTTTACACCCAACCCGGTCATAGGGAACATAGATACACCTCATTCAATGGGGCACCATTACACCATTTTGTGCATCCACCTCAAGGAAACCCGTAAAAATGTTCGCGTCCAGGTGGTTGCAAGAAGGCAGGTAAACAAACACATAGGGATTGTTTTCAAATATCCTAGAAGTTTATTAGACAGCCTATTCCGTAAACAAGTACAAACGTGCAAGCAACGTGAAAAACGTGAAACAACGATTGGGCGACACCGCGGACACCGTATGTGTGCAACTTCTTTAGCAATGTCTCGTGATTTATGTAATCAAATGCCTTGCTGTAGTCAATAAATACTCTGAGGGTAAACTGATTTCCTTCAATAATCTTAAGGATAAGTTTCTTCAGTGTTAAGTTTGCTGTTTCTGTTGATTTTTTCGGTCGAAAGCCATGTTGACTGTATATTAGTGTGTCGTGTTTAGAGGAAAAATTGTTGATGCGTGAAAAAAATTATTCTCTCAAGTCCTTTAGGGAACACCGGAAGAATGGATACTGGCCTGTTGTTGTTAAAGTTATTTTTCTCTACTCCTTTAAAGATGACCGAAACGTTTGCCTTTTTTATTCTATTTGGAAAGCAACCAAACTCTAGAACTAGATTAAATATGTAGTTTACACAGAGAGGGATAGCATCAATCACGTATTTTACAGGATTTATCGAAACATCCTTTATGTCTGTTGAGTGGGTGTTTTTTAAGCTCATAAATGTGCGACAAATCTCGAATTCATTCGTAGGTTCAAGGGATACGGTTCCACTATACTGGTACCCGCGTTTCGAACCAATGATGTTATTCAGCGGTCTAACCATATTCACAATTTGCGTATTGAAATGCTCGGCTAATGTGAGCCTTGAAAATGTGTTGTTTCCTATTGTTAATTCAGCTGTGTTACATTTAGTGTATTTTTTTTGTTTAAGAACCTCGTTATTATCTTTCACACTCTTTCAGGGTGCTTTTTGGACACCTCGATAAAAAGGTTGTTATAGTAAGATGTTTTTGCCTTCCTTAACTCGGCGGTTAGCTTGTTTCTATGTTTCTTAAAAGCTGCGAGTTTACACGGTTCTCTCGTACGCAATAACGCTTAAAAAGTTTGGTTTTCGGTGATCATTTTTAAATGTTCAGGCCCTATCGAAGGCTTTCTCATTTTTTTTTTGCTTTTTGGTTATGCGAAGGAAAGCGGCATTATAATGGTGAAGACATAATGATAAGAATTCTCAATAAGCGTCACTACCCTTCGTTTTGCTATAGACGGATGACCAGTCAGCATTTACGATATACCTACGGAAGGTATCCAGGTTTCTGCATGATAGGCACCGATATGTTAATTTAGATTGACGTGTTTTTTCCCATCATGTAGAAGTAGAATACGCTATAAAAATGGGACAGTGATCACTAATATCATAGCATATTGTACCTGCCACTTGAATAGGTGTGTCTACATTTACCGTAGGTCAAGGATGGATTGACCAGTGAGTAATACACGAGTTGGGTCACGATGACATTCTGGTAACCGCACGATTTTATTATGTTGTTAAACTCACGGGCGTGCGCGTTATCATCAAGCATATTAATACTAAAATCGCCCTCGATCAGCAAGCAATACCAATGAATTATTGCGAAATCTAATATTTCTTTAATAAAACCAAGAAAAACGTTCCGATTACCAGAGGCGGGACGATACACAACCGCAAATGTTTCACGGTCCCTTATGATGAATTCGGGTGGTCGCCTCTCTCCTTTCACCCTGATTCAGCAGAGCGCCCCCTCCTCGATTGATCAAAATGTACGCTCGCAACGTGATGAAATAACGGTTGTGACGTAGATTGTTTTACGCATCGGCGTGTAAAAAAACAAAAAAAACAACAAAAAAACAGCAGTATGCGAATTGATTTTGCAGAACGGAACGAAAGCCAATGCTTGGAAAGAGTTGTCAACTCATCGCGTTTTCGACAGTGAACGTGCTGCGATAGCGGTCATGCGTACGACAGAGCAGGCAAATATAAAATGGTTAATAAACCGCATTTTTCTCACGGTGAAATATCGTGCAAGCATCGCCATGTGACACAAATCACAGTGCATTATATTCGGCTCTCCCTTTATTTTACAACACAAACCTTTAAACGCACTTTTACCAAACTAAAATTTCTTGAAGCGATTACAAAAACCGGTAAAACAGTGGCGAGCTCTGCGAGCTGTTTCTTCGTTGGTTAGGCTTAGTGGATTCACCGCCGTGAGATGAACGATCTCGTGAGAGCAGTGGGAATACTTCACACGTCGACTTTTCCTGTTACGGTCGCAAACGAATGTCGTCCCGTCCGTTGTAATCCTCGCACCGTCGAGTGAACAAGCACTTTGTAGAACCACATATCAATCGCCGTCATGCCGTACCCCGCACACAACCACAGACCACTGCGGGCCATCGTCAACAAAACCACGTGATTCCCGTCGAAGTACCACGTGGCGCCTGCGCCGCTCCGCACTCCGACGGCTACAGAGGGAGAGCAGGGGCGCTCTGAGAGGGAGAGGCGCACTCGGAATGAACCAGCCGATTAGGCCACGGCACTCGCTTTCAACCACCCGATCTCGCGCGCTCTAGAAAGAGCGCACGAGAGGGCGCAGAAAGAACCACGCGAATTCGCCATTAGCAAACAAAGTGCTTCATAATTTGTTGTGATGAGCGTGAATCTTTCCAGCACTTCGCGTGACAATTGCTGTTTAACATGCATCGCTACGCCACCGCCTCGCATTCCACTTCGGTTTATGAAATAATGATTATATTCATCCAAGTCTAACATAACTCTATCTGTGTGATACCATGTTTCAGAAAACATAACAATGTCAAATCGGAAGTTGAACTCGTCAAGAAATCTAGAAACTTGATCCTGCTTAGGCGCAAGAGATTCCGGGTTGATATGAAGAAAAGAAAAAAAGTCATTTGACTGCTTTCGTACCGCAATATAGCAGGGTAATCCGTACTCTTGATATAGCATTATAGGGGGAAAAATATAGTAATCAAGCAGAGTTTATGCTTATACAATTTTGCACAAGCCACTTTCAGATACAATGTGTACTACTGGACTTTGCTCTGTTTTGCGTGCAAAGATTTTACCGTTCCGCGTCCACAGAAATCGCCACTAGCACTCACGTTTCTTGGGAATCGCAAGGGAAAGAAGCCGTTTCTTCGTGACACATAAGTGCTCATTGAGATAAACTTGTGTTTCGTTCGTAATTCCGACATCACAGTTCCTGATGCGACTCTTACGAGCCTTCGCGAGAACGGTGTCCCTTTTCTGTCTGCTTCTGGAAAGCACGATGATGTTGCTCTTGCCCTCCTCTCGCGTTGGTACGTGATGTCAAGCTCCAACATCGTCGGCGGCGATGGGTTCACCAATCACCTCACCTATCTTACTCACGAGTTCAGCGACGTTTTCATTTTCATTCTGCACAAGCCCTCTTATTTCTATGTTAGACCTGCGCGAGTACTGTTCACATTGAACAACCTCATCTGAAGTTGTTCAATAAGACTCTTGTTCTCTCTGCACCTCTCGCACAAGCCCTCGTTTTCCATCTTCAGAGCCTCCCTTTCGCCAAGTGCCTCCTCAATCTTTTTCTCCATATCTTAAAATCCCGCGTTAATAAAATCATGCTCTCTTGTAGCCCCCCCCCCCCCCCTATTTTAGTACAGAGCTCGCGAAGCTAAATACGATCATCTCTCCCTGACGTAGACGCCGCGGGTTTAGTCATCGCGTTTTCGACAGTGAACGCGCTGCGATAGCGGTCATGCGTACGACTGAGCAGGCAAATATAAAATGGTTAATAAACCGCATTTTTCTCACGGCGAAATATCGTGCAAGCATCGCCATGTGACACAAATCACAGTGCATTATATTCGGCTCTCCCTTTATTTTACAACACAAACCTTTAAACGCACTTTTACCAAACCTGAAAATTTCTTGAAGCGATTACAAAACCCGGTAAAACAGCGGCGAGCTCTGCGAGCTGTTTCTTCGTTGGTTAGGCTTAGTGGATTCACCGCCGTGAGATGAACGATCTTGTGAAAGCACTGGGAATACTTCACATGTCGACTTGTCCTGTTACGGTCGCAAACGAATGTCGTCCCGTCCGTTGTAATCCTCGCACCGTCGAGTGCACAAGCACTTTGTAGAACCACATTTCAATCGCCGTCATGCCGTACCCCGCGCACCACCACAGACCACTGCCGGCCATCGTCAACAAAACCACGTGATCACCGTCCAAGTACCACGTGACGCCTGCGCCGCTCCGCACTCCGACGGCTACAGACAGAAAGCCAGGGAGCGCTCTGAGAGGGAGAGGCGCCCTCGGAATTAACCACCCGATTAGGCCACGGCACTCGCTTTCAACCACCCGATCTCGCGCGCTCTAGAAAGAGCGCACGAGAGCGGGCAGAAAGAACCACGCGAATTCGCCATCAGCAAACAAAGTGCTTCATAATTTGTTGTGATGAGCGTGAATCTTTCCACCACATCGCATGCCAATTGCTGTTTAGCATGCATCGCTACGCCACCGCCTGGCATTCCACTTCGGTTTATGAAATAATGATTATATTCATCCAAGACTAACATAACGCTATCTGTGTGATACCATGTTTCAGAAAACATAACAATGTCAAATCGGAAGTTGAACTCGTCAAAAATCTAGAAACTTGATCCTGCTTAGGCGCAAGAGATCGCGCGTTGATATGAACAAAAGAAAAAAAGTCATTTGACTGCTTTCGTACCGCAATATAGCAGGGTAATCCGTACTCTTGATATAGCATTTTAGGGGAAAAATATAGTAATCAAGCAGAATTTACGCTTATACAATTTTGCACAAGTCACTTTCAGATATAATGTGTACTACTGGACTTTGCTCTGTTTTGCGTGCAAAGATTTTACCGTCCCGCGTCCACAGAAATCACCACTGGCACTCACGTTTCTTGGCAATCGTAAGGGAAAGAAGCCGTTTCAGCGTGGAACATAAGTGCTCATTCAGATAAACTTGTGTTTCGTTCGCAATTCCGACATCACGGTTCCTGATGCGACTCTTACGAGCCTTCGCGAGAACGGTGTCCCTTTTCTGCCTGCTTCTGGAAAGCACGATGATGTTGCTCTTGCCCTCCTCTCGCGTTGGTACGTGATGTCAAGCTCCAACATCGTCGGCGGCGATGGGTTCACCAATCACGTCACCTATCTTACTCACGAGTTCAGCGACGTTTTCATTTTCATTCTGCACAAGCCCTCTTATTTCTATGTTAGACCTGCGCGAGTACTGTTCACATTGAACAACCTCATCTGAAGTTGTTCAATAAGACTCTTGTTCTCTCTGCACCTCTCGCACAAGCCCTCGTTTTCCTTCTTCAGAGTCACCCTTTCGCCAAATGCATCCTCAAGCTTTTTCTTCTTATCTTCAAATTCCGAGTTTATAAAATTCATGCTCTCTTGTAGCCCCCCCCCCCCCCCCCCCCCCCCATTTCAGTGCGGAGCTCGCGAAGCTCACTACGATCATCTCTCCCTGACGTAGACGCCGCAGGTTTAGTCATCGCATTTCGCAATCAAAAACAGCAATTAAACTCAACAGCGGCGACAGCAGTAACAATATACAATTACGGTAGAAAAAATCACCACACCAACCTGCGGAGTGAACAACACTTGTTTAGGCGAAGCGTCAGCTGGCTGTCGCTGCTGCTGAATGACGGTTCCAGCGAAGGCAGTCCCCTTTTCTAGGCTCGCTTGGTGACGTCGATGGTCGACAGTGGCTTCCGGCGCTGCGTCACTCCCGGTGGAAGCGATAGCGTGCCCAGGAAGACTGCGTGGGCGCCGATGAAATCGACAGCAAGGTCCTGGTTTTCTGCGGAGTGTACAACACTTGTTTAGGCGAAGCGTCAGCTGGCTGTCGCTGCTGATGAATCGATGCACGTTAAAAACCTAAAGGCAAGCAGCGGCACTGCATTGGCTAAATTTCTCACTACACTCACTACGCCACAACGTACCCTCCACGCATTGCAAACCACCCGATATATGTGTTTAGGTAATTAGAGACTGCAATGCTGCTCTATCATGGCCTCCTATAGGTTTAAGGCCTGGGCTACCGATACAA